>VYZX01000060.1:44095-89391 GCA_013401335.1 Brachypteracias leptosomus
ACACCACAAGAACCACCTCGTTCATCCCCATAACCAGAACCAAACACCACACCACAAGAACCATCTGGTTCGTCACCAGAACCAGAACCAGACACCACACCACAAGAACCATCTGGTTCTTCACCAGAACCAGACACCACAAGGTCCATCTGGTTCTTCACCAGAACCAGACACCACACCACAAGAACCATCTGGTTCTTCACCAGAACCAAACTCCTGGTCTGTGGATCTCAAAGCCCTTCACCATGGAGAGCACCAATAACCAGAGGACAACCAAGATGGGAGTGACTTAGAACCACAGAATGGTTGAGGCTGGAAGGGACCTCCAGAGCTCATCTGGTCCAACCTCCCTACCCCAGCAGGGACATCTCTACCTAGGGCAGGCTGCTCAGAGCCCCATCAAGCCTCACCTTGAAGGACTCCAGGGATGGGGCAATGACTCCAGGGACCTGCTGAGACTCTCCTCACACCAGAACCAGAGTGACAGTGCAACCTGCTCACTAGGACATCTTGAATTCCCCAATCCTGGCAGAACCCATTCCACAGTGGGAGTTTTTCCTCAAGTGACACCTATTGGAAACCCAACTTTCTTCTAACAAATGGCAGAGCGTGCACGGAGAATAAATAAATACACTATATAAAAAAAAATAGTGAAGCATGTCAGAAAGCCCCCAGCATTCTATCTTCAATCTCTCCCTTTGACAGACAGTGGATTAAACAGAAAATGAGTTACATCTCCCCAAACCATATAAATGCCAGTCCCACATTGCCAGGTAGCATGACAAATAGCTGCTGATATAGGAGAATAAAAATAAACCATGTCTGAGATCAGTGCAGGCATCGCTGCTTGTATCTGCCATGAAAATCAACTGGGATGAGGATTTGAAGTGCACAGTTGCACTGGCAGAAAAACTATGAAGCTTTAAAGAATAAAAAGGGAAAGAGAGTTCATGGAAAGTCTTTTTTTTTCACTCTGGTGAAACACTTAAGACAAAGAAAGAAGTTCCAAGAGTTGCCAAAGGAAGAAATTCCCCCAAAGTGAAAATAAATATAAATCAATGATGTCTCCAGAAGCACAAATGGTCTCTACTGAGATGACAGTGATTCTAAAAGGAGATTTGGACTTTTCAAATCACACCCTGTACCTCGGAAATTATTCACAAGCAGGGAGGGAGTTATTTTCAAGTCACACAATAAAAAAATCCTGTCACCCAGCAACAGAAACACCAAAGGAAAACCCAAATTGTGGCTCATTTATGGGGCCACAGCCAATGTCAGTGCACCCCATTAACAGAGCTTCTTGTCAGAGCAGAAAAACCTGGGATGATGCCACCAAGGACTCTGAAATTGGGCTGGAGACTCTTCCAGCTTCACCTGTGGACCTGCAAGTGTGGTGAGAAAAATGGGAACTCCTGCTTCTCAGGTTGCTCCATGGTGATGGGCTGGAAGATTGGAGAGCTGGCTGGAGCTAGCACAAAAGAACTGCCTAGAGAGGGGCTGCCAGAGTGTCTGCACCTCAGTGGCTCCAGCATCTTGGTTCTGCCCCACTGAGGCCACCTCTGGAGTACTGGGACCAGTTCAGAGAGACAAGGAGCTGCTGGAGAGAGTCCAGGGGAGGCTGTGGAGATGCTGAGGGGCTGGAGCATCTCTGTGGCCAGGACAGGCTGAGAGCCCTGGGGCTGCTGAGCTGCAGGAGAGAAGCCCCAGAGGGGATCTGCTCAATGGTGCTCAAGAGCTAAAGGGTGGGGGCAAGAGGCTGGGGCCAGACTCTTGTGAGTGGTGCCCAGGGCCAGGCCAAGGGGCAGCGGGCACCAAGTGGAGCCCAGGAGGTTGCATGTGAGCAGGAGGAGCAAGTTGTTTGTTGGGAGGGTGTTGGAGCCTGGCCCAGGCTGCCCAGAGAGGTTGTGGAGTCTCCTTGTGTGGAGAGATTCCCAAGGGGCCTGGATGTGATCCTGGTGTCCCTGCTCTGGGGGAGCTGCTGGAGCAGGGGGGTGGCACCAGAGCATCTCCAGAGGAACCTCCCAACCCCACCACACTGGGATTCTGGGATCTCACATGTTCCCAGGCAGCTCTGCTCATGCAAAGGGTCTGGCCAGGTTCTCTCAGAATCATCCTGGATCTGCTGCTGCTGGGGCAGGTTGGGAGGAGCAACAAGTGCTCCCCATCTACATCCTGCCTCGTCTTGAAGCATCTTCAATTAGGCAGCTAAAAAATGGCATGTCACTTTTGATATCAATTTATCTGAAACAGACTCATTTTCTGTGCAGAGAAAAAATACCTGCAGCCCCCAGCAGCAGAACCTGCATCATTTTAAGGGTTTTTGCTGTTTTTTTTGTCTTTCTTCACTAATAAGAGGAGTGTCTGCTGCAGAAAGCAGCTCCACACCAGGCAGCACCATCTCTGACCCTTAGAAATCCCCTTCTTCATTCCATGTCATCTTCCCTTCTCCTAATCTCTTTTGACAGGTGCTAGTGAAATGCAGGAGCAGGAAAAAAAGGACAGTTTTCACTGTTGGAAAGATGTCACGAGCACTTGAAGCCTTCTCATGGTGTGACTTCTCACATGCTGCTGCTCAGCTCCTGGAGCTCTAGAGGTTGATCCTGGGTCAGCATCTCTTGCAGTGACCAGAGGAGGGGCTGGATGGAGCATCTGACACCTCCCAGGCTCAGGCCCTCCAGGTCACAGGGATGTTTTCACACATTAGTGCACAAGCAGCTCTGCCAGCCCGTGAGAGCTTCAACATCACACACTTGCAAATATATTTAGGAAAAAACTCTTGACTGAAAGAGTGATTAAGTGTTGGAAGAGGCTGCCCAAGGAAGTGGAGGAGTCACCATCCCTGGGGATGGTCAAAAAACCACGTAGAGGTGGCACTTCAGGACATGGTTTAGTGGTCATGGTAGTGTTGGGTTGATGGTTGGACTTGATGACCTTAGAGGTCTTTTCCCACCTTAGAATCATAGAATTGTCAGGGTTGGAAGGGATCTCAAAGCTCATCCAGTCCCACCCCCCCTGCCATGGCAGGGACACCTCCCACTAGAGCAGTTGCTCACAGCCCCAGCCAGCCTGGCCTTCCAAATGTCCAGGGAGGGGGCTTCCAGCCCCTCTCTGCCCAACCTGGGCCAGTGTCTCCCCACCCTCCTGGGCAACAACTTCTTCCTAACCTCTCAGCTCAATCTCCCCACCTCTACTTTGGACCCATTCCCCCCAGTCCTACCACTGCCCAACAGCCTCAAAAGTCCCTCCCCAGCTTTCTTGGAGCCCCTTCAGATCCTGGAAGATTCTATGATCTTCTCAGCACATTGCAGGCTAGAGGTGGTTGTTTTCCAGCACGACTTGAGCTTTGCTAGACATGAAAAGTCCCAACTTCCCCTCTTCCAATCAATGGATCCTTCTACACTCCCCAAGTAACTTCTCCCCAAGGCTGGGGGGGGGTTATGAGCTCCAAGAACAAAGCCCCAGGGCTGGGATTCCTCCTTCTGAGAGGAGACCATCTAAGAAGAGCAGAGTTAGTTGGTGAGCAGCTTCTCACCAGCTGAACTTTGCAACGTGAGCCCTTCCTTGTGTGGTCTGGTGAGGTTTAGAGGCACGAGGAGTTATTTTGGCTATGTCCTGATGTTCCTCCTGTCACAGCAGGTCCTGTGTCCTCCCTATAAATGCCTCTCAGATCTCAAAGCACTTGGACATCTCAGCATTCGAAGGCACAGAAACCAGTGAAGTTCTTACAGGTTCTGCAGGCACAGCACAAGTGGCCAACAAGTTAGAGGAGGGCAACCTCCTTCCCTTGAATAATTCAGAGCCTTTCCATGCAGGGCATGGGATTTGGGGGGAAATGTTTGGAGGCAGAAGAGCAAATCCTCTCCTCACTCCTCTCTGTTAGAGCAACCTCCTCTCTATCTGGGGATGCTGCTAAATGAAAAGGTTTCTGACAGCTCTTCAGCACTCATCATCTCCAACACTCCCTAAAAGATGTTCAGGAAGTCAAAGGAGCTGCCAGCACTTAAAAAACCCCCCCCAGAATCATAGGTTGGGATTTTCACAGAAGTAAAGAAAGTTTCCATGCCTAAATTCTACCCAATGTCAGTGGGATTTGGGTTCCTGCTTCCCCTTGGTCCCTGCAAAGCCCTCCTGCCTTACTCTGGATTTGCATTTCAGCTGAGGGAAGAACAGCTCGAGGTTAATGCACAGAAACAAGGTGAGGAATATTCCTAAATGAGCCAGGATTTGAAAGTCAATGAGTTACTCCCAGTTTACACCAAAGCAGCCAGAAGCACAATTTACATACCTCCTATTTTTTTTTTTTTTTCTCCCCCTGAATAAAATGAAGTTTCTGTTCCAGAAGGGAGTTAACATTTATATGGAGCTTAGTCTCTGCCAGGGACTGGTTTTGTCTAAGCAAAAATAACTCTTCTGGACCAAATTCTCCTCCCACATCAGCTTCTCTAACCCTCCAGAGACTTCAGTGCAGTTGCTCTGGATTTATATGGATTTAGTCACCAATGAACGATGGAACTGAACGTTCCTGGGGAAAAAGATGGACCTGACACAAGGTCTTTGCTTCCCTCACATGCTAGTGAGGAATCAGCTCATGTTTGCTGTGAAAAGAGACAAATCCCTGGAAATTCCTGCTTAGAACCCAAAGTAGAGGGTGGGGGAAGCATCTTGGTGCAGCCCCTGCTGCTGATTTCGGCTATGGCAGCATCAGCAATTAAAAAATAAAGACACCACAGAGTTTCTGACCCTTTTTAAGTGAAAGAGAGAAATCATGGGTTTTCTTTTCTCCATTAGGTCTTTTGGGGCTGAATTCTTCTCTCACATTTACACTTGTATGAACCACGAGTGATTTTTTTAAAGTCACTATTTAATCTGGAGATTCTTCCAGGAAGAGGATCTACAGAAAATCTAAATCAATATCAGCTGGCTTTAGGTCCAAGACCCCAAGCATGAAGTATCCCTAGATATATGCAGATATATATCACCTGTGTGATAATTACCTTGTGCTCCCCCAAAGCAACTAGTGGATAAGGAAAATAGAATTAATTAATATTTTTCTGGCCTTTGATAACCAAGGTGATCAAGTCACTTATTTCTTTTTGCTCAGTGTTTCCATAACTACTTAAGAAAGCAAAATTCCTTTATTTTCTCCTCTGCATGGCTGAGTTGATTTGCAGGGAAAGGGCCATGCCAGGAATGGTTCCACCAAATGCCATCGACCCTAAAAGACAAGCTGGGACTGTCACACATCCAGAGATCCTTCCCTTCTGATCTATCATCCACCTCCCAGTTGCTCCTGCTCTCATCCAACATCTTTTCCTGGCTGGGGAAAGAAATGTTAAATTAACTCCATCATCTTTGAAACACAGAGAACTTTGAAGACCTGGCAGATGAAGAGATCAGAACTTTGAAGACCTGGGGAGATGTTAAAGTAGCTCCTTGGTCCCTCAGATCTTCCCCCTATCCAGACAAAACCTTGTCTTTAAAAACAAGCCAACAAAACTCACCTGTCCTATCAAAACATTCATAAAATAAGGAATCTGGACTTGTTATCTAGAGGTGGTTGAGTGGCTGTAACTCCTCCACGAGCTCCATAAAGCTCAGAGTCCTTTCTACAGGCTGGATCTGGTCTTTTCACATCCTTGTACCAACATCACCCAGGAAACCTCCCCCCAGAATGTGTCCTGATGATTAATAGATGAGCCTGGGACTTGAAGAGTTTGGGTTTGGTTAGTGCCATGCCAAGAACTTCGCCCGTCAAGCTGGGCAAGCCTTCAAAGGACACAGAAATATCTGTCAGATGCCTTCAGCAGAGCCTCTCTCATCTCCAGCATGGAGATAAAAACTCCTGCCTCTCTCAGATGGGTTTGGGGAGGAAAAAGACATGGGGGCAACGTGCTCTGCACAAGAGTTGAGTCCCAGAATCATAGAATCGGGTTGGAAGGGGACCTCCAAAGGTCATCTTGTCCAACCCCCCTACAAGAAGCAGGGACATCTCTAAGTAGAGGTTGCTCAGAGCCCCATCAAGCCTCACCTTGAATGACTCCAGGGATGGGGCCTCCACCAGCTCTCTGGGCAACCTGTTCCAATCAACCACCCTCATATTATAGCACTTTTTCCTAATCTCCAACCCTTTTCTAGCTTAAAACCATCACCCCTTGTCCTGTTGCTACAAACCCTTTTGAACAGCTCTTCCCCTACCTTCCTACAGGCCCCTTGCAGGTCTGGGAGGTCACCACAAAGTCCTCCTGGAGCCTTCTCTTCTCCAGGCTGAAGAACCCCAACTCTCTCAGCCTACATCAAGGCTACACAAACACCTACATCAGATATTTCTGTGGTTTCTACTCAGTGAACACGAAGCTCTGGATGATACCAGCACACAACCCCCAACCTGCCTCCCAGTTATCACACACAGGGGGGTTCAATGTGGCTTTTTATCTTCAAACATGCCCAGTTGCTACTTTACGACTCTTGTTTCCCTTCCCAGTCCAGACTGGGAGTCTGGAGGCAAAGGGAGTCAACACCTGGTGAGGAGAAATCAGGAGCCAAGAGGAAAAATTCATCTTGTTGACGACTGTTGCTGATTTTCACTTCCCCCAACTGGCCAGAGCTGCAATTTCCAGCCCTGCCTGAGGTTATCCTCCTTCTTTAGAGACACAGAAATAAAAATCCCCCATGCAAACCTCACTGGTGGAGACCAGCACGTCCTGGGAGCTCCCATCACTTGCAACCAACCCCTTTTTAGGGAGCTCCCATCACTTGCAACCAACCCCTTTTTAGGGAGCTCCCATCACTTGCAACCAACCCCTTTTTAAGGAGCTCCCATCACTTGCAACCAACCCCTTTTTAGAGAGCTCCCATCATTTGCAACCAACCCCTTTTTAGGGAGCTCCCATCATTTGCAACCAACCCCTTTTTAAGGAGCTCCCATCACTTGCACCAACCCCTTTTTAGGGAGCTCCCATCACTTGCAACCAACCCCTTTTTAGGGAGCTCCCATCACTTGCAACCAACCCCTTTTTAGGGAGCTCATTGACTCATTATTTTCCGAAGCTAACGAGGTTCATTAGAGAAAATGGACAAGCGTAATAAAAGATCTGGAGGCTGCTCAGGCAACATTTGGAGAGGGGAAAGAACATCTCAGGCAAGCAGGAGGTTGTTCCTGGAGAGCTAACACAGAGCTGGAGTTTATTCTGATTTAATAGATTGTTCAAATTTCACTCAGAGCCACCTGGCATTGGATTCACTGAATCACACAGAAGGGTTGAGGCTGGATGGGACCCTCTGGAGATCTCCTGGCTCCAAGCAGAGGCAACCACCCCAAATCCTTCCCCAGTCTCTGTATTTGCTCCAGTACATCCCTGTCTCATCCTGGGAAGCACAGGACTGAACATAATGCTCCGGATGAGCCTCAGCAGCGCTGAGGAAGGGGAAATAATCATCCCTCACCCACCTCCTGCCTCCCTAACCAGCCTTCAGGGTGCAGCCTCTGCAGCTGCTTTCCCCAGCAAACAATCCTGAGGCACTTTCTGGCACTAGAAGTCTTGCAGAAGATTCATCTTGCTGCACATCAAGGCTGGGGAAGCTCAATTTCAGCTCCTCTCTTCTACCACGGGGAGCAAGATGTTCAACCACCACGAGTGGGTTGGCTCTGGGGAGAAGGTTCCAGAACAGGCTGGGTTGTTTGCACTGGATATTTCCACCAGCCCATTAGTCACCATCCCAATCCCCATGCCTTTGGAGATATCCATATTTTAGCACATTATCTAATTCACAGAGGTCTATTGATTCCCAGCTCAGCTCTGAAGGGCAGTGACTCATCTCGCACTGAGCACAATGGAGGAGCTGCTAATAAAAAAAACATTTAACATTTAGAGCCAGAGGAGCTGGGTGAGAAATGTTCCTACGTTGCAGACATCCAGGCAGCGTGAGCTGGATCCTGAATGGGATGGGGTTTTTTTCCCCCCCACCCCTTGCCCCACTGCTCAATTCACACGTGGTCCCAACAGGGGCTGGGTTTGCAGGTGCAGCCCAAAAATTAACAGATATTAAATTTACAGGAAATTTCTTCTCCTGGGGGAATGTTGGAGGGGGTTTGTGGAGAGGGATGGTCAGCCCTACCCACTAAAGGATGTGACTACAGTTTTTATCCTCCCTAAAGGTTCAAACTGGGATCTGAAAGAGATTTTAGGATCATAGAATGGGTTGGGTTGGAAGGGACCTCAAAGACCATCCAGTCCCGCCCCCCTGCCATGGCAGGGACACCTCCCACTAGAGCAGTTGCTCACAGCCCCGTCCAGCCTGGCCTTAAAATGTCCAGGGATGGGGCTTCCAACCTGGGCCAGTGTCCCCCCCCCCCCCTGGCCAACAACTTCTTCCTAACCTCTCATCTCAATCTCCCCACCTCTACTTTTGACCCATTCCCCCCACTCCTACCACTATCCCAGATTGATTCTTACAAAACGAGTCCAGACCCTTAAAATTCCTGAAGCAATTTTCCTTTAAAGCTAAAAGGATGAGAAACTGCCTGGAGAGAGAAAAGTGCATCTACCAGAAGGGAGCTGCTGCAAGACACAGGAACCATCCATCAGCCCCCAATCAATAACTCCTGAGCAGCTCCACGCACAAAACTCACACTGATTTCAACAGGAATCTTATTCAAAGTCAAAATCTCATTCAGTGGCCCTGCCACCTCTTGGGGGGATTCCTCAGACCCATGGCATTTTTTTCCTTAATAATTATTAAAGCATCTGTCACTGGTTTTAAAGCCAGTCTGCAGGAGCCACGAGATCATCCCAGCTTCTTATAGGTTTGTCTCCCAGCCTGTGTGGAGCAAAACCTCACAAGACTTGGAAGAAACCAGTGTGGACACACAACCCAGGAGCAAACCATATAAGAAAGAGCTATAATGGTGTTTTTTTTCCTACATATCCCCTTTTTCTCCCTTCCATGACCCCTTCTGCCCCACTTTGAGCCCTTCTATGACACACACAGCATGAATCCAGAGAGATGATACCACTAGGAGTGGTGGCTCTGCCCCAGACCTGCCAGGAATGCTGCATTACTTCTGCCTGCTGTAAGCAGCAACCAAGCATTTGACTCATGCAGCACCTCACCTCATGGAGAGAGAGGAGATAAACTGGTCTGATGCACGAGAGGAACTGGGGAACACAACCTGAGGTGTTCACAGAATCATATCATAGGATCACAGAATGGGTTGGGTTGGAAGGGACCTCAAAGATCACCCAGTTCCAACCCCCCTGCCANCTGCTGGCTCACGTTGAGCTTTTCCTCAACCATCTCCCCCATCTCCTTTGCCCTTTTATTCCTATTTCTGGACTTGGGTCTTTCTCAGCCGTGCTGGGTAGAAAGAAGTGGCTGGGGTGGAAGACAAGAGCTGGTGCTTTTCAGCAGCTCAACCTGCAAACATTTCTGTGCAGCTCCAGCAGCTCAGCCCCTGGTTTGACCTCCTGACAGTGCTGGGGAGGTTTCCAACCCTCCCACTAACAGTGACTTTCTATCTGAGTGCACAATGCATTTAATTGGCAGGGTTGAAGTGGTGCACAGGAGTTCTGGGAGAGGCTACAATCAATGCAGCCTGAAGCTTTCCTAGGCTAGGGAAGGAGAGAAAATAAGAAGAGCTTTAAGATTAGGAAGCCAGGGACACAATTTTGCTGGTTTCTCTGCAGGACTGACTGGTAAAGAGAGGAGAAGGCTCCGGGGAGACCTTCTTGGGACATTTCAGGACTTCAAGGGGCCTGTCAGAAAGATGGGGAGGGACTTTTCACCAGGACTTGCAGTGATAGGATGAGGGGTGATGGTTTGGAACTGAAAGAGGGAGATTTAGCTGAGCTGGAAGGAATTTTGGAGGCTGAGGGTGGTGAGAGCCTGGTTGAGGTTGCCCAGAGAGGTGGTGGCTGCCCCATCCCTGCAACCATTGCAGGGGAGGTTGGGCTCTGAGCAACCTGCTCTAGTTGCAGAAGTCCCTGCTCCCTGCAGGGGGGTTGGATGAGATGATATTTAAAGTCCCTTCAACCCAAACCAGTCCACGATTCCATGACTCTGATAAAGCAGATATTACAATGCTGAAGCTAATGCCTCTTGTGCTGAACCCATCAATTCACCAAACGTAAGGTCACAAGATAACATCACAGGTCTTCTCATGCAACCTGTATGGCACAGGCCAGAGCATTTCATCCTCTGATTGCTTTATCAAGTCCTTTTTAAAGAAAAATACAGCCCTTGATACCAAAAATACACCTTCCAGCAATTCATCTACCACCACACGTGCATTATGAGAGTCCATCACCACCTCTCCTCCTCTTCCTGCAGCAAGATGAAGAATCATAGACTCATAGAATCATCAGGGTTGGAAGGGACCTCAAAGATCACCCAGTTCCAACCCCCTGCCATGGCAGGGACACCTCCCACTACAGCAGTTGCTCACAGCCCCAGCCAGCCTGGCCTTCCAAATGTCCAGGGATGGGGCTTCCAGCACCTCTCTGCAAACATCTCCCCATAGCTCCACCTTATTTAATCAAGCCCTTAAGTGCAGGCCAGCAATTAAGCATGGCAGGAATGGAATGAAGTGTGAGCTTCAATAGAGTTTTTTTTAATGAGGATGTTTGCCAGGATTGGGGCCAAACGAGCCAAAATTCATCAGTGCTCAGAGGTAAGTGCAAAAGGGAAAGGAGAATCATTAAGTTGCCTGTTTGGACTGAACCAGAAGCATTAATGAGGACATTCATTTAATTTCCTTGCCTATGTCAGCTTTTAATTAAGCATTCATTTACCCTCCCCTGTTGGCTTTGGGGATTCCATGGAATCTTCATGGATTCTGGGGCATCCTCCAGCGTGTTGCCAGCACTGGGAGGGAGCAAAGGGGATGGACATTCCATGGCCAGGTGGAGGGAGATCCAGGTCTCCAGGGCCCCCAGTCTAGCTCCATATCCAAACAGAGCTGCTCAGATCCTCCCCTGGAAGGAATCTCTGCAGACACACAATTTTTACTCCCCTTTCAGATCCGGCTTTAAAATTAATGCAGAAAAATTACTGGATGGTGCCTTAGTCAAACTATGCCTCACTTAAATCCAGCTCTTTAAAATGTAATATTAAACTAACAACGTCTGCTGGCTCTTAATTCATTTCTCTCCTAGTTCAACTTTTTAAGGCTTTCTTCTCATTTCAGGGGCTGAGATTTGCTGTAACAACAATGGCCTTAGTAGAGGAAAAAACCCTTTTTCCTAAATAATCTTGTACCACTGCAGCAATAGAGCTTCTCATGATCTTCATTCTCATTATACACTCAATTCTATGACTCATTTCTGTTGTGCACTGGAGTTCAAAGAACAGCCAGAGCTACCCAGAAAGGCCTCAGACATCCTCTCACTTAGAAGCTTTGAGGGAATTAGGACCTTTAAAGGTCTTTCCCGACCTAAATGACTCTATAGAGCACAAAATGGGGCTGGGGAATAATCCTGGATTTCTGCCCCAGTCTCTCCAGAATGGGTTGGGTTGGAAGGGACCTCAAAGATCATCCAGTTCCAGGGCAGGGACACCTCCCACTAGACCAGGTTGCTCAAGGCCTTGAACACCTCCAGTGATGGAGCATCCACAACCCCGTGGACAACCTGTGCACCACCCTCAGAGGGAAGAATTTCCTCCTCATTTCCAATCTAAATCTCCCCTCTTCCAGTTTGAACCCATCACCCCTCATCCTCTCACTCCAGGTCTTCTCACAAAGTCCCTCCCCAGCTTTCTTGTAGCCCCTTAAGATACTGAAAGGCCCCAAGAAGGTCTCCCCAGAGCCTTCTCCAGGATAAACAACCCCATCTCTCAGCCTGTCTTCACAGCAGAGATGCTCCAACCCTCAGATCATCTTTGTAGCCTCCTCTGACCCCCCCTTCACCACATCCTAGATACCAGCCAAGCCATTTTACAGGTTTCTTGTGAGAGTGGAGGAAGTTTCTAGCCCCAGGTGCCTGCTCAGAGCATCCATTCATAATCCTTGTGGAATGCTGGAAACTCTCCTGCCTCCCACACAAACCCCTTTATTCATTCAGGAAACTGAGAAGACGCTGCAGGGTCCAAGTGACCTGCAGGTCTGGGACTGGGGATGTGCCCAGCCCTGCTCCTGCTGCCAGCACAAGGAGCTGGATGGATTGTGGGTCTCACTCCCTCTGACGTAGCTGCTCTGACTCATGCCAAGATGAATCATGTGTTCCAGTCCACCCAACCTGATCTGCATGGGGAGTGCAGGGCTGGGATGTTCAGGAGGATCCCAGGAGGGGTTGAGAGCTCCTGCTGCAGGCGGGGAAGGCAGAAGGTGGCTGGGGGGGGATCTGCTGAGATGGGTGAATCACTCAAGTGCAGGGCTGCAGAGGGAGGTTTGTTGGGAGGATTTGATTTGACCACAGAAATTACCAGCCCAGGTCTATCTGCAGCCAGCAGAATAAGCTCAGAGGCAGAAAAAGGTTCAGTAAAAGACCTGCTCTTATCATCTACTGCATCTAATTCTGGAGCCCCCAGCACAAGAAAGATCTGGAGGTGCTGGAAGGTGTCCAGAGAAGGGCCCCGAGGATGGAGCACCGAGGAGAGACTGAGAGAGTTGGGGTTGGTCAGGCTGGAGAAGAGAAGGCTCCCAGGGCACCTTCTGGGGGCCTTCCAGGGTCTGAAGGGGCTCCAAGAAAGCTGGGGAGGGACTTTTGAGGCTGTTGGGCAGTGGTAGGAGTGGGGGGAATGGGTCAAAAGTAGAGGTGGGGAGATTGAGCTGAGAGGTTAGGAAGAAGTTGTTGGCCAGGAGGGTGGGGAGACACTGGCCCAGGTTGGGCAGAGAGGTGCTGGAAGCCCCATCCCTGGACATTTGGAAGGCCAGGCTGGCTGGGGCTGTGAGCAACTGATGTAGTGGGAGGTGTCCCTGCCATGGCAGGGGGGGTTGGGACTGGATGGTCTTGAAGGTCTCTTCCAACCCTGAAAATTCTATGAGTCTAAGATCTTGGAAGAAATCACTCACAGAATCATTTAGGTTGGAAAAGATCTCTAGGATCCTCCAGCCCAACCATTTCCAGCCTATTGAAACCAGTAGGAATCTAGTGTTGGATTTAATGAGGCTCCAATTTTTCTCCTCCCATTCCCAGAGTCACAGTCAGGAGATGACTGGAGTGCCCAGGATGATTTAGCACAGCCCCTCCCCACCACCACCCCATTTGGGAGGTTGGACCAGATGACCTCTAGAGGTCCCTTCCAGCCTAAAACATTCTATGACTCCCAGCAAATCTGGCCAAGCACAAACTTTGGCAGGGGCGTTGGGGAGGATACTCAAGTGAATTATATTTTGTCCTATTAAAGGGGGGAATCACTTAAAAATCATTTTAATCAAGGAAACGAATGGAGAAGGAAATGGAAGGATCCCTTGTAGGCTGGTGCTGACATTTGTGGATTTGTTTTGTATTCCCTCTCCCTCCATGAGCTGAAGGATGGCTGAGTTCATTTCACACAAGATGGACTGCAGTCCCTTCTCCCAGCTCGGGGGTGGCCATCGAATTCAACCAGGGCAAAAAATACATTATTGGGCTTTAAAAACTCCTGATTCCTACATTATTAGAGTCCAGCTGCACAGCTGGGGCAAGGGGAAGGAGATGGAAACAAGCTCCATGGGTGATCGTTGCCATTACCTAAGAGTGGTCATTAATATCTGGAGAACTTTGAGATGTATCAATGAAGCCAGGACTGAAAAGTTTAGTTTATATATAACCCAAATCATTGATTTTTTCTTTTTTTGGTGAGTCAGTTTGAGACTGGGAGTTAAAGTAACTGGGAGTGGATGAAAACAACTCAAGGAAAAGCTTTAAAGGTCAGTTCTGGGAGCTGGAAGGGGTGATCCACCACCCACCTAATCCAGAAAGGTCCCCACCACTGGGGTCTACACCTTTGGGGTGAAAAAGCTTTTAAATATTGTAGGAAATTGGTCTTTATTATCTTCTATGGCACAGCATAAAGCAAGTGGTGTAGCTCCTACCAAAGCCCATCCCTCTGCCACAACTGCCACCAGCTGAGGATCCCCCAACAAAGGGCAGCAGAGGAGGAAGGTGAAATTAAGAAAGGAAGGAAAAAATGAAGAACAAAGCAGTAAAAAAATAAAACTAAACCTGAAACTTGCCAATTCTTGGCAGGAACTGAAACCAGGGAGAGATTGTTCTTACATCTAGGAGGTCCTGATGAGCAACATGGTCACCAGTTGACTGACATTAACCCTTTAGAGTAGAATATTCAGTCGTCATAGAATCAGAGAATGGGTTGGGTTGGAAGAGACCTCAAAGATCACCCAGTTCTAACCCCCCTGCCATGGCAGGGACACCTCCCACTAGACCAGGTTGCTCAAGGCCCCATCCAACCTGGCCTTGAACACCTCCAGGGATGGAGCATCCCCAACTTCCCTCTTCCAGGCTCTCCCCACCCTCAGAGTGAAGAATTTCCTCCTAATTCCCAATCTAAATCTCCCCTCTTCCAGTTTGAACCCATCACCCTTGTCCTATCACTACAAGCCTTTATTTAAAGCTTTGGTGCTTAATTCTTTATTATTTGAAGTTCTCTGGTGTTTAAGGGCACCAGTGAAACACGATGATGCCTTTACTGTTGGCATAAGAGGGAGAATAAAGCCAAAAATAAACCCTGACTCCAAGTCTTGGTTCTACAACTTCAACGCTGGGTCAACCTCAAACTGGAAATGGGATCAAGAACATCTCTCCCTGTCCTTTCACTCAAATAAAGTGCCCACAAACAAATAAAACAAACTGCCCACCTCCACACACACTGATCTTTGCCTGCAGCAAAGCCAAAATGTCAATAAAAAGATTTCCACTGGTTGTTTTTCTTTTTTTTCTGCTTGGATTTCTTTATCACCTCGCTGGTGCCAGGTGGAGGTTGGGCAAGAAGGAAGGTGCCTACAAGCTGGGTCAGAGCCCATGACCTGCAAGCCTGGACATGAATCCTCCACCTTGGAATGTGCAAATTGCCTTCACTGTTTACTATGAGAGGAGCTTGTTAAAAGATTTAGCAGATCTAGTGCCAACAAACTACTTTGGGAGATTGTTGGGTTGGGTTTTTTTTCTGATAGAGTCTGACTTCCATAAAGTCTCATTTGAATGCTGTTAACACACATCCCAGACACGGGTGACACTGAATTATTTAATGCTACACACCTATCTCAGATCAGATCTTGCAGAGCACAAGGAAACGTTTGCTTGAGGTGGGTGCAGCTGCAACATGAGACAGGCACTAGGAAATGATGGGAGCCACACGTTAGGAAATGAGCACAAAGTCCTTTAGCCCTTCCTCTGCTGCCTCTTACCCCATTCCCAGATCTTCTGTCCCCACCTGGAGCTCTGCGGCCAGGTCTGGAGCCCCCAGCACAAGAAAGATCTGGAGGTGCTGGAAGGTGTCCAGAGAAGGGCCACGAGGATGGTCAGAGGCTGGAGCACCGAGGAGAGACTGAGAGAGTTGGGGTTGGTCAGGCTGGAGAAGAGAAGGCTCCCAGGGCACCTTCTGGTGGCCTTCCAGGGTCTGAAGGGGCTCCAAGAAAGCTGGGGAGGGACTTTTGAGGCTGTTGGGGAGTGGTAGGAGTGGGGGGAATGGGTGAAAAGTAGAGGTGGGGAGATTGAGCTGAGAGGTTAGGAAGAAGTTGTTGCCCAGGAGGGTGGGGAGACACTGGCCCAGGTTGGGCAGAGAGGTGCTGGAAGCCCCATCCCTGGACATTTTTCAGGCCAGGCTGGCTGGGGCTGTGAGCAACTGATGTAGTGGGAGGTGTCCCTGCCATGGCAGGGGGGGTGGAACTGGATGATCTTTGGGGTCCCTTCCAACCCTGACAATTCTCCCATTGTCACTCTGCTGACACACGGGCTCCCAGTTCACTGAGTGGTGCCCTCAGCGTTATTCCTGCTCCGATCCTCCCGTGTCTCCCTGTTTCCCTCCTTTGCAATAAGAGCAGCTGATAAAGTTATCTACAAAGCAAACATGAAGGGCTCTATCTCCTCCCCTTGCTCAGGTGAGAGCACATGATTGAGAGAGTTTGAGACAGAACTTTGTGGGTAATTGGCCTTCATTCCTTCTAGCCTGACAACCACCTAAAATAGTCCCCATCCCATGTCTGCTCCAGGTGGAAGGAGCTTCCAAGCTTTGATCATTGCAACCTAAAATAAATTAAATTAAACGTCCAGTTGGTTTTAACTCCAGTGTTTTACAAACACTCGAGATCCTCCCAATTCATTCCTCAGGCAGCTAAAGAATGTGATGACACCACCCAGGCAAAAAGTCAACAGGAGTTGGCCCATTGCCCCCATTCCTTGGTGGTTTGGATGTCACAGGGCACAAGGTCAAGCTAAATAGGGAAGGAAACAGGTAATGGAGGAATGGGGAGGTTGGAGCTACACCTCTGGCAAGGTGTCAAGGGGGACAAGGTGTCCTCTTAATACGTGGGTGGCAAAAATATGTCATTTGTTCCTTCTTTCTCTTGCCCTGGTCACCCTGTGACCCACACACCAAACTATGAGAGCATGAGCAAGGCCAAGGCCATCAAGTGATCCAAGAGCTGCTCTCCCTGTTTCTTCCTGGGGAAGATTGAGGGCACAGGTTGAATCTAAAAAGCCCCAGCCAGCCTATGACTGAGCTGCCTTGAGGTTGACCTTGAGATGATGACCTCTAGAGGTCCCTTCCAGCCTAAACCATTCTATGATCTACTAAAGCAGAGGTGGTAGCTAAGGACTTGAATCATAGAATGGTTCAGGTTGGAAGAGACCTCTAGAGGCCATCTAGTCCAACCCCCTACAATCAAGCAGGGACATCTCTAACTAGATGATGTTGCTCAGAGCCCCATCAACTTGGGTGTTTCTCCTTGACAGACACTCACAGATCCCCACAGAGAGGTTCCAGAGAGGACACTGTGGCATAAAAACCTGGTACCTTCAGAAATGCTCATGGAAACACAGAGAAGGGAGTTATAAAGACTTAATTAATCATCTCAGGGCTGCTCCAGGCCACATCTTTACAACCTTGCAACCAAAATGAGGACTACACCTTCAGAACAGCACAGGACAAAGAGCCACTTTCAGAAGGATTCAACAGCCAACGCACTGAGCTGGTCACAATCATAAAGGTCTTTTGTTAGTACAAAATTAGGCTGAAGACCTTGATTCCAACATCTTTGTGAAGGCAGATGCAAGACCAATGGACTAACACATACAGGAATTAATTCTAAATATTCCTCCTCATTGTCTCAGGTTGAAAAGCATCAGTAGGACACACGAGCACGAAGTTACTGCTTTTATGTTTGGAGGAAAACTCTGCTCTCATCTCTCCTATCTTTGGGTGCCTTTGTATCATCCAACAGAATCCATGTAAAGCCAATTAAAACCTATTTGTCAAAGGGTAGAGCTAACATCATAATATGCCTGGTCTGCTCACAGCTCACTGGCTGCTGCTCGAGGTCACAAATCACAATAACTATTCTGGGGAAGTCATAAAAGAGCAGCTAGAAATCCTGCTAAACTCAATGAGCCATTAAATAGTTGACAATATTCTTTATAGGAACCCAGAATAGTTAATTAGGCCCCAAATACAAATGGTGAGCATGAATAATTACCAGCAGAGATTCCAATCAAGATAGCCAAGGCAACCAGCATCAACAGACATTGCTCCATGTACAAAGCCAGCTCCTACCAGTGGTGGGACTGGTCCTGAAAGGTTGGTCTTGGGTTCAGAACATGGGGAGCCAAGATGAGAACACCCTGGTTCTGCTCCCAACACTGCCATGGAGTTTTCAACTGGTTTTTCTATCACTTCATCTGCTTGTCTTGCTTTTTAAGGTGCATCCTCAACTCATACCAAAGGATTTATTCCCTCACCTTCCTCTGGATGCTCCATCCTTGTTAGAGAATCATGGAATGGTTTGGGGTGGAAAGGACCTCAAAGCTCATCCAGTTCCAACCCCCTGCCATGGCAGGGACACCTCCCACTAGAGCAGTTGCTCACAGCCCCAGCCAGCCTGGCCTTCCAAATGTCCAGGGATGGGGCTTCCAGCACCTCTCTGCCCAACCTGGGCCAGGGTCCCACCACCTTCAGGGTAAAGAAATTCCTTCTAATTTCAATCTAAATCTTCCTCTTCCAGTTTGAACCCATTACCCCTCATCACTACGCCACCCTTCTTCCTAACATCTCACCTCAATCTCCCCAGGGTGCTCATCCCCTTCCCTCTCCTGTCCTCTCCCTTTTGGCCTTTCCAGGCCTCTCTCCAACCCAGGAGGGCTCTGCTAGTGATGGCCACAACATCCCCCCCAAGTTCTGCACCGAGGAGAAGCGACATTCAGGAGTTATTGCATCCTACAAAAACAAACAGAGAAATGGCACCGAGCGAGTGCAGGGAATTTCTCCAGCAATTAATATTTGCATACCCTTGGATGAAAGATATCAGTTGTACAAAGTATTATTATTATTATTATTATTAATAAAAGCCCACCAAGGACCTTCTGCCAGGCAAACAACCCATGACATGTCCTGCTTTCTGTCCTGGCATCCCACCAAGTTTCACAGGGGTTGCATGAAACACCAGCCTCTTGCTCAACCCATAAAGTCTGGCAGGGTTTGAAGGGGGTGAGATGATCCAGCTGGGGACCAAGTTTTGAAAGGAGGAAGGACACACCACAAATAGATCACCACAAAGATGTCATGTCTTGACACAATGCACTGTGAGTGGCAGAGTTGTCCCTTCCCTCACATCCCTGCCTTCATTCCCCTTATCATAGAATCACAGAATGTTTCAGGCTGGAAGGGACCTCTAGAGGTCATCTATGCAGTTTTGATTTTCAAGGTGACTTTTCTGAGCCAAGCTGCTCAGCTCCGTGTCCTCCCAGAAGGAGCTTGAGGGGCTGGAGCGTGGCCAGAGAAGGGCAAGGAAGGGGGGGAAGGGTCTGGAGCAGGAGTGTGGTGAGGAGCAGCTGAGGGAGCTGGGGGGGTTGAGCCTGGAGCAAAGGAGGCTCAGGGGAGACCTTCTGGCTCTGCACAACTCCCTGACAGGAGGTTGGAGCCAGGTGGGGGTTGATCTCTTGACCCAAGGAATGGGACAAGAGGAAAGGGGCTCAAGTTGTGCCAGGGGAGGTTGAGGTTGGAGCTGAGGAACAATTTGTTGTTGGTCAGGGCTGTGAAGGGCTGTGCCAGGCTGGGCAGGGCAGTGGTGGAGTCCCCATCCCTGGAGGGGTTTCCAGGGTGTGGAGATGTGGTGCTGAGGGCCAGGGGTTAGTGGTGCCCTGGTAATGCTGGGGTAATAACAGTTGGACTTGGATGACCTGAAAGATCTCTTCCAACCCAAAAGATTCTATGATCCTAAGATAAGCTAAACTTGACCATCCCATGGCTCATGATCAAGGGGCTCCTCCCTCCAGAGGAAATTCATTCTCCATCTTTTCAACAACAAAGAGCAAAACTGTGACCCTGGTCCTGCAAACATTCCCAAAGCATTAGTGCCACCAACACCCACCTCCTGGCTGGACTGCCCTGTCTGGGAGCAATGCTGATGGTGAAGATTAGAAACGAGCCCCAACCCACTGATAAAACCCCTTTTATTTAGCTGCAGCAGCTCAATGATGCATCTTTGTCCTCCCAGACCAACCCAGGTGACTGAGCAGGACACATCTGAGGACTTGTCACTGGTTCCTTCCCCTTTTGCTGCTGCAGTGTCCGTGGGGAACCAGTTGCCAGGATGAGCTTGTACAGATCTCTCTGCTACAGTAAACAGCCCAGGGCAATCTGTGGCACCCAAGGACCTTCTGTTGATGCTGCTCCATCCCTTGGAGGCTTTGTTCCTCCTTGCAAGGTTTGTTCCTCTTTGCAAATTTAAAGATGTGAAGCTGGGAGGGACCAGGAGCTTGTTCCTTGCTGGCCCCAGGCCAACCATGCAAAATGTATTAATAGCCACTGACAATTTTACACCAGGAAAACAGGGAGGTGAAAGCATCTAAAGCAAGGAAAACTTGAAGAAAAACAGAAAAAGGGCCAAATATTTTTTTTCAGGTGTGTCCTACAGCGTTGCACGGTAAGAAAGGGAATTTGTTGAATTTTGGAGAGGAATAAGGAATATTAAGAGAAAAAATAATCTGCACTGATTTACTGCCCTTAACTTGGACATGGTTCTCAGTCTTTTCAACAGGAGTATTCATAGACTCATAGGATGGGTTGGGTTGGAAGGGATCTCAAAGATCACCCAGTTCCAACCCCCCACCATGGCAGGGACACCTCCCACTAGCGCAGGTTGCTCAAGGCCTCATCCAACCTTGAACTCCTCCAGGGATGGAGCATCCACAGCCCCCGTGGGCAACCTGGGCCAGGGTCTCACCACCCTCAGAGTGAAGAATTTCCTCCTAATTTCAATCTAAATCTCCCCTCTTCCAGTTTGAACCCATCACTCCTCATCCTATCACTCCAGGCCTTTGTGAAAAGTCCCTCCCCAGCTTTCTTGGAGGTCTCCTTCAGATGCTAGAAGGCCACCAGAAGGTTTCCCTGGAGCCTTCTCTTCTCCAGACTGACCAAGCCCATCTCTCTCAGCCTGTTCTCCCAGCAGAGGAGGTCTCAAGTCATGTCTTCACCCTCTTTTTGATCTACAGCTCTTGACCCCAACTTTAACCTGCTCTAACTTTTATCCAGAGCAACAAAGTCCTTTCTTGGCCACTGCCAGGTCCAGAAGAACAACCCAGATCCACGTGGAGGATCCAGATTTCCACCCCAGCAGCTCCAAGCCTCCAGCACCAGTTGGGATGCTCAGAGCAGGGCTGTTTGCAGCTCCAAGGATGGATCCAGTCCCCCCCTGCAGCTGCATCAGACACTATCAATATAGCTCAGCCAGAGAGAATCTGTCAAGTGATTTCCAGGGTTAACAGCTCAGACTGTTTAAAATATAAATTCCATGTCTAGCCTGGACTTGGCAGCTTTCAAGTTGCCCCTCTTGGGTCTTGCTAAGCTTTTGTCAGAGAGATTAAATAGTTTGCTATGATCAGAAGCATCCTCCCCACCTGGATGGTGGTAAACCAGGATCAAGTTACCTTCAGAAGGATTTTTCTTCCTCAAATTAAGGTAACAGGGACTAAACCACACCAGGGCTTCCCCCACCACGATGTAACCTCAACACAGATGGTTTTCAAAGGCACAAAGGACCATTAAATGCTCTTTTCCCACGGAAAAATCCTGGGCTCCTGGAGGTCTTAGTGCATTTGTGAAGCTCTGAAATTCTCCTCCCCTCTCTTGGACAGCATTAATGGGGAATAATCAAAATATAATTTAAACATGGAGTCTCGGAGAGGGGATTCAGCTCCCAGCCCCAGCTGCCACAGCTGTCAGTAAATTAGAAAGGAAAAAAACCACAAAATCATCTTTTTATGTTCCCTTCTATCAGGCCAGGATGGTTCTTCCCCCTGATCTGCACCAGCAGTTCCCAGGGGGGAACATGTGGGACAAGAACCCTCCAGCAATTAATGAATATATAGGTGGGACTGAAGGAAGGAGGCACCTCCAGAAAGCCCAACATTGCACCTGAGTGGGTCAGGCTCTCGTGGCAGCTCAGCAGCCTCCCCCAATGCCTCTAAAATCAGATTTTGTTCCATTTTGGGCCCCTGTGATGGTTCATTTTCGTTGTTTTCTGGGATTCCTGTTGCTCCTGTGCAGGGTTTGTTGGGAACTGTCAGTCCCTGAAGCAGAAACTCTCCTACAGAAGGTGTGGAACACCCATTGGAGCAGCTCCCACTCCTCTCACTGCAGCCACAGCCACGTGTAGGACATGCCCAGGTCTAAACCAGTGCAATCCCAGTGGCAATGCTGCTGGATCAAGGCCACCATTAGAAAGACAACCCTGAAGAAAGGAGCATCCTGGTCCATACATCACTTCAGAGAATTTATATTGAAGATGAAGGAAAAACTCAACCCAAAAATCTCATGGCATCCACTCACTCTTGACTTCAAGCCCCTTCCAAAATCCTACCAATGTAGAATATCTGCATCCTACCACCACTCAGACAGCTCCACAAAATAGCCTGTATTTCACCTGTGAATTCCAGGAGGTGCCACATACACCATCTACCAAGTCTCAGTGACCCATCCCATCCATAGGACTGGGTCATGGACGTGCTACTGTTGACATAAAGCCCAGGGCAAATAAACCATCAATAGACCCCAAAGAAAAACCCCAATCAGCAGTGTCTGCCTTCTAATTCCTCATTAGATAGAGTATCAAAGCCTTGCCTAATCTCATCCTACTGTACAACCACTCCATCTGTTCCCATCTCCATTTCAATACAAATCGAAATAAACACAATTCCTGAAAATGTGAAAAAAAAAACCAACCCCATATCTCAGATTTCCAAGCTCCTTTCTCTCTCAGCAAATTCCATCCCCTCCTGTTTGGCAGGACGAGCTTTTCAAGTGCTCCCAAGCTGATGGTATTAGTGAATGCTACAAATTGGATCACCCCAACCCCTCCTGGAGAGCTCTCGTCCAACTCCATGGTTGGATGGGAGCTGGAACAGATGGGTGAGCTCCACCAAGTGCTACATTAACCCCACTGCTCTCTGACTGGTGGCCAACAACACGTTCATAAAAGGATGGGCACTAAAAATAAGTCTCTGAAAGAGATGATCCAAAGCTTTGAATACAGGGTGGCAAGACTGATGACCTACTCTTGCTAGGATTACAAACTCCTTCCATGGAAACACAAGTATTGCAGCATCTTGGTGACCAAAAGAGAGATATTTAAAAGGGAAAGGGATGTTTCAAGGCAAATTAGTGGCCATTTGTCCATTGCAGCTGCAACCCTTCAACCATCACCTCATTACATCCAGAGCAAGAGCAAAGGGAGGGCGACGAGGGCCATAATTGGGCTGGAGAAATGGAGCGGGAGCCCTGGGGGGGGTTTTGCAAAGCTCCACTTGGAGCTGCTTCTATAAAAATATCTCTATTTTTGCTGCCGGGTACACAAATTCCCAGGAGATTCAAAAGGAGCTCTGGGTGCCCAGAGCCTTTGAACCTCAGGCCATTTGAAGTTTTAAATACCTCTCTTTTCTCCGTGCCACCGGTGAGTTGAATGAGACGCTCGCACAGTTGGCCTCTGAGTTCTGAGATGCCACAGGGTGAAGATCTGAGAGGTGTCAAAGGACTTCAGACAACCCCGAGCTGCTCTGAAGGGGCCTGATGTGGAAAATGTTCCATCTCTATAGTGAGGACTCTCCTTTGTGTGGAAAGTCATTTATTCTGTGAGCCACCCCTGCAACTCATCCCGGGAGCAGGGGACTGCTGCAGATCCATCTCATAGGATGGTTTGGGTTGGAAGGGACCCCCAGTGGTCATCTAGTCCAACCCCCCTACAAGAAGCAGGGACATCTCCAACTAGGGCAGGTTGCTCAGAGCCCCATCAAGCCTCACCTTGAATGTCTCCAGGGCTGGAGCCTCGACCACCTCTCTGGGCACCCTGTTCTCTCTCTCATTCCCATTCCCACAAGATTATTCCCATAATATATATATTATTCCTATTATATACTCCATTAAAATATTTACTGCTGAGTACTCAACACCAGCAGCACAACACAGGCACTGCAGCTGGTATTGTCCCTAAAAAAGATCCCTAAGGGAACAACCCAGTCCTGGAGGAGGTGGAATCGACCAAATCCCAGAATTGCTATAGTTGGAAAGGACCTATAAGATCATCGAGTCCAACCATGATCCATCTCTACCAGACCCACTCCTACACCATATCCCTGAGCACCTTATCTAGATGGCTTTGAAATAAATCCAGGGATGGTGGGGACCATCCAGGATGGGTGAGGGACTTTTGAGGCTGTTGGGCAGTGGTAGGAGTGGGGGGAATGGGTCAAAAGTAGAGGTGGGGAGATTGAGATGAGAGGTTAGGAAGAAGTTGTTGGCCAGGAGGGTGGGGAGACACTGGCCCAGGTTGGGCAGAGAGGTGCTGGAAGCCCCATCCCTGGACATTTGGAAGGCCAGGCTGGCTGGGGCTGTGAGCAACTGCTCTAGTGGGAGGTGTCCCTGCCATGGCAGGGGGGTTGGGACTGGGTGATCTTTGAGGTCCCTTCCAACCCAAACCATTCTATGAGTCTATGATTCAACCCTCAATGAAAAAATCCATTTAAATATCTATTGCTCCTCCCTCATTAGGTACCAAAAAGGCTCCCAACGAGCAGATCCCAGCCCTGGGTTGGAGATGCAGTTTTTGTAGGATGCTCATTCCCCTAACCAAACCAACCCAGCTCTGTTCCTCCTCCATCACCCTGACAGGCATGAAGGCTAATTGTTTAGAATTGCCTTTCAAATGGCCCAGATGAGATAATTGCCAGGAGGCAGAGGTAAATCACACAACTACCCACTTGCTGCCTTCCCCAGTTTAAATAAATAGAAATTCGGGGCTAATTAATATTTAGGAAATGCAAAACTTGTCATCTTAAATCAGCCTGAAACACAATAATCACATTAAGTGCTTACTTCAGCAAAACCCCACTGAAATTCTAAGTGTTCCTGAACTCTGTGGGTATTTATCCACTTAATTGACTCCTGGCTCTGACAGAACTCTATTACCCAGGAGTTAGAAGGGAATTTAGTTCTGATCTCTATGTTTGCACTCAAGGACTTTCTGTTTGACTTCAGCTTATTTTCCAGGGCACAACCAAAGGGCTGCATTTTTCCAGAGGTAATACCACCAAGTGGAGCAGCCAACGTGACATTTAGCTTCTCATCTGATGACCTTACCTTCCTATTTTGGGAGTTTTTCACCCTTCCTGCTAGTTTTCCTTCCAGATGGCCTTTAAATAAAGAAGCTACTCAACGTTTTAGCAGAACCATAGGTTGAGAGGAATTATTAATGCCAGAGTCACCCCTTTCCTGGGCTCACTGCTAAAGAATCAACACTGGTGGCAGCTCTTGGTTTAAGAAAATCCCTGATCTAATCCTAGAATCATTTAGGTTGGAAAAGACCTCCAGGATCAGCAAGTCCAACCTTTGGCCAACATCTCCCTGACCCCCAGACCATGTCTCCAAGCCCCACATCTACTCCTTTGTTGAACCCCTCCAGGGATGGTGCCTCCAGCACCTCCCTGGGCAGCCTGGGCCAGTCCCTGACCACTCTGCCAGTAAAGAACTTCTTCCTAATGTCCAATCTAAACCTCCCCTGGTGCAACTTGAGGCCATCACCTCTTGTCCTGTCATTATTGGGAGAAAGGCCCAACCCCAGCCTCACCACAACCTCCTTTCAGGCAGATAAATGTTGTGTTTGCAGCAATGAGAAAGGTGGGAGCTGGTGCAAGGGGAGGAACATGATGGAGCTGAGAGAGGAGTGTGAGTCCAGGCTTGAGATGAGAAGTGCCTCAGGTCTAATGATACCAGGCAAAACAACACGAGGGACTCCTTGTCCAGCTCCAGTGCTCTGAGAGAAGCCAACTGCAACAAACTGCTCCCTTCCCTGCCTCCAGGAAAGAAAATCCAACACAGGGAGCTGAGCTTTGGCTGCTGGGTGAGGAAACCAAGATAAGGCTGGTGCACAAAGCCCAAGTGACACTCCTGCCTCGCTTGAGAGCAGAAATTGATGGTTCTGATCCCTTTTAGAGACCTTCTGATAAAGAGAGTGTCTTGGGTTTCCCCTCGGTGAGGACAGGCATTGGAACAAGGCAGTTGATGGATACTCCAGCCCATGTCTGTGCCTGCTCCTTTATGCAGCAGTTGGGCTCTGCTGGCACCACCACAAGGACAAATTCCTCCTCTAACTGTGATGTTCTCAGCTCTGGCCTCCTCTACCAGATGGCCAATGACCAGAAGGTGCTTAGGGTGGTGCAGGGCAGGGGGAGGACGAGCAGAACGTGCTCTGTCCTCATTTTGTGCTCCAACAAAGCCAAGGAAGGCTGGTTGTGGTGGCCAAAGCCAGGGGATGCTGGACTGAGAGGGCTGGCAGAGGACGGGGGGAATCTGTCAACCCATGTGGGCACCATGACCACGTTGGAGAAATCATCATGTGCACAGGCAGAATGAAATCCTTGCAGTGATGGAACAACTCCCCTTGCCTGCATTTGGGGTGTCTTCCAGAGAAGGGTGTGGAGCAAGGCAAGCACCAAAGCCCCACTTGAATAATCCTGCCCCGCTGCTCTTTATCTCTGGTTTCCATAAAAATAAGCTGCAGAAAAGACCCTCCCAGAGCTGCCAACAGGGCCTGGAAAAGCTCATTAAAGGCAGGGCCTGGGAAGCTCATTGTTATGCATGTGTCAAGTTTAATTCTGTGAAGGAACAGACTGGAGCAATCAATAGACCCCTCACATCTGCCTCCGGCAGGGAGCAAAAACCGATGGGGGGATGACACTGACCAAAGCTCCCCATGAGTTCATCAAGTCCAAGCACTCAGAGTCCTTCATTTCCATCCCAGCCCTGCTCCAGTCATTAGGAGACACTCTGGACTCTCCTTGGCCACCAAGCTTTGCCTCGGGCCAGGATTAATGAGCCTGACTTCTCCTGACTCCATTGAGCCCAGATGAGCAGCACTGGAGCTACAGCCCCTGAAGGCCCAGCCAAGACACAAATAAAAGCTCCTGACCACGGGAGGGAGGACAAGAGTCAGGAGATAGGAGCTACCAAGGGCCCCATCATTTATTTCTGTCTTTCTCCAACCAGCTGTGTGCAAATAGCGATAGGACAAGGGGTGATGGGTTCAAACTGGAAGAGGAGAGATTTAGATTGAAATTAAGAGGAAATTCTTCACTCTGAGGGTGGGGAGACCCTGGCCCAGGTTGCCCAGGGGGGTTGTGGATGCTCCATCCCTGGAGGTGTTCAAGGCCAGGTTGGATGGGACTTGAACAACTGATGTAGTGGGAGGTGTCCCTGCCCTGGCAGGGGGGTTGGAACTGGGTGATCTTTGAGGTCCCTTCCAACCCCCCTGGTTCTATAAGTCCTGCCTGTGTGAGCTAGAAGTGCCCCAGCCCCTCATGCCTCAGCTTCCTTCTAAACCTGAGCTAATCCTTTCCCACCATGCACAAGAGACCATGAACAGCTCCCATGGCAGTGGCTGTGAACAAGGAATCCTTCACATATACTCAGGTGGGACATGAGGAACAATTTGTTGTTGGTCAGGGCTGTGAAGGGCTGTGCCAGGCTGGGCAGGGCAGGGGTGGAGTCCCCATCCCTGGAGGGGTTTGCAAGGTGTGGAGATGTGGTGCTGAAGGACACGTTTTAGTGGTGCCCTGGCAGTGCTTAACACATGCTGAACACAGATTCTACTTGTTCCTCGAACCACACGCCTGCACTGGAGCCTTGGATTTCTTTATTTGTTAATTGTATATTCTGCTATTTTCAGCTCAAAACCTCTTTACCTCCAAGCTCAGTTTATCAGTCAAGAAAACAGGGCTGGCTTCATCCCAGCAGAGGCTCCTGCCAACCAAGTGGAGCTGCCTATTCACTCCACCCACCCCCTTTTTAAGAGTCAAAACCCACCTATAAAGGTAATTAAAGTGAACAAGCTTGATTATACACAGGACATCACTCCACCCAGGATCTCAGATGAGCTCAAGCCAACCTCCCATGCTCAGAAACCTCCTCCTTCCACACACCTGTGCTCTTAGCAAAGGGCTCCATATGCTTAATTGAAAAGAAATCTAATTACCTCCATTTACGCCGTCCAAAAGCAGAAGAGTAAACTATATGTTTAATTACAAACTTTCCACTTTGGGCAGCTCTAATTAATGAGTCAAGGCCTCCTGCAATATGCCTGGAGCAACCTTTATTACTCCAGAGGTACCCCAGCACCACTCCTGGTTTAAAGCAAGTCACTTCCTATTAGTATTAGGAGCCAAAGTGCCCACCTAAGGCATTAATCAGGGAATGTTGCAGCTCCCAGACTTTTAATTACATGCAGTGTGTATGTAGCACATGGATTGCAGAGTGTGATGGTAACAAATAGCCCTCCCCAGGCTACCAAGGGCTTTGGGTTTGGGTTATTCCATGTTGTTAAGTTCTATGCAGACACAGGCAAGGTTAGGGGAGAAATGAGGTTGTGATTTCATTGCTGGGCCAGTATGGGGTGGGCTGAGGTGCAGCTTGAAGATATGGAAGAGTTTAATGTGGGCCGGAGGGTGGGATGATGGTGGGTGAGAGGAACTGGGCACCTCTTCCAGCTCTGCCACTTACTTCACCCAACATTCTCTCCTCTCTGAGAAAGCCTCGATTGAGTCCCCTCAGTGATGGATTCCTCCTCTCCTGTCTCTCCCCAGCTTTTGAAACAGAATTTCTGGATCATTTTATCTTTTTTTCCCTTACTGAAGCTATAATCATAGAATCATTTAGGTTGGAAAAGGTCATGGAGTCCAACCATCCCCCATCCCTGCCAGGGCACCACTAACCCCTGGCCCTCAGCACCACATCTCCACCCCTTGCAAACCCCTCCAGGGATGGGGACTCCACCACTGCCCTGCCCAGCCTGGCACAGCCCTTCACAGCCCTGACCAACAACAAATTGTTCCTCAGCTCCAACCTCAACCTCCCCTGGCACAACTTGAGCCCCTTTCCTCTTGTCCCATCACTTGGCACAAGAGATCAACCCCCACCTGGCTCCAACCTCCTGTCAGGGAGTTGTGGAGACCCAGAAGGTCTCCCCTGAGCCTCCTTTGCTCCAGGCTCAACCCCCCAGCTCCCTCAGCTGCTCCTCACAAGCCACGGGCTCCAGACCCCTCACAAACCAACCATCATTTAAAATCACACATCAGACAGCACAAATAAAATGGTGCAAAGCCAATTAAAATTCTCTCTGTGCTCTAAAGAAAACCCTAGAAGAAACCAGATGCTTTCCCAGATCCACCATTTTCTGTCCCTGGATAAATGGCTTTTTCTGAGGTCATTTTTCTTCACTGCTCTTCTCGAGCACAGCAAGGAAGCCTGACCTCCAGAGGACTCTGCAAAGCTATTAGCATGAACAGAAAAAAAAAAAGATCTTTAACAAAGCAGAGAGACAAAGAGAAGAGAGAGGGAAAGGGAGAGGTATTTAGCTAATTACATGGTTTGTATTGGTGCCAAATGGGGAAAGTCAGTGTGGTAATAGCCAGGGTTATTGCTAGTCCAGAAGAGAAATGCAGCATCTTTGGTGACCAGTTGAGCTCAACTTGGAATATGGAAAACAAACATGATTTGAAAAATGAATCTGCATGAAAAATGGGTTCAATAGTTTCCTTTAGTAAAAGAAAACAGATTAAAAACACCTTTAAAGTTCTCCCCAGCTTCCTCCTTGCACTATTTATGCCAATTCCTCTTGCAAAGCTGCAGAAAGTGGTGGAAGCTCATTCCAGGTCCAGCCTGTGTCCTGGCTCACCAGAAAGCATTTGCTTTCACTGGCCAAATATCTGATGGCACTGGTTGGTGTTACCTGCCCTGATTCCCACCAGACCTCACAGGACAAGGGCTGAAGTCCCCAGTTCCTCTGCCCAGTCCTGCCAGCTGAGGCCCTAGATCCATGTTTTGGGGTCTGAGCTTTCTCTACTGCTCTTGCTGGGTTGTGGTTGCTCTACACAGGTTGGGAATGGACTGAAGGAATGGCAGAGAGCAGCAGGTATCAGCTGGGAGCCATGGAATATTCCCTCTGGGCTCACCTCTGTGACTGCAGATGGTGAGATCAGTGGAGAAGAGATTCCCAGGCTTGTAAGAACCCCCAGTATTGATCTGCACCTACAAAGGGGGGGCATGAGCTCTTAAAAAATTAAACACAAGCCTCTCAATTTCCTTTAAAAATGATACAAAGGTGCTCATAGAGTCCCCATCTCTGCCTCTGCTCCTGCTCTGACACTGCCTGGGATGTCTGCCTATCCCACACCATACAAACCTCAATTAAGAAATTATAATCTCCACGTTTAGGAGCCTCCCAGACTAATCCTCAAGCCTCGTTTCCCCAGGACATCACAAGGGTCCCTGTGTAATATTGATACCCTGCTGCTCCTCCTGGCCCAAGGCTGCTGAAATTTTCACTCAAGCACAAGGCAGTAAAAGCAAGAGGTTTGTAAAGCTGAAGAGGGGGGGGACCAAACCCACCTGGAGCCTCAGCACTGATGGATGTACAATCCTCCTATCCTCAACAGGTTCTTGAACAAGGAACCTGTGTTGGAACAGTCAATCACTGCTCACTCCCAACCTGCCAGTGCCTGGAGACCCCCCAGAGCAGCTGGGGTTGGGAAAAGCTCTCCTTGGAGAGGAGCAGATACCTCCCTTTGTTCTTCAAGTGCATCATGCATTATTCTGAGGTTCATGACAGATGTCTCTGAAGAGAAGATCTCCAGCAAGCCCTGTCACACTCACTGAGCTCTGAAGAGCTCTTAAAGTATTCATAGGATGCTGTAAAACATCTCCCAAGCAGCCTTTACACATCTGCTACTTGAGGCCACCCATTTTGTTTGAGTTCCTCAGGTTTTAGGGGCAAGGCTGCCACTTCTTTTCTTGGCTGTGCTTTCCATGAGGTCCCTCAAACCAAGGAGGGAACTGAAGGACAGGGCATGGAACAAATCTCCACCAGTTCTGGCTGTCCTTGGCTGCTCCCAAGGAAGAATTTAAGGTATTCCTCTGGTCACCACAACCACAGGACAGGCTGGATGGGGCTCTGAGCAGCCTGCCCTAGGTAGAGATGTCCCTGCTGGTGTAGGGAGGTTGGACCAGATGAGCTCTAGAGGTCCCTTCCAGCCTCAAACATTCTATGATTCTATGAATAGGGGAATATTTTCATCCCTCTTTCAGGCCTTGAAAGAAAAGAACTAAATGATTTATCCAACATCAAAAAAGATCTGAAACTGTCTCACATTTAGGATAGTCCCTCAACCACCTTTGTTTTGTGCCATGAATGCAGAAAACAAAGAAAAAGGAACTAAATCCCTGGAGTCATTCAAGGTCAGGCTTGATGGGGCTTTGAACAACCTGCCCTGGGTAGGGATGTCCCTGCTTGTGTAGGGGGGTTGGACTCAATGACCTTTGGGGGGGTCCCTTCCAACCCAACCCATTCTGTGATTCTATTTAAACTAGGAAACCTTTCAGAACTCTTCCCTCTGGGCAGGTCTATGCAGAACAACAGAACCTGCTTGAGTCTGAGGACTCTTTTTGATGACTCCCTTGAGCTTTCAGCAGGAGCTCCCTGATGCACACACCTCCTGGCAGCCAGGAGAGCTCCCTGCAGGAGCAGCCCCAAACCCACCCTCCTCTCCCTCCTATTTCATCCTATTTTCCCTCTTGATGTGCTCAGCTGTCCCTGTTGCTGGCTGAGGAGTGTTGAGCCCTCCTGTGATGATGTGACAGGACAGAGGTCCCTCTGTGGGCAGGACAGGAGCCCTTTTACAGTGAGAGCCTCCAGCCAGGCAAGGGGTTTATAGCTGCAATAGACAGTAATTCAGATAATAACTCTCAGCAAAGACTTGGTGCCAGGAAAAATGAGTCCTGCTGGCACAAAATAAAGGCAGGAGCTAAAGAAGATGTCTCACAGGTGATCTTTATGAGATGGGGAGTCTGGAGGAGCCCATTAAAGGAGAACACGAGTGTCTGGCTGTACGAACATCCCTGAAATCCACTTTTCCACCTCAGAGCCTTTTACTGGGCAGCAGTTTGTCCAGAGCACAGCCTGACCCTGCTGACCTCAGCTCACCCTTCCCAGGGAAGGCTCCAAGGCTGGAATATGACCATCTCCAGAGAGAAAATGCAAATGGAGCTTCTCTTCTGCTCCATTAGACATTAGGAAGAAGTTGTTGGCCAGGAGGGTGGGGAGACACTGGCCCAGGTTGGGCAGAGAGGTGCTGGAAGCCCCATCCCTGGACATTTGGAAGGCCAGGCTGGCTGGGGCTGTGAGCAACTGATGGAGTGGGAGGTGTCCCTGCCATGGCAGGGGGGGTGGGACTGGATGATCTTTAAGGTCCCTTCAACCCTGACAATTCTATGATTCTATAATAGGGGCCCCACTGGGCTTGTTTTGGTGCTGACCCCACTTGCTCCCTGCTCGTGGTGGGACAAGCTGTCATCACTCTTGCTCATGCCACCCACCCCAACAGCACTGAGAGGCTGGAACATCCTATTACAATGGTCTTGGTCAACCACTGCACTGTCATTTCTCCATGGACAAGGATCTCGTGGCTTTCAGAGCTTCATTTTGAGCCCTTGGAAGCTCCAGGCTGCTCCTGCTGTCAGTCAGTGAGTTACAGGAGTGTAGAAATCTCAGCTCAGAGATGGTCCCTGCTCCAAACAGCTAAATAAATAAGATGGCTAAAGGATGAACAAGGATTCTCCTCACTTGAGAGGACTCAGAGAGGCTCAGGTGAGGCCACAACGAGTTGTGTGAAAGGGTCAAGTGTAGAACCTCAGACCCCACTGACCCCAGTTGGTCAATTCACTGAAAACCCCTGTACTGGGAAGGGGTCCCAGCAAAACAGGTGAAGTAAAAGAAAGCTTCTTGAGGAGGAGAAGCCTCAAATGGGTGAGTTCACAGCACTTCATTTAAGTGGAAACATGGGTTGACCACCTAACCCTTGGGCCACCCCCAGAGGTTGGTGTAGGGAAGATCCAGATGCAGAACCACACTCAGACAGCTCAGTGATCAAAGTGAAGGGATCCAAAAGGACCCTGAACTTCAGAGGAAAAATGCTACAGCAGAATAATCAAGATTTTCATTTTTCCTGGGCCAAATCAGAGAAGTTTCCAAGTATTTCTTAACTCCAGTAAGGTCTCAAGCACGTGGAACTACAGCTCTGCTGTGAGCACCTCCCAGGAGCAGCTACACAAGGCTCAGCCCTCTCAAAACCCAGCCCCCTGATGGTCTACTCATAATTATTTCTGAAAATATAAATATTTCACTGAGGCACCTTCCAGTTGGTGTGAACTTGTGCAACTCCCATGAAATCAAGTGGGGTGCTCTGATTTTTATCAGGTGTCCCCCACCCAACACTCCTCTCCCCACTTTCAGGAGCAGACCTACATAGTGACTGCCTATAAATGAGCACTTGAACACTAATTATTCCTATATTTGATCCCCTATAAGCAGCTCCAGTTCTATTTGTGCTTCTTGATGTAAAGAAAAAAAGAAGAACATAATTTTCAGCACTGGCTAAATTTAGCAAAGCCTTTAAATAAAATGGGTTTCAGGGAGAATAGTGGGAATAGGGAAAAGTTGGGAATTCCTTGGATATCTGAGGTTTCTTTGGTCTTGATTAACTACTTCCACTTAGGATCTTTACTAAGGGGAAAATAAAAAGGATGATGGGGATTCTCTAATGTATCAAATATATTGTCTGCCTTCAAAAGGACACTTAAATGACTTCTCCTGCACAAAGTTCACCCATTCCAGGCAGGATCAGGACTTTACCACCAGCTTTGAGTCCTCCAGAATTCCTTTAGACTCAAAGACAAGAGCCCTTTGGAGCAGAAGACCAAGGCACTAAGTCCCAAAGAGTAACTCTCCATCTCTTACTGATTGTAATCATCCTTCTCCCACCTTCACTGTCTAAATCTACAATTTCTTGGTGCAGGGATTTGCTTTCCATGGTTCACTTCATATAGAGCCAAGACTTCATGTGTCTTTGGAGTCTTCTCCATCCTCCCTGTGATCCTGGTTTTGGATTAGACTATTCGGGGTCTCAGGCAGGAGTTAAGTCATAGAAACATTGAATTGTCAGGGTTGGAAGGGACCTTAAAGTTCATCCAGTCCCATCCCCCCTGCCATGGCAGGGACACCTCCCACTCCATCAGCTGCTCACAGCCCCAGCCAGCCTGGCCTTAAAATGTCCAGGGATGGGACTTCCAGCACCTCTCTGCCCAACCTGGGCCAGTCCTGCACTTTCTGAGCTCAAGATGATGTTCATGGCACTTATTGAACCTCTTTTTTTAACCACCTGCTCCTCCTGTGAGTGCTCAGCACCTTTGTGCTCCTCCTGCCTTCATTTACCCAGGGCCAGAGATTAATTCCCTTCCCATTATCATTGCAGTGGTGACCTGCAGTAAATGCTGAGTTATGGCCAAACTTATCACCAGCTACTGTTGCTGTTCATCATACCCAGCAATAATTCTCAGTTTTACTCAATAGCTCCAAGTGGAGAAGCAGAGAGATTCCTCCAGTAAATCCTCCAAGATATTGTCTGTTAACATTTAATGCATGTCACCACGGGGCAGTAAATAATTCCTCCTGTAAAACACCTACAACTTAGCCCTTTTTATTCTTCTTTGGACACTGAGGACAAAACACAAAATCAAACTTATTACAAGACCTTTAAAAAGTCCTGATTATGGCAAATTAGCAGCTTCCACCCCACGTGCAGCAGCTCTGAGGGATGTTGGGCTGGAAAAGACGCGTTTCCCAGAGCTGGGTACGTAAGAACCCCCATCCTGGGTCACACCAATGGCTCATGATGATGTAGTTGGGGTTTTTTATATCCTGTCACAGCAAAAAAGCTGCCAGAAGAAGCGTGACTCAGCCTTTTGTGGGAGCTGTCAAGGCACCAGAAAGCAGAAGTGACTTGGAGAACGTGCCACAACCACCCATTGTCCCTCCAGAGGAGGATGTTGCGGTCGTGGCACAAACCCTCCCTGTTCCTCCTGCCCCGTGGGGTTCAGTGACACACAACTTGGGAGTTCAGGTCTTTTCAGGCTGATAAAGAACTGAACCCAGCATTTCTAGGCTGGGATATGGAATTGGAGAATTGTTCTGGTTGGAAGAGAATCATAGAATGGTTGAGGCTGGAAGGGACCTCCAGAGCTCATCTGGTCCAACCTCCCTACCCCAGCAGGGACATCTCTACCTAGGGCAGGCTGCTCAGAGCCCCATCCAGCCTCACCTTGAAGGACTCCAGGGATGGGGCCTCCACCCCCTCTCTGGGCAGCCCCTTCCACTGATCTCTCACCCCCAGATTAAAGAACTTTCTTCTAATCTCCAGCCTAAATCTCTCCTTTCCCAGCTTAAAACCATCACTCCTGGTCCTGTCATTCCAAACCCTTTTGAACAGACCTTCCCCTGCCTTCCTGGAGCCCCTTCAGATACTGGAAGGTCACTATGAAGTCCCCTCCTTATAATGACCTTATAAGGTCTCCACTTTAAGATCATCAGGTCCAACCATTCCCCATCCCTGCCAGGGCACCACTGACCCCTGGCCCTCAGCACCACATCTCCACACCTTGGAAACCCCTCCAGGTTCCTCCATCCCATATTTGCTTCACTACCACTTGGGATAGAGCCTGCCTGAGATTTTTGTGACTGTTGCAGAAGATGCACACCAATATAAATGGCAATACTAATAACCTCCAGTGACAAACCCCTGATTTATTTTCATCTCAGAGTCCTTTAGGACAGATTGAAGGAATCCAATTTTTCATGAGAGATACCCAGGCACATACAGATCTAATCATCATAATTGGCAATAGTCATTTTGTTGGAAGAAATGTGTTAAGCCTGATCAATAAGAGATGCTCATGGAAGGCAGGGTACAAACAAACCAGTGACCCAAGGAAGGAACTGCCAGGGGCAGATCTAAAAGTAGAACCTAAAAATAGGGGGAAAAAAAAGTCCCAGCTGCCCAATATCCTGCAGGGAGACTTCTGGAAAGGAATAAAACCCCCACAGCATTGGCAGCTGGAAAAATGCTGCTGCTTTTGGAGCTAAATATTTGGGAACTTGACTTCTTGTGCTGATTATCACAAAGGCCACCAGGAGAATGAGGCATCCACACCACAGCAGATTCATCAGTAACAAACCTCACTCCACAAGTGCTCAGAATGCCCAAGGAGGAGCCAGACTTGGCTGAAATGAGAGAAGAAAATAGAAAAAAGGGGGAAAAAAAAAGAGACTCAAGCAATTGAAAAGGGTATTGGTGGAGTTTCCCCAAGAAATTAGATCATTCTCTAGATAAAAATCCACCTCAGAACAAGCAAACCAGAGAGATTCAGTCAAGCTGCAACAAATTCAGTGCCTGCAAACTTGTGTTCCTTGCCAGGAAAAAAATAAAATCACAGGTAGAAACCTTTCCATGGCTCTAATTGAAAGTCAAAGGCTCCTACAGCTTGGAAAGTGTTGCCTCAAGTGCTTTCTGTTTGCTTCTGATCCCATAACACAACTTCCAGCCCCCACCTAAGCTGCCTAATCCTTCAGCAGTTACAGCTACGAGTTGCCAATAGAATTTTAAGTCTGATTTCTCCCCCCCACTACCCCCCAGCTCTCCAAATGAGCTGGGTTAGCACTGACCATGAAATCACTGGCTGTGATTTGTTTGCATATATATTGAAAAATCAAGTGATGTTAGCTCAGATTTGGGAAGAAGGGGCTGGGGCAGAGAAAGGAGGGAAAAAATAAATAAATCCCTGTTGCCCACAATGCATAAACTGGACAATCTGCTGCTCAACACTGCAGGGGACACTTGGGCACTTGCTCCACACCTTGGATGTGCTGATGGGGCATGCAGAGATAGCTGGTGGAACGAGGTTAACGTGGAGTTAATGTGGCAGCAGGTTTATTACAGGGATAAACAGAGTGGTCAGAGAAAAGGTCATGGAAATGTAATGAATGGCAACACTGAATGTCCAGTTTCAGCCTCTAAGAAGCACCCAAGAAGCTTCTGAGCAACCTGACCTAGTTGGAGATGTCCCTGTTTATTATAGGAGGGTTGGACTAGATGATCTTTGGAGGTCTTTTCAAACCCAACCCATCTTATGATGCTCTTGGTGCCTGACCCTTCGTTAAACAACATTTCTTCTACTCACAGGATGTTTTTATACTCCAAGGACCCAGGTGACTGTTGGTGGAAGTCAATTGTAGCTACACTGATGTGTGGGATGATGCCAACAGAGGGTCTGGCACAAGCAGCAGCATCTGAGGCCAGGAATGACAAGCACTAAGGAGAACAAAAGAACCCAATCCAGGAGGAAATGAGAAATCAGTTTTCTCCATTAGGAGCCCTGTTTGCCTCCTCCAGCCCATCGTTCCAGAGCCATGGAGAAGAAATTCTGTTCTCAGCAGTTCTGCTGTCCTGGAAATCCAGAATCAATGACTCTGCTGCACCCAGTGGGTTTTATTTCTATTTAGGGGGGGTTCTGGCATGGTGGAACTTTGTCACAGTGCTGAGTTCATCCCTCAAGCCCTTCTCATATGGGAGCAGTGGGGAGACACTGGCAGAGGATGCCCAGAGAGGAGCTGGAAGCCCCGTCCCTGGACATTTGGAAGGCCAGGCTGGCTGGGGCTGGGGGCAACTGCTCTAGTGGGAGGGGTCCCTGCCATGGCAGGGGGGGTGGGACTGGGTGATCGTTGAGGTCCCTTCCAACCCTGACAATCCTATGGTTCTAATTTAGAGCTGACCAACCTCTCCTGTGGGTGCTTTTCATGTACAGCAAAAGCATCTCTAAGATGCTAAGATATTTAAGGTCCCTTCCAACCCTGACAATTCTATGACAACCAGGAGGAGGAAGAGGAGGCAAGGAGCAAGCTGCAAATACCAAATCAATGCAATGAAATCTCATATTTTCTAGAGTGCTCTCACTGTATGGGATGTTTTCCCACTGCCCCCTCCCTCTGTGCTCCATCTGCCACACACTCACCACCCAGAATTAAAGGGCTCTGTAGCTGTGAAGGTTAATAATTGACCACAGACACTGAAAGTACCTTCACCATCTAGTTGAGAGTCAATGATGCCAAACGTGTAATTGCCCAGCACAGCTCTATTTGTTTCAGGTATCCTGCAGAACATTTCCTCATGCCCAAGATATTACCCTCCTGTGCTCACAGGAATATCTGAGCCACATCAGCCTGCAAATGCCTCTTGAGGAAATTGGGTTTCTCTGCTCTATTAGGAGCATTTCATTTTTATGATTAAAATCAGAAAACAATGTTCTTCCCAGTTAAAAGCCAAATGTGCAAAAATACGACTTCTCCTATAAGCAGGTTTCCAAATACTTATCTCAAGTGCTCTCAAAAGGCATTAATAAATAAGGATGAAAAATGGAAACTGCATAGCTAACATGTTTCATAAAGTGTATTTGCTCTGAGTTATGGACAACATGCCTGGGAGAAATCATAATAATAGTTTACACCCCTGTACAGCACCTTTCAGTTGAGAGACTGCCATAAATACAGCTCCAGGTTTTCATCAGGAAGGCAGGCATCAATTTCTGCATTACCCAAAATTAAGCAAATCAAAGCAAGGACTAATAACCAGCCAACAGTTAAAACCACAGCAGAGAAATTTCTGTGCAGACCCTTATTGACTGAAGCACTTTGATGTGTGCTCGTGATCCTCTCGAATCAAAGGGACATCAGAGTGGGGCTAAAATTAAACCTACAGCTCCACTGTTGGAGTTTGTGTGTTTTAGAGACATGGTTTTGTTGCACCATGATGGGTTTGTGCTTCGTAGATGGACAGAGAGAAATATGGAAGAGTCAAGATTGTCTCATTCTAGAAAACAGATTATTTTGGAAGATGCCTACAGCAAAACAAAGAAGAACTTCTGACCAATCCTAAAGGTTTCCAACCAACCGTTTCCTGCCATCATGACAGAAATTAGGTACCAAAATGATTGAAACAAATATCATCCAGGTAGGCTTGGGCTGTGAGAAGCCCCCCAGGCACTACATTGTCAGCTGGACCTATCTCTGCATCTAGGCAGCTACATCAGGCACCATTTGGGGTGGTTGGTGACTCCCTGAGCACACCATGGGCTAGAAAAATGATGTTTTCCCTCTAGGATGTGAGCTCAGGCTGTGCAATGGTGGAAAAAGCATCCAAAAGACAAACTACCTACAGAAACCACAATGCAACAGACAGTGCAAACAACCAAGGAGCCTTTTCTTCAACCCAACCAAAACCCACCAGGTTGCAGGACTTTGCACCTTGCAGATCATGAAAAGGGGGAGAGCAGCAGGTTTTTTGCAGGTTATAAAGGTCTAAAAATGAGCCACTTTGCTCGTAATGAAGGAGAGCTGAGAGGAAAGGAGTAGAGCTGAATTTCCATGTTAAAAAATCATAATAATCAAAGCCTTCAAGGGGATCACTTGGCAGAGAGGGGGATGCAGGAGGCTCTGAAAGACCAGAATAATGCACCATCAAACCACCACCATTTTCAAAGAGTACCTTTTCTTCCCTGCTCAGGTTGCTCCCTTTTGTTCCACCTCCTTTCAGTGACCATCAATACATCTGTTTCTCCCCTCCTCAGCTGGGTGTGGTTGACAGCAATCCAATTGGATGGATGCCCAGATGCATTTCTTCCTTTCATCCTTCTCTGCAACCTGTATCAAAAATAAAACCCACAAAAAATGAGCATTACTGACCATTCACAGCCCATTCTAGTTCAGACTGAGCCCCCACCCAAGCAGCAAGAAAAAAAAAAGGGAATTTATTACAGAAATTAAGCAGATAAAAAGCACATCTGCTCCTATCAATGCCTGTGCTCTTGGAGCAGAGCAGGACAACCTCCCTCTGACAATCTAATCCCCAAATAAAATGAATTAAAAGAGTTCTGAGGCATCTTTAACTACCTAATGATGCTGGACCCTGCAGGCACAGGCTGTCCAACTTCACCATTTCACACACAGAACCACTGAGGCTGGAAGGGCCCCACTGGAGATTGTCTAAGTCCAAGCTCCTGCTCAAAACAGTCCCAGCTACAGCAGGGTGCTCACGATCTTGTCCCATTGGGCTTTGAATATCTTCAAGGATGGAGAGGGCACAAAACCTCTTGGGGCAACCTCTTCCAGAGTTTGATCACCCACACAGGGAAAAAAGGAAAGCTGCTGTTGCCAGAAGTCACAAGCTTCCAATTGTCATCATAGAATTGTTTAGAAGACACCTATAAGATCATGGAGTCCAACCATTGACCAAGTACTGCCAGGGCACCACTAACCCCCGGCCCTCAGCACCACATCTCCAGCCCTTGCAAACCCCTCCAGGGATGGGGACTCCACCACTGCCCTGCCCAGCCTGGCACAGCCCTTCACAGCCCTGACCAACAACAAATTGTTCCTCAGCTCCAACCTCAACCTCCCCTGGCACAACTTGAGCCCCTTTCCTCTTGTCCCATCACTTGGCACAAGAGATCAACTCCCCCCTGGCTCCAACCTCCTGTCAGGGAGTTGTGCAGAGCCAGAAGGTCTCCCCTGAGCCTCCTTTGCTCCAGGCTCAACCCCCCCAGCTCCCTCAGCTGCTCCTCACCACACTCCTGCTCCAGACCCTTCCCCACCTTCCTTGCCCTTCTCTGGCCACGCTCCAGCCCCTCAAGCTCCTTCTGGGAGTGAGGAGCCCTAAACTGAGCAGTGCTTGCAATAGGGCTCTCTCCTTCCTACCTGCTGAAAGGCCACTGGACCCTCACCCTTGCCCCTCAGTTGGAGGAGCTGCTTTTGCAAATCTTTCTTCCCAACACGATGTTTCTTTGTCAGCAAGAGGAAACTTCAATGGCTCAGTTTTAGAAAAGGACAAAGCAGCAGCAAACGGCTCAGAAATGGACCCCTGAGAGAACCTTTCTAAGCCACTGCCCAATTCCAGCCCTGGCTGCAGACGTTCTGAAGATGCACTGAACTATCTGAGGGCAAAGGCCACCATGCTATTCTTGATTGCCTCCTGAGACCTCCTAAAATTCAGTAGCTGCCTTTGCCAACTCAATCCAGCCACGCTCTGGTGCCTAAGAAAGAATTGTTGAGGTTCCTCCCCCCCTTTTTCCTTTTTAGATAAATAATAGCCTCTAAGTCATGAGGGAAAAGCCTGAAAACATCATTTAAATTTACCTTAAAGTCTCAAAACCCAGGACAAACCCAACCCTTCCCTCCTGCTGCTCCCTTCTGTTTCAGCACACCTGGTTCTGGAACTGGTAACGCTGTGGGATGCTCCTCAGCTTGGGATTGACACATTCCTACTAGATTTTAATAACAACTGGCCATATCTGCACCTGCAGGGACTCAGCAGGGGCCAAAAGCCATACTTGATGATCCTAGAGGTCTTCTCCAACCTAAATGATTCCATGGGGGCCAAGACACAGCCTGGGAGAAGCAGCCAGGCAGGTTTGCTGCCAGCTCTCTTCTTCCTCAGGCCAACACCACCCTCAGCACCATCCCCTCACCATACCTTCAGCTTCTAGTCCTTGTCTGTTTGCTCTTCTCCACCTCAACTCAGCCAAGGGGGAACACAGCACTGAGAGAGAGCCCAGCAAGTGACCCCAACAAGAAGCTCCTCCAACTGGCCCCAACAGGAGCCCTCTTCCAACTGATCAGCTCCTTGTTGCTCCTTCTCCCATCGTTGCTTCTCTCAAGACTGATTGGGTTCCTGGTTAATAAGCTCTGGCCTTGCTCATCACCCCAACCATGATCACCTGGGGCAGGTGGGGCTCATTCTGTCCCTGGGGCCTGAAACCACCTGGGGAACAAAAGCTGTTGCTGGGTTGGGACTCATCCATAGGTCAACTCCAACTCAGAGCCCACAGCCCAGCCCCAGCACTTCAGCAGGAGAAACCTTCCAGCTTTGTGGGAGCATCTGCCAGCCCCATGGACACCTGCAGAGCCACGGGGACCTGGCAAATACAGGATCCCTGCCTTTGGGAACAGCTGACATCTTCTTCTCCTCAAGTCTACCTCAGTCAGCACTAATGTGAATGAGTTAAGAGAGAATTTAAAATCTCTGCCTCTGCTTTCTGTCAGAGAATCATAGAATGGTTGAGGCTGAAAGGGACCTCTAGAGATCTTCTGGTCCAACCTCCCTACCCCAGCAGGGACATCTCTACCTAGGGCAGGCTGCTCAGAGCCCCATCCAGCCTGACCTTGAAGGACTCCAGGGATGGGGCCTCCACCCCCTCTCGGGGCAGCCCATTCCACTGATCCATCACCCTCATGGTAAAGAACTTTTTTCTAATATCCAACCTAAATTGAACCAACCCTGCTCATGTCTGCAGGACGTTGCTCTGGTCTCACAGACACCAGTTAGCTGCACAATTTTTTTATATACATCTCCTCCTCTAGCATATGTCTCACAAAATGCAATTTTATGGAGCCAGGCAGCTCCTTGCTACATAAGCTCGGGCAGGGAGATTGACATTGGGTGAATCTATCCCTCTTCAGGAGCTTGAGGTGACTGAGGTTTCCCATCTAGTTCAGCCTTGTTTGAATTTCCCCTGACACAAGGGTAGAAGGTTCTCAGCTGAAATGTTTTAAGATGAAAAAATGGTCTTGGGTAAAAGAAAACTTGAGAAAAGCTTCTCAAGGAATTAAATCTCTAGTTCTTCCACAGCTACCTCCTCATGGAGTCACCATCCTTGGAGGTGTTCAACAAATGAGTAATGTGGTGCTTCAAGACCTGGTCTAAGGGTCAGGGAGGTGTTGGATGAAGGCTGGACTTGATCCTAGAGATCTTTTCCAACCTAAATGATTCTATGCAAGAAATTCTAGATGCTATGTTCTCACTAGTGCCAGAGATACAAGTAGTTACCCACCACCAGTTCAGCCTCCAACATGGGGCTTGGTCAGTGCTGGCTCCTGCTTATAGCCTCAGGGTATCACAGGTAGGATGGCAGGAGCAGAGCTGATGGTGAACACACCAGGAAATGCAACCACGAGGGTTTCATACTCCAAAGCTCATTGCTCTTCACAGCCAGGACCTCTAATGAGCAAGAAATTTCATTTCCCAACTTCCCCGTGTCTTTAAGTCCCCACTAATGCCCATGGACCAGAAACACCAGGATTAAGCCCCCTCATTTTCCACCTCGACCTTTATCTGCCTCTTGACAGCATTTAAAAAACACATTTTAACCAGAGATGGTTAAACCCCAATCGGATGATTTATGAAGCAGGTATTTCCCCCCCACTCCTGTTGCCTCCTTTGCTCCCCTTAATCAGCCTGGTCATTAATTTTAAATAGCCCTAATCACCAGTTTTTGGCCTTGCAGAGCACATCTCCCCCATCTGCATTGGCAGGACCTCAACACAGAAAATAAACCAGGGTTTCAGCCTTGTCAGAGGCAGGGAGGACGACAAGGGAGAAGTGCTAAGATCCACCCAAGTGGTGAAGAGGAGGTGTAAAAGACACCATCTGCACAGCACAGGGTGGAGCTGCTCAAAATTAGGCTAGACCATGTTGCAGTGGTAATATTGCTGCCCTCCTCCAGGGCATCTCAGATACTTCCAGTGCAGCTCTTCAGTGAGCTACTAAAATGGCTGCATTTGGTCAAAGGGTCCATCCCACCCACGAGAAACCACCCTTGAACCAACCCCTACACTCTCCTACCCACCAACAGGGCTTCAAGGGTGACATTGCCCCATCTCCTCAGACACCCCACCTTGTGAGCAGTCACTTTGAAGCTCTTATGAAGATCACCCACATAGAGAGTGGGTTTGGTTTGCTTGTTCTGTCACAATTCTGCTCACGTTCTGGAAATCTGCTGATTTCCAGGAGGTCACCTGAAGCAGGGAGGTCCAGCAGCTCCTTCCCCATGGGGACAGACATGTTGGAATGAAGACACCACACCAAGTTGGAGGCCAAAGTGGGTATCAAGCTGGTGATGTCCCATCTCTGTCACTCAAGGATAACTGAACCTGACATATTTCAGGACAAAAGCCCCTGCCCAAAGTCAGCTGGACTCTGGCTCATGCTGAATTAATACAATTTAGGACAAAAAGGAATTATGAGCTACCCTGGTGTGACACGCTGTGGAGCTGCTCAGTATTGAAGCCAAGCCAAACAAACCCAGGCTCAGAAGTCAAACCAAACCCAAAATGGACTTTTATTTAGTGTTATCTTCATATGTCAAGTTCCTTCTTCTCATCTGTGGTCATTTCTTTGTGCCAATTAATTCCAAATGAGGGAAGAGGTGGAAAACTGCAGCATCTTCTGACAAAAATCTGTCTCCTGTTAAATTTACAGCTCAGCTTCGTACACCTCAAAAATTCTCACACTTCAAATAAGCCAAGGACAAGCTTGAGTATCTGAAATGAACCTCCAAACCTTTTGAGTTTTCCCCAGCATATGCAGGGAAGGCAGCTGCCAATCTCAGTGTACATCGAGTTGGGCTGTACTGGGAAATAGAGAGGAGCTATTTTATAACAGAGCCTTGCTATGATTCAACTTCTGCTCGAGTCCCCATGTTCTGTGATTAAATATTGGTTACACAAGAAGGATTTCAGAGGCTGGAGCATCTCTGCTATGAGGAGAGACTGAGAGAGTTGGGGTTGGTCAGGCTGGAGAAGAGAAGGCTCCCAGGGCACCTGCTGGGGGCCTTCCAGGGTCTGAAGGGGCTCCAAGAAAGCTGGGGAGGCACTGTTGAGGCTGTGGGGTAGTGGTAGGAGTGGGGGGAATGGGTCAAAAGTAGAGGGGGGGAGATTCAGAAGAGAGGTTAGGAAGAAGTTGTTGCCCAGGAGGGTGGGGAGACACTGGCCCAGGTGGGGCAGAGAGGTGCTGGAAGCCCCATCCCTGGACATTTGGAAGGCCAGACTGGCTGGGGCTGTGAGCAACTGCTCTAGTGGGAGGTGTCCCTGCCATGGCAGGGGTTGGGAGCTGGATGAGCTTTGAGGTCCCTTCCAACCCTGACAATTCTAGGATTCTATGATTTTGACCCAGATTTTCCACTGGATTAACCAACAGTGACACCGATCGGTGCATCTCATCTCTTTAAACTGCTGAAAGTTGATTTGTAATAGAATCACTGAATGGGTTGGGTTGGAAGGGACCTCAAAGCTCATCCAGTTCCAACCCCCCTGCCATGGCAGGGACACCTCCCACTAGAGCAGGTTGCTCAAGGTCCCATCCAACCTTGAACACCTCCAGGGATGGAGCATCCACAACCCCCCTGGGCAACCTGGGCCAGGGTCTCACCACCCTCCTAGCAAAGAACTTCCTAATTTCCAATCTCAATCTCCATTCTTCCACTTTGAACCCACCACCCCTCTACGGATAAACACTGAACCAACCCAACCCTTCTCCCCCTCCCTCCCTTCCCACCGCTGTGATTTACAGGGTGAAATTAAACCCACACACATCCCAGCACTGGGGCTTTTACATCTTGGGTCACTGATTTATAAAAGCTGCCAGGGAATTTTAAACACTTGGGGTTGATTTAGAAATCATCACTCAAAGTTGCTTTTATCACAAATATTCAGCTGGGTTTGCACAGCACCAGAAATCTGATTTATGGGTTGCAAAACATACACAGATAGGCCACAAAATATATTCAGAGATCACTCCCCATAATATATAATAGTAATATATAATATACAATATATAATAGATAATATATATTATATATATTATTATATATAGAATACATAATATGTAATA
>VYZX01000060.1:89412-115320 GCA_013401335.1 Brachypteracias leptosomus
AAATAATAAATATATAATATATATGTAATATATATTATATATAATAAATATATAATATATATGTAATATATATTATATATAATATATAATATATATGTAATATAATATATGCAGCTCACCCACTCAAAAGATACACACATGTAAATGCATATATGTGTCTATATGTCACAATATATTAAATTCTCCTCTCCCTAACCATGTTTTTGATGGTAGGATCAGGTGCTGTGTCAATAGATAATGAGAAGCTCTTGTGATGTCTGTCTTCCACCCCCTCACCTTATCCTTCCTCACCAGCACATCCAAAATTCAGCTTCAAGCTGTTCCCAGCTCCCCAGGTGCCTCTTTCTCCTGCTGCTGCTCTCAAAGGTGGAGAGCACGAGGTTCTGGAGTGGCAGGACTGCGAGAACGGGGTAAGTCATGGACTCCTTCATCCCATCCCTTTGGTGAGGGTGTGGAAATGCTCCTGTCCTCTGTCCCCACCACGCTCACCTCCCCCTGCTGTGGAGATAAAGCAGAACCACGGGGGCATTGCTCTCCTTCAAACTGAAAGAGAAGGACCTTCCTTTCCTTCTGGACTCACACCATGAGAGCTGGAAGAAGGGAAGGGCAAGGCCAGCACCTTCACAGCAAGATGGAACGACTCACAGAGGAGCCCATTTCACAACAGCTTCATCTCCTTGCCCCATTTTCATCTCTTGCAAAGCCAACAACCCCTGAGCTTTCACACACAAAGCACATCATCTGCCAATGCCTCATCACCCCCTGATTTTATTTAATAAGCCCAACGGGAGTAAAAAGTTGGGTCCTATTGTGTGAGATGTTCTACAAACCTCTGGCCTTTTCCACCAAACACTCTCCATCTAAACCACCAGGTAGTGGAGGGTGGGAAGCAATGAGATGGTTAAAAAATGCATAAAGTGGATGAACGTGTCTTCAAGACACGGTCTAGGGGTCAGAGAGACTTTGAGACATGGTCTAGGGGTCAGGGAGATGCTGGACAAAGGTTGGACTTGCTGATCCTGGAGGTCTTTTCCAACCTAAATGATTCTAACACTATTTCAGCCAGTCATTAGCACTAATCACAGGTTTCCCCACCCACCGATCTATTTTCAGCTTGAAGCTCTTCATGCTACAGGACAGAGGACACAGGCTGGCGTTGCCCTCACACATCATGACCTCCACACATGAAGCCACATCCTCACACCACAGTCACCCCTGCATCCTCCTGCCCAGTTCTGAGGTCCATGGTCCTTGGATGGGGTTAGCACCCCTTTGACCTGCTCCCCACTAAGTCCTTCAGGCTGGTTGGGGCTTTTCCACTCAGTGGCAGCTGAATTGAAGTCCCTTGGGGATGTCCCTACTTGTGTAGGGAGGTTGGACAAGATGACCTCCAGAGGTCCCTTCCAGCCTGAAACATTCCATGTTCTGAGCCAGAACTGATTCCTACCCTGGAGTGCTTGGAGAACACCAGCCAAAAGGCAAAGAGAGGTGTGAAAAGGGCACCTTGATGTGGCCCAAAGGACCAGAACAGAAACAACCTCGAAAATTCCATTTTGCAGTTGTCTTCTGCTGGCTCCTCCACTCCAGGCAGGGGTTAACTTCACTCAGTGCTCATGATTAAAATATAGCCAGCCTAGTCATCTGCAATTATTTATAGGCTGAAGAGGTGGCATACATTGTGCTAGCAGCACTTCCCAACCTGATTAAGTTTGCATTACAAGTCCATGTACACTGAGGCCTGCTGACAGCTCCTTGTTCTTACAGGTTCAACATGAAACTCCCTGTCAGATCACAGCCAGAACCACCTTAGACCTTCCTCCCTCCTTCCCCAAAGGCCATCGAGAGCACCAGGGAGCTGGGGTGGGAGAGGAAAGGGTGGAAGATCTTCTTTATATCATATATGGGGATGGATCAGGAGGAGGAACACCATAAATCCACCTCCCTGACCTGGCTTCATGTTATTCCCAGCTGGTAAAGGCTTTATCTGGATGTGCTGAGCTAAGGAGGAGGTGTCATTGTCCTCACTCCAGAGGTGTCACAGGGAAGCACAGAACTGCAGCCACAGTGAAGTTCCTAAATAGGACAGGGGCTGGGATTTTAAGGACCTGGCATCATGGGGTCTGTCCCCTACAAACCAAGGAATTTGTAGGATTGAAGTTAAATTCATCCATCCTACAGACTAAAGAGATGGGGTAAGATGCTACTGCAGGGGGTTGGACTAGAGGACCTTTAAAGGTCCCCTCCAACCCAACCCAGTGATTCTAAGATGTGGTAGTTCCCAACACTGTCTTTAACAGAGATCACAGAATGTCAGGGATTGGAAGGGACCTCAAAGATCATCTAGTCCAACCCCCTGTAGATCTTACAGTTCACTCCACATCGGAGAGCTGAAGAGGCTGAAGAAGTTGGGTACCTTGGGAAAGCCTTTGAAAACCTGGTGCCAAACCTCCCTGGATCCAAATCCACAAGTTTGGATGGACCACACAACAACCCTGTCCTGCTGCTCTTGTATCTTCTGGGTTCTTTTCCATCAAAGTTGTGCAAAATAGATTTCTGCAAATCATTGAATGGGTTGGGTTGGAAGGGACCTCCAAAGGTCATTGAGTCCAACCCCCCTACAAGAAGCAGGGATGTCTCCAACTACATCAGGTTGCTCAGAGCCCCATCAAGCCTGACCTTGAATGTCTCCAGGGATGAGGCCTCCACCATCTCTCTGGACAACCTGTTCCAGTGATCCACCACTCTCATATTAATGAATTTTTTCCTAATATCCAAATCCCCTCCTTCAATCAGTGCCCATGACTGAAGAGATTGCAGGGCTGAGGTTGGATCTGCCCCTCCCCATGGAGTCCTTCCAGCTATCCCAGAGGAGAAGATCCATGAGTGGAAGGAAGGAAGGTGAAACCAGACCTGTGGGACATTTATCTGCTCAACTTTCTGTCCAACAAATGCCCTGTATATGACATATTTAGAGAGCATTAACAGGTATTTATTCAGCCAGAAGGCAGGTTCACCAAGATCCTCTATAAAATCACAATGCTGAGCAGAGATAAATAACAATAATAATAAAAATAATACCCAGGGAATCCATTATCTGACTTAAATCAAGGTAATTAAAAGCTACATATTTCACCTGCCAAAAGGGGTAATTCAAGTCATGCTGCAACTTTACGGACACGTTTCCATTAAGACCATCAGTTAGGAGAAATACAATTTCCTCTGCTGCTTACCTAATTTCACCTTTACCTTAATAACAGGCATTATTTAACTCTCCAAGAGGCTCTGTAATTTAACTAGGTGTGGTAAAACCCCCCATTAACCTGCCTGAAATTCTCCGTGTGCAAAGCAAAAGAGAAAATATGATTTTTCAGAAAAAAAGGCTTCAAATTTAGGGCAGCAATAGGATTTGGGGCAAGGAGCTAAAAGGGTGCAATTAGGAGAATATGCCAGGAAGGCAGAAGATTAAGCTTTTTATTATTCTCTGATTTTATTTAATATATTTTATTGCCAATAATTACAGAGGTTTGGTTTCTATTTTCATCGCCTCAACATCTCCCAGGTTAATTATGTTGTCAGGATCATGTCAAAAAGGCACTGCTGAAATGATGATTCTCATTACACGATGATCTAATCAATTTTGGGGTGGTAATTTTGGGCCAACCTCTTCCCCCAATGTACACATCGTGTACATGGAAAAATCTATTTCTCTGTCACACTCTATTATGTTGTTGTTCTTGTGCCACTGCAGTTAAGAGCCCGTCAGCAGTTCTGCTGCAGCCTCCTATAGCTGGGGCTTAGAATATAGACATTAAAAAAAAAAAAGAAGATAATTACCGGCTGAAATTTGACAGGCAAATTGCATTTATTTGGAATCTGGGATCTGTTGGAATAGAGTCTCAAGTCTCACCTGTTATCCAACTAAGGATGGATTGAGCCAGGAACCAGGACCACAAATTAAACAACTCTTAAGGAAGAAAACAACCATGTCTTGCTTGATGATTGGCCATGTAGATCAGGGCAACGTTGAAGAGGTCTATCTCTAAGGGCTTTATCATCACCAACCTGAGCTACATGGCATTGACCACACAACTATTGAGGGTCTGCACCCTAACACATGGTAGAATCACTTAGGTTGGACAAGACCTCTAGGATCATCGTGTCCACCCTTTGTCAACATCTCCCTGACCCCCAGACCGTGTCTCCAAGCTCCACATCTCCTCATCTGTTGAACCCCTCCAGGGATGGGGACTCCAGCACCTCCCTGGGCAGCCTGGGCCAGTCCCTGACCACTCTGTCAGGAAAGAACTTCTTCCTAATGTCCAATCTAAACCTCCCCTGGTGGAAGATGAGATACGAACAAAAATCCCTGAAAACATCCCCAAAAAGTTGTTCAAATGCCCATGAGAACTCTGTTGGTCTTCTTGCTGATACAGATCATCAGCTCTTTAAATCTCTGTACACAGGATATTCTATAAATTGGGAATTACCACTTCAGAAGCCTTCTTGTGGGACAGTACAAACCTCCTGATGTTCAGCCATGGGTGAAAAGATGAAAGGAAAGGTCAGAAGCAAGTGGGAGAGCCTAGAGATGACCATCTCTAGAGAGAGAATGCAAACGGAGCTTCTCATCTGCTCCATTGGACGTTAGGAAGAAGTTGTTGCCCAGGAGGGGGGGGAGACACTGGCCCAGGTTGGGCAGAGAGGTGCTGGAAACCCCATCCCTGGACATTTGGAAGGCCAGGCTCGCTGGGGCTGTGAGCAACTGATGGAGTGAGAGGTGTCCCTGCCATGGCAGGGGGGTTGGGACTGGATGAGCTTTGAGGTCCCTTCCAACCCTGACAATTCTATGATTCATGGTTAAGGAGCCACGTTTCAGTCCTGCCTCACACCCACATCTTCTGTTTGCTTCCTACAAACATTTCAGTGGTTGGCTTTTCACTGCCAAAAACGTCTCGGGGAGGGGAAGTTTAAAATGGCATCTGTGAATATTCCATGTTTTAAAACAGCCCCGCGCTCAAGTTTCTGCTCCAGAACAGCTTGTGTGATCAGCAGGCAAAAATCATGCTGAGCAGGTTTACCAGGATGAGTGACAGAGCTTGTGCCTTCCAGCTCCTGCAGTGAAGATGGAGGCATCTAATCACAGAATCATTCAGGTTGGAAAGGATCTCTAGGATCATCAAATCCAACCTTTGTCAACACCTCCCTGACCCCCAGACCATGTCTCCAAGCTCCACATCTACTCCTTTGTTNCCTGGTGTCCACCAGCACCTCCAGGTCCTTTACCACCAGGCACTTTCCAGCCACTCTTCCCCAAGCCTGGAGCGCTCAGGGGGTTGTTGTGACCAAAGTGCAGGACCCAACACTTGGCCTGGTTGAACCTCACACAATTGCCCTCAGCCCATCACTCCAGCCTGGCCAGATCCCTCAGCAGAGCCTTCAAACTGTGGATACCTTTATGTAAAAAATGTAGGAAAAACCAGTTGTTGGAAAGAGCAAAAAGTAATTTCCAGGCTGTGTGGACTGAGAAGCTTCTGTGCTCAGGGTCCCGGCGTTCCACAGAGAGGTCAGAGAAAGGCAGAACGGTGTGGGTTGGAAGGGACCTCAAAGATCAGCCAGTTCCAACCCCCCTGCCAGGGCAGGGACACCTCCCACTAGAGCAGGTTGCTCAAGGCCCCATCCAACCTGGCCTTGAACACCTCCAGGGATGGAGCATCCACAGCCCCCCTGGGCAACCTGTTCCAGGGTCTCACCACCCTCAGAGTGAAGAATCTCCTCCTAATTTCCCATCTAAATGTCCCTCTTCCACTTTGAACCCATCACTCCTCCTTCTATCCCTACAAGCCTTTGTGAAAAGTCCCTCCCCAGCCTTCATTTTTAAGTCGTGTACATGCTGTGGACCAAGAGCAGCAGATGGATCCACCAGAACCCTCCAGACCCCCCCACGATGCTCTACAGAGGCTCATTTACAATCTCTGGGCTTCATTCATAAATGGCAACAGCAGCTCCACTTCCCTTGCCCACAACTCTTCCCTCTAAGACCTTCTGTAGGTCTTTAGATTCCCTTTTAAGACCCTGGGTTGACAGCCCAACCACCTCCTGACCTCTTGAAGGCAAGAACCCAAAGTTCACCTCTGCTGAGGTTTGACCCAGATGCCAGATGTGCTCCATGCCAATAAAAAATGGGATTTTGTGCTGCTGAGCCCATTCCTGTGCCACCTTCCAGCTGCAGGCCATGAGCAGCGTGGTTGGGCTGCTGTGTGGATTGGCTCAGCCACCTCTTCATCAACAGGATTAAAACAGGGGATGGCAAATCTCCAGTAATTATGCAGCCTAATTAAAAGGCTGGGAAGCCTGATTTAGGGATTATTAGCCCTCAAAGTTCTTCATTAGCCATATTAGCTTCCTGCAGCAGATCCCAAAGGGAAAACGTTGCTGTTGTACCATGAGTCACAAATGGCTGGGGAGGACTTTTAAATATTATGCTCACTCCTGAATTTTTCTGACCTTTGGAATGTAGGAGTATAAAAACAAGTGGGTTTGCTCTGCACTCTAAGTGGAGACAATGTCCTCACATTTGAGGTATGGCAAATACTCCTTTTCATGGGGTAAGCCAAAAAAGAAATCCATTATTTATTTTATTCTATTTTATATTTTATTTTATTCTCTTTTTTTCCCTATTTTTTCTATTTTATTTTATTCTATTTTTTCTTTTTTTCCCTCTTTTATTCTATTTTATCCTATTATTTTCTATTTCATTCTATTTTATTCTATTTTTTCTTTTTTCTATTTTATTCTATTATTTTCTATTTTATTTTATTTCATTCTATTTTATTCTATTTTTTTTCATTTTATTTTATTCTATTTTATCCTATTTCTTCTATTTTATTTTATTCTATTTTATTCTATTTTTTTTCTATTTTATTTTATCCTATTCTATTTAAAATTTATTTTAATGTTGGCATTGACTATTTCNCATTTTATTCTATTTTTTCTTTTTTCTATTTTATCCTATTTTTCTATTTTATTTTATTTCATTCTATTTTATTCTATTTTTTTGCATTTTATTTTATTCTATTTTATCCTATTTCTTCTATTTTATTTTATTCTATTTTATTCTATTTTTTTTCTATTTTATTTTATCCTATTCTATTTAAAATTTATTTTAATGTTGGCATTGACTATTTCTTTCAATTTTTTTCTATCCTACTGGATGTATCTCTGTCCTCTTGACCTTTAAAATGGGTGAAAGATACTTAATGAAACACTTAGACACGTATCTGCTCTTTTTCATCTTCAACATGATGATCTATGAGGTCTCTTCCAACCCAAACCATCCTATGTTTATATTTTTCAGGTATATTTATTCTCAGACCACAGGAAAGACAAAAATGAGCAAATCAGTGACTCCCCCTTCACGAATACAACCAACCCCCCCAGCCAGGGGTCACCACACACCCTTGACATGTCTGTCCCTCTTTAATTAGTGTTGGACAATCTCTGCAGATTTGTCACTAGAATCTAAGGTGATGGAGCAAAGGTGGAGGAGAAGGGCAGGAGTTCACACAAGGAAACCCACCCACTTTCCTCCAGGCCAGATCTACTGAACCAAAGATAATTCCACCCAAACTTCAACACTGAACAAAGTGGTTCAATGCACCGAGGTCACGGCAATCCTGAAGACACGGAGGTGATGGAAGGAATCTCTGTCTCAAGTTGTTCTATAGATGGGGAGAGGGTTTACTTGGGATCAGCCAACACACTTGAGATCACCCCGATGGCTTGCTGGGGCTCTGAGCAGCCTGTCCTAGGTAGAGATGTCCCTGCTAGTGTAGGGAGGTTGGACCAGATGAGCTCTAGAGGTCCCTTCCAGCCTCAAACATTCTATGAGTTGAGCTCGGGCTCAGCAGCCTGGGATTGTCCCCTCCCACCACCTATGAGGCAGAGCTGTAAATTGTAGGACACAGATGCCAAAGCAGAGGAGCTATTATTGCACAGGCAGCATCTGGCACCTTCTGATGGGCTGCATAAGCAGCTGCCGGTGCACAAATGCCAGAACTTCTCAAGTGGTTCAGCCGGTGTGAGATCAACTGGCTGCCTTCCCACCACACCACCAGCTGCCAACGATTCTGCCCTGCAACCTCCTCACCTCTGAGCAGGAACTGACACACAGCTCCGTAAAGCTAAGGAAGAAATGGCATTTTTTTGCTTAGATAAAAATAGATCTCTTCTAGGTTAAGAGGTGCAATCCTGGAGACCAACGTCTCCCAGTGTCAACTTCGTGTTTTCTCTGCAGTGTCCCACATCTCACTGGGATCCCATCTCTCACCCATGATGGGAGCACAACCAGACACTCAACAAGACCCCCACAGGACCTTCTCACAGAATCATAGGGATTGGAAGGGACCTCCAANTCTCTCCTGGATTCTCATGCTGCAACGTTGGCTGCCCACCCCAGGCTGCTGTCCCCTTGACTCAACAAGCACTGTACAGAGGAGCTCCTCCCTAAGCTGAGGCACAAACAGGTTCCAGACATACCTTAGTTCCTCTCTTTCAAGTATAAAACCCCCATCACTCCACAACTCTGCTGCTTCTTTCATCTCTAGACTCATCTTCAGGCTGCAGGTTGTCTCGGGCAGGCATTGGCATGGTCCTTACCAGCTCTTTAGTTCTTAATGAACTTCATTGTTCTAATCTTGATCTTGTTTGGTGAGAAAAAACTCATGTACATGATCAGATAGAGGAATTTCTTCCCTGACAGGACCAGTCAAAACAGGAGCTGCCATCCAGCTGAGGATAATCATGCAAGTCCACTCCTGTCATCTAAACCAGGATCCACCCCACCCATCACCACAGCATCCAGGCTGCCCTACTCTGTTATGAAATAACTGCCCGGCCTCCAACACACCTGTAGAAGAAGCTCCTCCCATGTTCCTCCTCAACAGAGCTTTCCAAGCCTGATGAATTATTTTGGCTGGGCTGCCAACAAGCTAATCAGAGCTGCTTGTCTCTGAAAGCCTCTAGAGCAGACTCCAGATTGCTGCTTGTCTCTGCAGTGCTGAGGCACCTCTTCCCACCACTGGGGCTGAAGGTTGGGCTGGATGATCCTAGAGGTCTTTTCCAACCTAAATGATTCTATGATCTGTTAATGAAGCTGGTGGGGAGGCAGCTGCACTGCACATCCCAGGGCTTGAAAAGCCTCCTGGTGTTCAAAGAACTCTGATTTTCTGCAGAGCATCCTCCCAAACACCATTAAACACCCTGAGGAACCACGTGTGCTCAGATATTCTGTGATCCTTTATCACGTTGTAGGTGATCAGCCCACGGCCACACATCACATCTACCTTGCACGCATCCTTCCCTTCTACTTTTCCAAGTGGGAAGAGCTGGTCCTGGCTTTACAGAGCTCACAGCCTACGTGGATGACAAGGGGAGATAACAGCTAAACTCAACCAGCAGACACCTGGGGTGAGAAGGTAACAACAGTTATTTTCAGTGTCTGAAGCAGCCACAGCCACTCTGTCATCACTCACACTTGGATTCTCACCACAGCTTCATCCCTTTTACTGATGTGTGAAAAGGTCAACCCCCAAAAATAAAATAAAAAATAAAAGGCCCTGAAGCCACCAGTTCCAGCTGCAGAAGAACTGTTGCCACTGTCATAGAAAATAGGCACAGACTGAGTGAAGAAAAGGATTTCACAATTCTGGTTGGGTGTTAGGGGCAGGGATTGCAATATCACACTGATTCTGAGCAGGGAAGCCCAAAGGGGTCTGATTCTGCTGCTCATCCTCCAGCTGAGCATGTGCAGCTCTGCTGCATCTAGCCCAGGTTGTGTTTTGAGACAGAAGGAAGGAATATTTCACACTGAGGGTGGGGAGAGCCCGGCCCAGGTTGCCCAGAGAGGTGGTTGATGCCCCATCCCCGGAACCATTCTATGTTGGGTTGGATGGGGCTCTGAGTGACCTGCTCTGAAGATGTCCCTGCTCCCTGCAGGGGGGTTGGACTAGATGAGCTTGAAAGGTCCCTTCTAACCCAAAGCATTGATCTAGAGTGCACCAGCACCTCACCCAGACCTGTTCAAAGTGAGTGTGGTAGAGAACAAAGACCTAGAAGCTCAGATAACAACCTCGCCTCTTGTAGACGTTCTGCTGCTGTGGACACCCTGATATCAGTATCTTGGTTAGGAGGTTCAAAGCCACCTCAGGCAGGTCCCTGCAAGCTACAGTCACAGCTGTGAGTGAAGATTCCTGAGCCACCTGAAATCAGAGTGGTGCAAAGTTGTGCCAAAGTCTCCCTCACCCACCCTGGGATTACAGACCTGAGAACAAGGAACCAGGCACCATCCCAGAGCTGTCCAGAGAGAGCTCTAATGAGGGTGATAGATCAGTGGAATGGTGCCCAGAGAGGTGGTGGAGGCCCCATCCCTGGAGTCCTTCAAGGTCAGGCTTGATGGGGCTCTGAGTCGAGTTCGAGATGTCCCTATTTGTGTAGGGAGGTTGGACCAGATGACCTCTAGAGGTCCCTTTCCAGCCTAAAACATTCTGTGATGCTATGAAAGTAGAGGAGGGTTTTTAGATTGCTGTGAGGGGTCTTTGCAGGAATTGGGCTGCTGAGAAAGGCTGGTATGTGGGTTGGGAAGGGCATGGACAGATGTCCAGGCAGAAAGTAAGAGATGACAGTGGAGCAAGACCAAGCTTTGAAGATCTTTTGAAATAAGGACAAGCAGCTCTGATCACAGGGTATCCAGAGTGGAAACTTGATCACCCTGGTTTATATCAGTAACTAGTGATAGGAAATGACCTCAAGTTGCACCAGGGGAGGTTTAGATTGGATATTAGGAGAAATTTCTTTACTGAGAGAGTGGCCAAGCACTGGACCAGGCTGCCCAGGGAGGTGCTGAAGTCACCATTCCTGGAGGGGTTCTAAAGAACATGTAGACATGGAACTTCAGGACATGTTTTAGTGGCCATAATAGCGTTGGGTTGATGATCTTAGAGGTCTTTTCCAACCTTAATGCTACTATGATCCTACACCAAGCAGGCCAAGGAGCTGAAGGCAGCTCAATATGATGCAATTAGATCAGTGCTCCCCTCCTGATGACATTCACTGGAAGGGAAGAGCTTGATCAATAGGGTGGATGAGATGTGGAGTTGGAAAGTCACCTTCTCCTAGACCCTTAGGGACACCTCCATCTGAAGAGAAGATAACATGGGAAAAGCTTCTTCTCTTGGACCTCTCTAGGCAGAGCACCTGGTTTCCAGTTAATGAAGTAGGGCCAGGAGATAACTGCTACTATTACAAATAATTGCCAGGAAAAAAAAAAAAGCAAAGCATTAGGGTAAGAAAATAGAGAGCCCATAAAAGCTCTCGTTAACATTCTTTATATGTGCTTATCATGAATTTTCTACAGGGTTAAATATATTTTCTAGTGACTAACACTGCAAGGCTGAGGATTAAAAAGGATAATGTACAATGTGATTTATGAAGTTTTAATGGAAAATCCCCATGGGTTGTGTATAAATCTTATTTATAGCTTTAAAAGTATGTAATATACTTATTGTATATTTTAAAAACTGTGGGAGTGCAGTCCCTGTCATAGTTAATCCATTAAAAAAAGCAACTCCTGGAGGGCTCCTAGGGAGAAAGCATTTGATATTTTAGAGACTATCAGTGTGTTCAGTGTGAAATGTCCAATATGATTTAGCTGGTGGGGGAGAAAGGGGAATAAAAGAGCCCAAAGTGTCTTGAAGGAAGGAACAAAATGGCTGGTTTAGAAGCAAGCTCCAACCATCTGGATCAAGGTGATGAGCACGGGGGGAATTAAAGAGCTTGCTGGGGGCTCCATCCTGATGCCTTTGCTGGCTAATCTCTGCCAGAGGCCCCAGCTTAGAGCTCCAACGTTGGGTTTGGATGAGAGGAGCCACTACAGGATCTTGCATCTCAGCTGTCAAGTGATGCACGTGCTCCTGGATGGAGTTAATCACATTAAACTGAACCCTCAGAGGCCAGGAGCTGTATTTGGGGAGGGCAGGCAGGGTATTGTCTCCCTGGGTTTATGTTGCTTCCTCTTATCCTTGTGAAAGTCTTTTTTTTTTTGCCCCCTAAAATCAATTTTACATCAATTCAGGATATGAGCTCATGGACTTTGTGCTTTAGACCTAAAGGGGTGAAAAAAAATAAAAGGGAATCCTATCTAAAAAAAACCTTTATGGCCACCAATGTAGATAAGCCAATAATAAAAGGACTAACTAATAAATTTTGGACCATATAGGTTTATTCTTTTCAATAGTTGATGCTCATCCTTTGGGCATCAGCCCAAACAGCCACATAGCTCCTAATGAAGAAATAAGATTATCCTGTGAGATGGAATCAGGCTTTATGAAAGATCCTGCCATATATTGTGTCAGGTTGTTGTCTGGTTATCTTTAATAACAGGGAAAAATCCTTAGGTGTGGGCAGGGAAAGAAAATCCCTAATCTCATCTAGGTTAGGTAGAGAGGATTGACTCAAGGTGTCAGCAAGTTAATTCTGCTTTCTGGTGCTTCTTGCCATTTCTTAGAAGGATGTTGATATATGGGAATTCCTCGACCAGCCAAGCAGAGCCAAGGATTCATCTCCAGTGTGCCAAGATGAGCTAGCAGGGTACTTTGGATGAGAATATTGCATGAAATCAGCTTGTTTTAAATGATAGTTCTGAGAAATGATGATTCTTCTCTCCTAACACCCTCCACTTGGATTTATTCTAATGATGCCACGTTGCTCAATGTTATTGCTGGTGCCTTCACAACAACATGAGGTGTTCAGGAAGATTTCAGCCTGCCCAGGGGATATAAGGTGAGCATGTGCCAGACATGTTCACATTCAAGGTGAGGCTTGCTGGGGCTCTGAGCAACCTCTAGGTAGAGATGTCCCTGCTGGTGTAGGGAGGTTGGACCAGATGAGCTCTAGAGGTGCCTTCCAGCCTCAAACATTCTATGATTCTATGTTTACCTTTTGAAAGGTGCTGGATGGGATCATTCAGGGAATTTTTTGCTGTTCCTTACGTTTTACGTCCAGCTCAACTGCTCATTTTCTACCTCACCAAAGCACCACGAGGATACAAAGCAGGATTCACTGCTGTGAAAACTACAGAATAAAGAATCGTGGAATGGTTTGAGGAGGAGACCTCAAAGATCACCCAGTTCCAACCCCCTGCCATGGTGGGGACATCTCCCACTAGACCAGGTTGCTCAAGGCCCTGTCCAACCTGGATGAGCCTCCTCATGGAACTGGATGTTTGATGAAATCCATCATTTTGTGCAATTGTAATAAATCTGGTCTTCAACAGAGCATAGACACTGTAGGAAAGACTGAGACCCTTGTAGGCCAAACCCACCCCCATGGAAAGAGAGTCCCCACCTGAATTAATCTACAAGCTAAATGGAGTGAGTAAATAAAGGAAAGATGAACATGAGGGATTGCAGCAGGAACAAGAGTGTTCCCAGTCTCACAGTCTCTTATCAGAGCATCACACTTGTTTCCCAAGGTGAGACTATGATCCAAATCTGCCTCCTCCCTTTCAAGTTCTCACATACAGATATATCTCAGCTCTTTTATGTATAGGTCCCTGCAAATAAAACAACTGGTGATGGTGCCAAGGTCTGGAGCAGGGATGGAGTTCCCAGCTCTATGTACTGTAATCATTGAATCCTAGAATGGTTTGGGTTGGAAGGGACCTTCCAAGATCATCTAGTTCCAACCCCCACACCACAACAAGGGCACCTCTCACTAGACCAGGCTGCCCAGGACCTGGCCTTGAACACCTCCAGGGATGGAGCATCCACAGCCCCCCTGGGCAACCTGGGCCAGGGTCTCACCATCCTCCAAGTAAAGAATTTCCTTCTAATTTCCAATCTAAATCTCCCCTCTTCCAGTTTGAACCCATCACCTCTCATCCTACAGACTTGTCCAGCACAGTCTTCCCCTTCCTCCTTGGGGGAACAAATGAGGGGAGGGATTGTTATAAAGTCCTTCCTTCCCAGAAGAACTCATCCAGATCTTTCTCCACCCTTCCCATGGTGTCTTCATCGCCACTGTTTTTAACCTTGATGAGTTGGCAGGCACAGTCTGCTGCTTTCCTCCTGCACTAAATTACCTGCTCCACTGATGGTGCCACGGACCAGCTGCACTCAACATATGGCACTCTGAAGACTGCCAGCGAGGCCCATTATGTCCTGATGTTCAGTTCATCTGAGAAGATGTCATGAGCCCAGGCAGAACCACCACTCCCTGGGAGCACTGGAGGAGGGTGTCGCACCCCGGAGGCTTCAGGCATCTAATTTAGGTGAAACACGGAGGATTTGAGCAAAGAAACTCAGCTCCCTTGGTAGGGGAAGAAGGTGATGCTGCTAAAGGAATGAGTGGGAGCATTCAAGATAGATCTAAATGGATCTTGCCCCTGTTTCCTCAGCTTGGGGCACTTTGGAGCTTGAGAAGAAGGATCAAGTTCAGCATGAGGCAGCAATGGGTCCTTGTGGTCAAGAGGATGATGGACTCCTAGGGACATGAAGAAGAGTGTGGGCAGCAGGGCAAGGGAGGGTCTCCTGCCCCTCTGCTCTGCCCCAGGGAGGNGGGGGAGCTGCTGGAGCAGGGGGGTGGCACCAGAGCATCTCCAGAGGAACCTTCCATCCCCTACTATCCTGTGACACACCAAGCCCTTTGCTACCAGAAGAGAAGGGACTAACCAGCACTCCCAGCCCAGCAGGGAGCACATGTCAACACACAGGTCTCCACCACCACCTAGGAGAACACCTCACACGAGGGGTCCTTCAGGCCACCACTCAGAGACACACAATAAAGCAAATTACCCTTAAATACCACACGGGTTCCCCCAGCAGGAAGGCAGAGCAGCAAATGCAGGAGCAAGGAGCTGGTCCAACAACTGACAAGGTTTTATCAACCTGGCCCAAAAGGGGATTTCAAGAAGTGCTAATTTATGGCAGAGCCAAATTGTCACCTATGAAATATTTACACTTGTGACAGCCTCATAATCTGGAATTCAGGGAGAGAGATCTCATCAGCATTTCTCAGAATGGGGAAGACAGCTGAGAAATTAAAGGAGGGTGATAAAGTTTTAGCAGATAATTGCAAAAAAGCAAGCTTGAAAACAGCCCAGCTGAAGATACATTACCCAGCAAAATGGTCCCTTGCTGTTATCAGAATAATCCTTCGGGGCATCTTCAGTCCTATGGAATTTAATAGGAGTGAAGCCCAATAGGATTTTGCAGAAAGTCTGTATTTGTTATAGCAAATGATAACCTTTCTATAGGGTTTTAAGCAGCTCTCCAGCAGAATTATAGAGCACAGGCAACACTTTCTATTACAGTTTATAGGATGATTTAAAGCTGCTTTTTTTTTTTTAATGTCAGTGCTACAGATATTGAAGAGATCACTACTGTTTATCTGAGAAAGGAGGAAAATACCTGGTAATAGAGGAAATAAACCCTAGAGAAAAGAGAGTGAAAATTCCTTGTACAATCTTTAATAAAGTATTAGAATGAAAATTCCTGTGCAACCCTTAATAAGTATTACAATGAAAATTCCTGTACAACCCTTAGTAAAGTATTAGAATGAAAATTCCTGTATAACCCTTAATAAAGTATTAGGATGAAAATTCCTGAACATCCCTTAATAAAGTATTAGAATGAAAATTCCTGAACATCCCTTGATAAAGTATTAGGATGAAAACTCCTGTACAACCTTTAATAAAGTATTAGAATGAAAATTCCTGAACATCCCTTGATAAAGTATTAGAATGAAAATTCCTGTACAACCCTTAATAAAGTATTAGGATGAAAAAAGTTTCTTTCAAGGTCATATTCAGATATCACACCAAAAAACCCCCCCAAGAACTCAATTAATTTCAGAAAAATGGGTCAGAATAAAGAATATCTGGAGTTACAGGATGAGGGTTAATGCTGGGAATATTTCAGAGGGGTAGAAACCACCATGTATCTTATATCTAATCTGTTGAGTAAGGAAATCTAATATCCCACTAGTTTCTTGTGCTTTTTTTAAAATCTGATGTCACCAACAGACTCAATCTTCTCCCTCACTCCTCTTTAGGATCAGAAATTTCATTGAGGAGTGAAGGCTCTAAAGAAGAACCCAGATTTCTGGGACTTCAGAACCCCCAGGTTTGGATTTGGAGGGCAGAATATACACAAATATTTGGGCATGAATTGGTCAGAAAATGGCATCGGCAGTTGCACAATCAAACCTGAATTAATACACAGAAATCAGCACTTCATAGAGGTGAAAGCAAGTGTCTGGCTTCTTCCAAACCTCATTTCCACCAAGTTACTTTCCAGCAGCCTCAGAGCTGGAGATAAATGACAGGCAGAGATCCCTCTATTTTGCCAATGGAATATAAAGGTGCTTTTTTCAGAAAATGAGAAACAGAGCCTGTAATTTCTCACTGCCAGCCCAGACTGGGGGAAATCAGCCCCCACCCAACCCACAGGACTGACACCATTTAACACCAGCTCAGATTTTAGCACTGGTATTAAACAGGGAGCTCTGTGACCCCTGCAAGTTCTTGTGTGAAGAGTTTCACTCACAAACGTGCCACGGAGTTGAACTGGGAGGGTTAAAAGCTGCCAGAGTCTAAAGCAGATGCAAATACATGAATTAAAACCTAGCAACCCCCCAGTGCCAACCCCCCTTTTCATGCCCATCTATTGCTGGGACATCATTAGCTCTGGGGGAGTTGTTTCTGATTTGGAGCAGGGAATGGGAGAAGGGAGCCCTATTTATCATTCTGTTGGAAAGTCTCTCCTACATTAAAAAAAAAAACCTTCTTAGCCCTTTGCTTTTCTATTGAGTTCCCAACAGCAGAAAATCTAGACAAGCATTATGCTCAGAACTACTTTTTCTTCTAATATTCAGCTTTTCTCACTCAGCTGCCAATGCCCAGGTGGTATTAAAAGCAGCAGCAAATGAGGTTGGAGGATTAAGGAGCAGGGAGCTGGCAGAGGATGCTCTGCAGCCCATTGCTCCCTGCTCTTCACCTGGGTAGGGGTTTTATGTACCTGTGCAAAACGAGCTCACAGCCTTGGGAAAGTGGAGAATCCTCTTGGTGGGTCGTAGTTTATATCACCCCAGTGGGATGTTCTGAAGGGGGAGCCCCCCCCCAACTCCAGTTCCCTCCTGTTTGCAAGATTCAGGAAGGCTGAAGAGGGAAAAAGTTTGTTCAAGCTCTCTATAAAGTCTGTAAATTTGCTTTACAGAAATAAACCTGGTTTTTATAACCCCCTATTTCCTCTTGACTGTTCCTAAGCCCAAACCAGGTCTCTGCCCACATGGCTGGTTCTCTACAGTTGGGACATCTCAGTTCAGGCTGGTTTGTCCAAGTCCTCACCTCCCATGAGGCTGAACTTGGAGGCTGAAGGGTGGGGGGTGTCTCTGTGCCAGCACAGAAATTGCAACTACAACCATGCAAAAGTCAGAACAACCCAGGAGCAAATTGAGACTATTTCATTATGAGTTAGAGTTCACTACACCTTAATTTTGGTCATGTTAAACTAGGTCAACTTAAACCCATCCTATCCTGAGTGTCCCACATAAATAAAGCCATTGGCTAATTGAGGAGGTGACTTTCTAGCAGCAGGTTTAGTAAAGGATGATGCTTCAAAACCCCCCAGGACATCAGCTATTTGTGGATAAAGGAGGAAGGGCAGTTTTCAGTGGCAGGTTCATGAGATACAAGCTGAGCTCATGAGGAAGCTGCACTTGCTCAATCCCAATGGATTGAGAGTCCTGATTCATTCCACTGGGTTGTTCTTCCCCTTTGGTGACACTTTGGGAAGCCCAACAGAGCTCTTGCTAAGGCAAGGCAGGGAGAAACACCAGCCTGAAACCAACAGCAGAGCCTGGCTGGGATGTTGGCTGCATTTCACTGGAGAGACAGCAACAGAAGCTGGATACCCACCATGAGGCACTGACCAGCCCCTTAGACCAGCCAAGAATCAAACCTGAGCATGGGGTGGAGAGGAGAAATCAAAATCTGACTTTCCAATATCTGAAGGGGCTCCAGGAAGGCAGGGGAAGGTCTGGTCAAAAGGGTTTGTAATGACAGGAGCTGCAGTGATGGTTTTAAGCTGGGAAAGGAGACATTGAGGCTGGAGATTAGAAAAAAGTTCTTTAATCTGAGGGGGATAGATCAGTGGAAGGGGCTGCCCAGAGCGGGGGTGGAGGCCCCATCCCTGGAGTCCTTCAAGGGGAGGCTGGATGGGGCTTTGAGCAGCCTGCCCTAGGTAGAGATGTCCCTGCTGGGGTAGGGAGGTTGGACCAGATGAGCTCTGGAGGTCCCTTCCAGCCTCAAACACTCTGTGATTCTATGAAAATGAACTGTTCAGAAAGTGCTCCCTTCCCAGCTGTCTGCTCCCTCCAGCTCCCATTAATTCCCTGTCACTGCCCAACACGTGCAGCCAAAAGCTGGTCACCCTGAGCTCTTATTAATGGCAGGTGTGGAACTGGGTCAGGTCTGCAGAGCACGAGCATTTGTCACCATGAGCAAGTTCTAAGCCAGCAAGGAAAGGGGATTTTGGGCTGTGAAAGGGGATGGGTTAATAGATATGGAAGTGGCAGCTACAAACCCAGCTTAGCAGCCAACTGGCCATGGGTGCAAACCATAAGCTTGAAGAAACTCCTTTAGGAAGAGCTGGAGACACCCACGTGGGGCAGAAGGGTTGGGATCAAACCGTGTGTGTGCATTTAGGTACCCTTTAAAATTTTCATGGACTCTTGAGAAAAATATATCCCAATAGCTGGTACCAGCTGTCCTCCAATCTGCACTCCCAGCCCCTCCTGCCATCCCAGTTTGGAAGGGGTGCAGAACTGGCCGTCTGAGCACTTGTGATCATTAAGGGAGCTGATGGCATTTAACAGCCCCAGCCTCCTTGCCAAGCTCCAATTTGCTTTATCACCTCCTGCCTAACTAGGAGCTTTTTGTGTAAAAATCAGTGTATGGGTTTTGACACGAAGCCAAGTAAAACCCTAACTGCAAAGTTTTGCAGACTCTGGCCCGTTCTCAGGAAAATAAAATTAACTGATGCTGGGGAAATCCCAGGCTCCAACAGTGTATTAAAAAAAAATGCAGTCAAAGCAGACAGCTAAGGCTGAGCAGAGCTATTTCTCTCCAAAACCAGTGGAACAGAGAGTGAGATAAAGAGATTCTGAGGTATTTATCAAGGCTCCAAACTCCGTGGTAGGCACCACAAGTGGACGCAGATGTTCAGAGTCAGTTGCCTGGGGCACAAAAGTAGCCACCTGCAATTAATGCTGTAAACACCACCAGTTAACTTGGTACCCAGAAGATCACTCCAGATTTTCCTCATCTTGGGGACAAGCTAAAGAGGCCAACTTAACCTGTACAAGCTGCCTCCACAGCAGGACTCCTCCAGATGGAGCTTCCCAATGGTGACCTAGTTCATGATAGGAGCTCTCACAGGTCTCTGAGGAGCTGGGCTTCACCCTGGGATGAGCTGTGCAGCTCAAGACCCACATCAGCTCAGAGCTCAGAGGCATCCACAGGCAAGCCCAGCATTGCTGACTCAGCACAGCGTGGCAACCAGCCTAATTACCCATGTTAAAGAAGATAATTATCCCAGGCAAAGTACCCTCATGATGCTGCTTCTGGGACTCGAGCTAATCTCTCAGTGCAGACGTGGCAGGTTGTGAGATGGGCACCACCTCTTTGTGTCAGTGCTCTCCAGGCCCTGCTGGAAGGGAAGGAGAAGGTGGGGACAGTTTTTGAGCTAGGAAAGGAGAGATTCAGGCTGGAGATTAGAAAAAAGTTCTTTACCCTGAGGGTGAGAGATCAGTGGAAGGGGCTGCCCAGAGAGGGGGAGGAGGCCCCATCCCTGGAGTCCTTCAAGGTGAGGCTGGAGGGGGCTCTGAGCAGCCTGCCCTAGGAAGAGATGTCCCTGCTGGGGTAGGGAGGTTGGAGCAGAAGATCTCTAGAGGTCCCTTCCAGCCTCAACCATTCTATGATTCTATGACAGCTCTTCCATTCCTCTCCTCTCACCAGAGCACCTGCAAGATTAACCTGCTAACAAGGGAGACAGGCACTAAAGTCCAAGCAAGTTCTTCAGCCACGTCGAGCTCCTGGATTTCAGAATTCCCTAGTGACATGGCAGCCTGGGGTTCCATCCAGTTAGTGAAACTAAGCAGAACAGCAGCTTTAACAAAGAAAACAGCACCAGAGTCTCTTTATCTCTGCATTAATGGTCCAGAACCTGCAGACAGACCCAAGCTTGTGTGCCTGCAACCATTAACTGTTCCTTTACAGCTGCTTTCTCCTCATTTCCACTTTCATTCTTCTGAAATCTCAATCAAAGGCTTTTAAATATTTTATTTTTAAAGCAGATCAGTAACTCAGAGCAACAATTGTGCCCAAGAAGCCATCGAGGGGAATCAAAGTGCTTTGGAAGAAGATGTGGGAGTGGGGAGGAGAAGGAAAATAAATGCTGGTGCTTTGGGGGCAGCTTTTATCCCAGAAAGGAAAGTGGGTCACGGTGGCGACGCACGGACTGAAACTCAGCAGCAAGGAGAGTTCAGGGCTCGTGGTAATGAGGCATCCCTGAGAAGCCCAGGAGGAAAGGGGGTAGCAGAACTTCACTGTTAAACTGCCTGAAACACAGCTCGGAAGTGAGGACACCAGGCAATGATGAGAGAGATCACAGTAACAGTGCTCTGGAACGTGGTGCTCTGCACCAATGTGCTCAAAAAAGGGAGCCAAGGGCCCTCCTGACAGCTTCAAATGGGGAAACTGAGGCAGGGGAGTGAAGGCAGGAGGTCACTTAGCAGGGTAGTGACAGAAACAGCAGCAGCAGAGTCTTTATCTCTGTATTAATGGTCCAGAACCTGCAGACAGACCCACGTTTGTGTGCCTGCATCCATCAACATTTCCTTTGCAGCTGCTTTTTTCTGGTCATTATATCAAATAATTTGTCACATATGAAGCACACCAGCTACAGAACAGGCTTGGGGGTTCATTGCACCTTTGGAGTGATGGATACACCACAACTCCAAATACTTACTCATTCCTAAGAGTTTCCACTTGATTTCTAGCATAAGGTGGGATTTTTTCTCTAAGACAACTTCCAGCTATCAGAAATTATTCCATTATCTCTCAGAAGGAGCCCTTTATAAGCACGTGGCTCCTCCCTGTGGGGACAGGCTGTGATCATGTTTCCTCGAGCACTATTTTGATTAACTTAATAAATTGAACTCCTTAATACTTTTGTTGCAAGGGGTATTTCCATCCCTTTTCTCTCCACCTGATCTTCAGAACTAGAGATCTCCCTGAAGAATAAGAGCCTGGTTTGCTTTCGATCATGGAAAGCTGATGACAAAGGAAAACCTGTTACTATTAGTGCTGAACATTTTATCTGGAGAGAAACACAAACCCTGCAGCTGCCAGCAGAAAAAGACAAGTTTCCAAACTGAGCCACTCCATAGAAAAAAACCCCCAACAAAACAAACAAAGAAATTGTGTTAGCAGGGGAATTTTGTTCTACAAAATCCTGTCTTCTCTCTGATGCCATAAATCCAGTTCTCTGGGTTATGATACAACCCTCAAATGCCTCTGAAGTGGCAATACCAGGACAAAGCCACGTCCTTGCAGTGCCCACCCCAACAGTGAAGGTCTAAAAACCAGAGGTGCCAAGAGCTGACACAAAATCTTATTCCTCAGACCTCAAAAGAAAAGGTTTTGAGGGATATGAGTTGACTTGTGCCTTTTTTTTGTGTGTCAAATGTTCATCTCCTTGACTTTCAGTGTCATCCTGGCTTCTAAATTGTTTTAACAAAGGGATGCAGCCTGGAGACCTCCAGGGGTTGTTTGGGGATTTTCTGATCCCTACTAAATCATAGGACGGTTTGGGTTGGAAGGGACCTCAAAGATCATCCAGTTCCAACCCATGGCAGGGACACCTCCCACTAGGTTGCTCAATGTCCCATCCAACCTTGAACACCTCCAGGGATGGAGCATCCACAGCCCCCCTGGGCAACCTGGGCCAGGGTCTCACCACCCTCACAGTGAAGAATCTCCTCCTCATTTCCAATCTAAAGCTCCCCTCTTCCAGAGGACAAATCCCAAATTACTACCATTATTATTGCATTAACCAACTCTCCTACAAGACCTGCTGAGCTCAGAGCTCTACAAAGAAGAGACTCCTTGCTCCAAACCAACTTCCAGTCTGAGGCTCCAGGATTTTCAGCCATTCCCACACCAGTACCTGCTGCAGGAACCCACCCTCCTTTCCCCCCCAAGGCTACTGCTGACTGTAGGAAGATCTCAGATCTTCCTTCACTAGGCAACTTCACATATTTATCTCGTTGCAGCCTGCTCGTGTCAGGGGTTCAGATAAACCATATGGTTTCCACCTCCTCAGTAATATTTTCCTCTGGGTGTTTTCAGTTCAGTCTCCAGCCTGAGCAGCAGAGTCTTTTTGTCCAAGGGCACCACTTCAGATGTGATTCTCCTCCAGACACAGCTGCTGGTTTGCACCTTGTACATTGATTTTTTTCTGTTCTAATTCTATGCCTTGGAAAGTAATAATCACCTAATCCAAACAACGCCCATGGTAGGGGGGTTGGAATTAGATCTTTAAGATCCCCAAGCATTCTATGAGTCTATAATAATAATAAAAGGGATAAAATAAGCAGTTGTGCATCCATGTTAGTGTCCCAAGTATGGGAATATCACTGCATAGACTTTAAATACCTTGATGCTACCAGAGCATCTCCTCTTTAGCATCTCCTCAGAGCTGCAGCAATTTTACAGGAACTTTATTAGTAAAACAGCATCAATAGTGCAATTGGCAGGAGCCTGACTGCTGGAAAGACAACCTTTAAAGGCAGCTCGAGCTCACTGAGCGTGAGGAATGATTTCCCCAATTGTTCCTCAGTACCTTCCCTGGGATCAATGCAGAATATTGCTGCTGCTGTCAGCAGGGCAGCCACAGCACAGCAAATAAATCAGAGTTGGGCTCTTCCCCAACAGGCATGTCCTGCCCAGCCTGGCACAGCCCTTCCCAGCCCTGCCCACCAACAAATTCTTCCTCAGCTCCAACCTCAACCTCCCCAGCACAACTTGAGGCCACTTCCCTTTGTCTTCTCAAACAACAAGCTGCAGAATTAAAAAATCAGATGAGAGGCTTCCTTCATGCATTTGAGAAAGATGGCATCAAAATGCATGTCTTGAGGTAAATCACATTACTCAAAGTCCATGAACAAACCATTAACTTGCAAGCTAGGAAAAAAAGAAGATTGCAAAGCAATCCCAGGAGCAGTGTGCAGCTAAGTCTCAGTGAATTCCTTTTAATTTGAAAACCATGTAGGCTAAGGGCTTTTTGTTGGTGGTTTTTTTAAGATCTCAGCAGCACACACTAAAATAACTGACTATGGGATGTTCCAGAGGAGAAACCTGAGTGAGACTGGGGGGACAAATCCTGTAAAGCTCTCCCCTATTACTGCACCATGGAAGAACTATATTAATAAGGATCTGTTATAAATAATAAGCATGCTGTGTACTTAATATTTTGCTTGGTTTCTAGGTGCCACTTGTTTCCCCAACAACGTCCTGGCTGTCAACACATGCACACTGAAGTTCTCATTAGCAGTACTGAAGGATGGTTTATAGAAGGTCAAATAATGGGCCATGACAATGCAATTATGTTCCCTGCTAGAAAGGTCACTTTTACTCATCATACTAATTATCTTGACAGGGCTCCAGTCACTGCTTTCCATGCAGAAGCTCCTTCAGTACCTTGGTTTTTCTGTGTGTGCCCTTATTGCTTTAACTAATGCCTGTTTCTTGATGCAAGACAAACAAAAACAGGCTCCTAGGGAAAAAAAACCCAACCCAACAACAGCCAAGAAGCGTTGGCATGAAAAGTTAAGTAAGAAGTTGGTTTGCAGGTTTAAGGCTGGGTTTTCACACATTGAGCCTGAGGAATTGTCAGGGTGCAAAAGGCAAGAATTTCAAAATAGCCCTGAATTATCCATGTCTAAATCTGGAGGATTTAGTTATCTGGGGGGAGAGGATGTTACTTCTTCAGCAGCACTGTAGGACACTGAATCATCAATCACAGGGACCTCAAAGATCACCCAGTTCCAACCCCCTGCCAGGGCAGGGACACCTCCGACTAGGTTGCTCAATGTCCCATCCAACCTTGAACATCTCCAGGGATGGAGCATCCACAACCCCCCTGGGCAACCTGGGCCAGGGTCTCACCACCCTCACAGTGAAGAATTTCCTCCTCATTTCCAATCTAAATCTCCCCTCTTCCAGTTTGAACCCATCACCCCTCATCCTATCATCCCAAGCCCTTGTGAAAAGTCCCTCCCCAGCTTTCTTGTAGCCCCTTCAGCTACTGGAAGCACACCAGAAGATCTCCCTGGAGCCTTCTCTTCTCCAGGCTGAACCCAACTCTCAGCCTGTCCCCTCAGCAGAGGGGTTCCAACCCTACATACATACTTTTAAGACTCTGAGTGACTCTCCATATTTAAATCCCACATTCTTAAAAGCAGTAATTTAATAGCAGATGGTCACAGAGGTGGCCAGCAGCAAAGTGGTCACTGATCAGAGCACCCAGTGCAGTGACCTGGTGCATCTACAAACACATTCTGCCTTCCCCTTTCCTCCCTCACTCCCCAGCCTTTCCTGCCAATGGGATATTCAATCAGTATCTTTAATGGTTGATCTGTTTAGACTCATCTACCCTCAGAAGAAGGCTCATGCAATCTTGCTACCTGCCAATCCTGCCCAATAAAATTGACACATCACTCAGAATTTAACCATTCCCAGAGGCAGAGAACATCTGAGCTGGTTCCTGGAGGTTCCCTGCACCCCTTGGGTTCTGGAGACAACATCTGGGCAGCCTAAATCCACCCAAGTGCCCCCAAATCAGCCTTGGAGCTTGTGGCTCAAAGAAGCAGGATTTGGATGTTCTCAAGTCTCCTCACTCTCCACACTCCTCACCCCAACTCCTCAACAGAGATTACTTACAACAAAGGATGCAGGATAAAATAATTTATCTCCCAAGTTTGGGGTGATCAATGCCTACTAGGAAGAGAATATATGTTTTATAATTAATTTCCTGATAGGGTGGGCTGGAAATAAATTCATAATTGCACTTAACCTTTAAGACTGAAGGAGAAACCAGGATAAGAGGAAGACTTTTGTGAAGGGCTATGAATAAAAGATATAAATAAATTGGTGAAAGGAGATAACTCATGTTACATGCTTTAATTATGGAAAAAAATATATAGATATTAAATTATGTGCAAGTAATTATATGCAAAGCTATGATGAAGGTTTTGAAATGAGCTGGTGATGTCTCCAAGTCCACAGCATTTAAAAGTTGAGTGTAAGGCAAGCTTGGACTTGGAGAATAGAAATAAATACTAAATTTGGTCAGCTAATGGGTCAGATGGGGTTGGCAGGAGGGTTCAACTGAAGACTGGACTATACCAACAGCTTGGTGGTTCAACAGAGTTTTGCTAATTAATCCCAGCTAAACATAGGCCTGGTGCAACCTGGAGCTTGCAGTGGGATTAGGCAGGAGGTGGAGGAAATAATAATACACAAAAATCCAAGCAAAGAGAAAAAGAACGTGGGTCATGGAGGGGATGAACTCCAGGCTACTAATGGAGTGTCTGTGACAACCTTCTCAGGGCAGCAAACACATGGAGCATTTGTTCTTCATTTCTAGCACTGTTTGGTCTCTCCTCACAACCTCTCACACCATCTGTATTTTCTTGTGACCATCACAGAGTAAGTTTTATTCCTCCAAAATAGCCACGGTGCTGTTACATGGACACACAGGACAGCACATTCCAGCCCAGAGAGCCAATGGTGTC
>VYZX01000061.1:0-26389 GCA_013401335.1 Brachypteracias leptosomus
CCATTCTATGATTCTCTGAAACTTTAAAGAATGTTTTCATCATAAATATGCTCAGTCCTTCCCACACAAGGTCTGATTGTGTCACGGAGCTCTGTGATTATGGCACCACATAAAACCTCCTAGAAAATCACGATGTGTCTCCACTGATTTTTGGTTGCTCTGCAACTAGTCTAAACATTTCTCTTCAATCTAGGCAATATTTACTTTTCAGAGCAGGTGAGCACCTGCAGTGCATAGTCCATTTTTTCCAATAGAGAGAAAATATTTAGGCCTATTAGGGCTGTTTAGTTACTTCTCAGCTGTATTTTGAATTCTGTGGTGTGATTTAAATATTGTCTAAAGCCTGTGGCTGCTAAAAGGGCTGTGAAGGGCTGTGCCAGGCTGGGCAGGGCAGTGGTGGAGTCCCCATCCCTGGAGGGGTTTCCAAGGTGTGGAGCTGTGGTGCTGAGGGCCAGGGGTTAGTGGTGCCCTGGCAGGGATGGAGAATGGTTGGACTTGATGGTCTTCAGGTTCTCTTCCAACCAGAATGATTCTATGGTTTTTAGTCTGTCTAAATAGATTTTGTCACTTCTGGCTGAGGGGGGATGTTGTTGGTTTTACTCCTAGGAGAACTTTCCTTTTTAGAAAATCAGTTTGACCTATGGTCAACCCTCTTCTGCTCGTTTCCACCCCCCTTGTCCCAGAAGGAATGGTCGAGGGGCAGAGCTCCCAGCCAGGCCCTTGCTCAGGCAAAAAATGCATGTGGTGATAGAAAACACATGTCCCTCTTTGAACCCAGCTGTGGAACGGGGACTTTCGTTTTCATTGTTCATACAAAAAGTGGGGGATGGGGGATTTGAGAGGTGAAGTTGTAAAATCTCTAGTTTTCTCATGCATGCAGCACACAGTCCTCCTTGGACCTTCTCCCCCAGGTGAAGGTTGGCCATCAGCAAGGGGTAAAGGCCCTGGGCTGGGTTTGAAGACACTGGCAGACCTGTAGCTGTGCCTGTATTAGATGAAGGCATGGTTGGTGGTCAGTGTAGCCAGAGAGGAACCTTTCAGTAACAGCAGGAGTGTGGGTGTAGCAGAATGCCAGCAGGGCTGGGTTCTCACAGCTCCTGCAGATGAGAGGTTGTTGATCTTTCCCACCTCTGGGGTCACGGGAGGAAATGCAGTAAGCTTCCCCTCGGCTTTTATCACTTCCTCCTGCCAGCCAAGGGGAGATTATTTTCCTTCATTAGCTGCTCCTCTTGTCAGCGAGAGCAGTTGGTATTTAGCCAGATAATAAATAAAGCTTTTCCTGGGGAAGGAGCTCTCAGATGTGGTTGTAGGAACACTGGTTCCCCTCCTTGATGCTTTCTTGAGCATCTCCTGCAAATTCTTGCCCAGAAAGATGTGCTTTGTGTCTGTGTGATGTGCAAAGCTTGCCTGCTTTGGCTTAGTCTGCTCCTGAAGCTTTTAAAAGGGTTTTAATGGTGGCTGCTTCTCTACTGGATGCTGTCAGCTCCATCCATCTCTGTCACGTAAGGCTTTTGGAGACCCTGCAGAGCAGGCTTGCAGAGGGAGCATCAACTTGTGCAAATGGGGTCAGCATTGTTTATTCTCATTTATAGAGTCTACTTCATCATCTGCAAAGGTGGACTTGGTCACCTTGTTAAGCTTACCCTCTTTATCTGAGTCTAGAAGGGGGCTGTGTACCTGCAGGGAGAGAATATGGAACCTTCTACACATGGTGACGGAGATAAAATGGGGAACATGGAGCAAAGGCCAATTTTTCCAGTGCTCCTGGAAGGTGACAACGACTGATGTGGTGCTTCAGGACATGATCTAGTGGTCAGGGAGATGTTGGGAGGAAGATGGAACGTGGTGATCTTAGAGGTGCTTTCCGACCTAAATGATTCTATGATTTCAAGTCAGGCTTCAGGAACACATCAGGATAAGCTTAAAATTCCCTGCTGAGCCTATGGAATTGCTGGGTGTGTGGAAAGGAGGATGTCAGGAGGAGATCATCTATCTCCAAGAGGCAGCCTTGCTTTGCAGCTCCACGGGTGCTGGGTTTGCTCCCTCCAACCTCCCTTTGCTGAGCAGCGGGTCCAGCTGGGGCTGCCAAGAGAAGTGCTCACTTAAATCCAGGAGGCACACTTAGTTCTGATGAGATTTCACATTTATTCATGTCCTGCACCTCCAAATATGGTCTGACCAGGCTGCTGCCTTGGAGGTTCCTCAGGGGATGTTTGTTTTTCCCCTTATGTGCATTATTAAGCTTTGTTTACTGCCTCTGCACCGAGGAGCCTGGTTCCTTGTTGCTGGTTCTCTCTAAATGCAGACTAAGCCAGCACAGCTCTCCATTTGGCTTGTGCATTGAAAATACCACAAAAACCTCTCTTTGGATGATATGAAGGTGTGAAATCAAAGCATAAACCTCTGCACTCTGAGGAGGAAAAGGTGCTGAGAAAACATGACAGTGAGACAGGATCAGTGATGACCTTCAGCTTCTCATTGCCACGTTACTCTCCACCCCATCAAAATGATTTTTTCTGGGGATTTTTTTGTTGTTCTTTCTCCTCCCCTGGAGCTCCCGCTGCTGTTTCAGGTATTTAAGGCATTTTTCCCCGTGCCTTTGATTCTTATCAGTGTGGAAAAAAATAAAACAACTTCATATTGATTTAGTGGTGGAGAAAACAGAAGAAGTGAGTAAGAGACTAATAGCCTGGAATGACAGGACTGTATCAATTTTCAGTTCCCTCAGAGGAATAATATGCTTGTTCCCAGCAAATGGAAAAGGAGACTATGACTAAAACTGTCACTGACCTCCCACAGAATTTAATGGATTTTGGAGCTCAGGGAAGAGAAAGCAGTCATAACTAACTCAGTGATTTTAATGCACTTTCCTTGAAAGTCAGCACTTTCATGAAGTGCCGTATGCAGGAAGATAAAAAATGTGGATATATCTCTAATAGAACTGTAAAAAATTTATATTCTCTGGCTTGGCCTTTTTTTTGACTATGGTTGAATGCGTTTCTCAATAAGCTTCAACAATAACATATTTTAGGTGCTTTACACCCTTACCATATGTTGCCAATGTATAGAACAACCCTGTTTGGAGACGATGAGTGAGGACTGTGAAGCAATCTCATGCTTGGCCCATTCAAGTGGCTTTTCTGTGGAGGTAGCTCCCAAATGGGCCAACTCTAGAAAAGGTCCCTTTCTTATGACGAAGGGGAACAGCGTTGAGATGGAGCACGTTGATGGGCAGCAGCCAAAGGAATTATCCTGGTTTATCCAGTGGTAGACAGCAAAAGAAAGGATGCTTTGTTTTGTGGCAAAGCCACTTTTCTTTCAAAATAAATAAATAACCCCCCCCAGCCCCTTGAATTTAACTGCCTCTTTGTTCCTGCCTGAAGCCACCGAGAGGCTGGTTCCTCTTCCAGACCCATCTCCATTGTTTGGGTGCTGTAAATGTTCACACTTCTGTGCAGGAATGGGAGGGCAGGAGCAGGAAGAGAATGTGGCCGGTGTTCTCCTCAGGCTCCAGGATCCCTGCCTGATCCCTGCCATCGTCAGTCGAGCAGTGCCATCTAGTGTACAAAGGACTCTCAGGCTTCCCAGCCACTGGAAATCATAGAATCATAGAATGGTTTGAGTTGGAAGGGACCTCTAGAGGTCATCGAGTCCAACCTCTGTACAAGAAGCAGGGACATCTCTACCTAGGGCAGGCTGCTCAGAGCCCCATCAAGCCTGACCTTGAATATCTCCAGGGATGGGGCCTCCACCCCCTCTCTGGGCAACCTATTCCACTGATCAACCACCCTCATGTTAAAGAATTTTTTCCTAATGTCCAGCCATGGCATCAGAGGGTCTTCTCCTTCCACCTAATTCTAGGCTACTCCAAACAGCTGCATCTTTTGGTGGAAATAAAATTTTAGCATCGTGAACTTTCCAATTTTCAAACTTCCCGTCTTGATGATTGTTTGGGGGTTTTTGGAGTGAGGATGGGCTGGGGAGGAGAAAGCAGCAGTGATAATTTGCTCAGCTTGAGGAGGGATTTTCTGTGCTCAATGAGATGGTTTTATATATTTTGTGTATAAGTTTCTGGGGTTTAGAGCATGGCCAGAGGGCAGTAGGTGTTTGCATCCAGTTGTTGTTACTGTTGTGCTTTTATGACTTCTGAAACATGGTTATGAATCCATGCTGAGCTCAAATCCCAACCTTACCAAACCAGAGGTTGTTTGAGTCAGACTTTGCTGGTTTTTGGACCCACTGTTGAATAGATTCAGTGTAGGAGAAACATTATGTCACTGCTGACCCCCTCTGTCTTCATTTGTACCTGGATCTCTGAGCTGTCACTTAAATTCTGCACATGGACAAATACAGTGTAGAGCAGAAGAATCCATCCCTCTCCTTTTCTCTAAAGTGTGTAATATCCTAGAGGTCTTTTCCAACCTAAATGCTTCTATGATTTCCATATATATCCAATATTTCTGATATAACCAAAAAGGTTTGGTTGCAAACTTGCTCCCTTTTCCAACACCTTCTTTGGTCTCGTTGTGTGACATCCAAAATGTTTGATTTTATTGTGTGGTACCCAGAATGCTTCATTCTATTGTGTGATACCCAAAATGTTTATTTTTATTGTGTGATACCCAAAATGTTGAATTCTAATGACTGCCAGGAAGAGGAGCTGTGTCTCCCCAGGTAGCAACCAGACCTCAGCATGACAAAGGCTGCCAGAGAGGAGCCATCTCTGAATAATCTCATTTTAGTTTCAATTAATTGTGAAATCAGCCTTTAATAGGGTGTGAAATGGAACTAGGGGGAGGTAACGCCAGCTGCCTTTATTTACATGTGTTAATCAACACAGACCCAAACAACAACAACAACAAATTAAGCTGGAGCCATTTGCAGAGCTTGGAAGGCTCCAGCTTTGGCTGGGAACGTTGGAAAACCTGCTACTGTGCAGGGAGATGGAAGGTCAGTAGCATCTTAAAAAAAAAAAGTAGCAACCATGCCAGAATCCTCTCCGAAGTTCCTGTATCTCAGAAATACCCAGCGTGGTGCAGAAACCCATCATTAGGCTGAATTAGCTTTGCTTTGAGTGGGCACATGGAAGATGTTTAACTTGCCCCTTTTTGGTTTAACTTGCCCCTTTTTGAGCTGTGCTTGGTTGATTTGCAGCCAGAAAGTTGGTTGGTTGTGGAGTTTTTCTAGTTAACTGTTTAATTCAGCTCGGTGAGGAGAGGGGGAGAACAAATACCTGGTGCTGATTGTGCTGTGGATGGTAATTAAAGAGTTTTATCTCTTGTGAAACACATTGAGTAACTTCTGGGTAATTCTCTTGTTCAGCAATGATTTGATTTGGGTTCCTGAGAAGCTTGGGGGTTTTGATGGTTCCTTGGAGATGGGGTTTGTTGGGATGAGGAAGATGTTTTCTCCAGGAAAGAGTTGAGGAAGATTCAAGGCAACTTATGCATGATTCCTCTGGAGAACCCAATGGAGAGATGACCATGATGGATTGTAATGCATATTGACTGCTGTGCTCACCAGAAAAGAGATTTACACCTGCCTTGTGCCAGCCACCTGCCACCAGTAGAGGAACTTGGATTGAGTAGAGGAACTTGGATCCAGTAGAGGTTCTATCTGTGACAACAAGGGGAATATTTCTCTGGTTATAGGTGTGCAGTAATAAAAAAGCCCTGTTTTCTTGGAAGCACCACTCCTTAGCTCAACAGAGCTGTTTGATTTGCATTCCCCGGAAGCTTGTGGGTCTTGAAGGTGTTGCTTGGAGCTTGGGTTTGTTGGAATGAGGAAGATGATTTCTCAAGGAAAGAGTTGAAGTGGGTTCACTGCGATCTCTTGATGCAGGTCAGGGCACTGCAGAGATCCCCAGCTCAGTCTGGTCGGGGACAAAAGGGTTCAACATAACAACCTGTTAAAAGGAGCAGTAGATGGGACAAGGAGAGTTGTGGCTACGGGGCGTTGGGCTCTCTGCATCCATGTACCAGGCAGGCTGGAAAGGGCTGTTCTTCAGAGTTCCTCTAGAGAGGTCTGCAAACCTGAGATGTGGTTGAGTTTGTTTCAACATCAGTGTTCTCCATTAAAACCACACTGTGTGAAACTCTGCTGCTGCGCCAGGGAGATGTTGGACAAAGGTTGGACTTGATGAAGTCAAGACCTAGAGGTCTTTTCCAACCTAAATGATTCTATGGGTTTGATAAACCAGAAAATCATTTCAAGGTTTGAAATCCAACCAGGCTTCTGATTGACTTGTACAAAAAAGAACCAAGTGTCATCATTTGTAAGGATGCGAGCAAGGATTTCACTTAATAAAGTCAATTTAGAGAATGGTCAAAATTGTAGCTGGTTAAAATGGGCTTTGTCAGTTGAGGGAATAAGAACTTTTTTAGCTTTACTGACATTTCTTTTCCCTCTCAGAAGGAAATTCACTATCTGGTAGGAATAATGTGAGCAAGTAGTGTACCTGAGAGTACAGCAACCAGTGGCCCCTTCTGATAAGTCTTCCAGCATCACAGTTAAGAAGACACTTTAATGGAAAGGAATTTTCCGAGGTTTGGGAGAAATAGAGTTTTGGGAAGGGGGAAGGAAATCCAGCTTCCCTGACTTGCCCTGCAAAATTACAGTAAAGTTTGACCAGGGAGCTTTTTGGCCAAACATTGTACTAAAGGTGTGAGTTTGTGCTCAGAATCTCTCAGATATTATCATTTCCCTTTTAACCTGAGAGTTCGGAGACGTGGATGAGAGCAGAGGGAGCTGATTGTGTTCCCTCCCTTCCGTGGTGAAATAAATGCCAGGCAAGGGTGGACTGGCTATAATTAGAAGCACTTCCATGGGCAGTAATTTGCAAAATGCTTCTTTCTGAATAGAAATGACCAGACTGTGATATTCCGGGCTAGCAGAAGTGCTGTGACATTGCAGTCCCAGTATTAGGTGGTGTGGTGGTCGTTAGATTTAATAGCTCTATGAATGGCTAAATTACCTCTCACGCTTAAAATCGGACCCCAAATTTTGCGTCATCTCCTTGTTAGTAGTTGTTGGTGCTCAGGTGCTGAAAGAGAAGATCCTACCAATGAATAATGATCTGCAAGATTTGATTTTGCAGCTGCTGGAGCATTGTTCATTGTATGATCAGAGAGAAGCTGACACAGTTGGGCTGTGAACCGAGCAGGGAAGATTTTGACAGTGACCTTTTCATCATTTAAATGGTTGTTTTCTTCATGGACCATGCCCAGCAAACAGAGCCCTGTTGTACCTGGGCAGCAGGGCACACACCCGCAGCTTGCACAGCACCAGGGACCCCGGAGGAATTTCCCTCGGAGCGGTTTGATAGCAGTGGAAAAGGAGGAGTGATGAGGAATCGGCTTGTCTCAAACCGTGCTGGGTTTCAGGCATGTGCTGGCACTTTGCTGTCATTTCTCCCCCCCCTCCCCACGCTGAGCCGGAGCAGCCCGAGCACAAGCCCCGCTCGCCTTCCCTCCCTCTCTGTTTCTCTTGGCTCCCGCTGAACTCTCCGGCTCCTCTGGTGGGACCTTTCCGATGAGAGAGCGAGCGGGAGAGAAAGGCACAGCCCGGATTGCTCTGCAGCACAAATTGAGCATGAAATGGGCAGCGTGGCCGCGGCGAGCGGGGCTGGGGGGGCAGCTCTTGGACACTCTCCATAGGCACGGCCAGCCCCAGGAGCAGCCGCGGCACCGGGGAGAGGGGAGAGCGAGTGCACCCAAGGTGGGGGCTTTGGTTTGAGTTTTGCCGGCCTGGAGATCTTGCTTTTCGGAGCTGATGCCTGGAAGGTTTTTTCAATTAGCTGCTGGGAAGCTACGGAGAGACCTGGAGCTGTTAGGCCTTGGCTAGGGACCCATCCATGGCAAGGACACGTCGTGGTGGCAGGGGTGAGTAGCTCGCAGCCTTTCGCAGATCTCTGTGCGTGGGGTAAGATCCTTTTTGTTCACTGGAACCATGTAATAGCGATGCTGACATCAAAGGCGGCAGCAGGATGGCACCAAATGCGAATGTGGCACAAAGAAAGGCTCAGATTCCACTTTAACAGGCTCCATTTGCTCTGCAGAACGATCCGGGGGGGTTTAAAGGGAGTTTATGGTGTTTTGGGGGCAGGCTGTCTTCCAACGGGGGTTTGAAAACTCAGGGTAATGCAAACTGTGGCTTTCCTGCCAGAGATTAACCTGTGGCCTTCCCAGAGGTTTTTTGCCCCAAGGCAGCCAGGCTGAGAGCTGTATTAATACAATTATTACTATTAAATAAGGAATTAATGTGGAGTGGGGCTGGGGAGCATCCCAGCAGTGGTTTCCTACCTCAACACAAGTAAGTGGCTGGTCAGAAACATGTTTTTAAACTTCCAATGCATCTTCTACTCGTTAGAGAAATGAGGGGCCAGTAAAAAAGGACCTTGTTGCATTTTATGGTGCTAGATGTGTTGCAAACTTGCTAATAATGCCTAGAACACCCCCTCTGTTACAAGGGTAGGTTTAGCAAAGGTTTCCTTTTAAATTGACAAGGTTTTCTAATTTATTTCCTTTCCTTTGATCTTTCAGGCATCTTTAAAAATAACCCTTGGAATATAAAGTAATAGCTATTGCTAAAGAGAATGCAGATTGACCCTGAACTTTTCCCTGGATAATTTTCTGTCTGAAAATAATTTTCCCTGGATAGTCTTTCTTTTTGATGCAGATCTGCACGTGTGTGAGACAGAGCTCCAGATAAATCTTTAATCAGGTGCAGGGATGCATAATACTCATCTTAGATGCCACGCTGAGAGGAGTCATATTAAAATACAGGGTAGACAGAGAAGTTTTACAAGACTCCATGCATTTTTTAATTCATAGCCAGTAAATTATTAACTGGACCAGTCTGGGCTTTCTAGGAATGACTGTTCACGTGCCTACCTCTGGAATTCCTGCCCCAGGCAGCCTAGTCCTATTCCAGGCTCTCAGTGAGTGGTGAGAAGCCTCTGCAAGCCCCCTGCAAACCATGGTGAGAATTCCCAGTGCCCCTTGGCTGGGTGATCAGTCACTGTAAGCTCTGAGGGTGTCTCATAACTTCTCCCGTTGTGCTGCCTCAGCTCTTTTGTGTGGGAGACTTGGACTTAAACCACTTCCTATTTCCTGCCTGTCTTTGCTCCTTGCTCTTTCCTAAGCCCTTTATCCCTTGCACCCAGATTTGCATGTGAATAAAGGGAACCTCTTCCCAGGCTGGTTTTTACCTCTGCTATGAGTGACACCTTCCATGGGAGTTCTTGGGAAGAGCTGGTGATACAGTCCCTGTGTTACTAGAAATCTGAGCTTCGTGTTTGCCATAAGTCAGAGAAATTGAGAGGGTTTTTGTGTGTTATTTCTGAGTTCGTGTTTGGCTGGACAGCCAGAGCTGCTTTCAAAATCCAGCATTTTTTGCACAGCACACAGAATTCAGCAGCCAGCAGGTTGGAATTAATTATTTGGGAACTATTCATTTGACTCGTGGCTTTTTTCTTACACTGAGTCCTTACAATGTGCTTCTATGAGTAGCTGGGGTTTCTGTTGGGTTTTTCCTTCCTTATTTTATCTTTCACATTTTCAAAGCTAGGAATTCATAGGGAACAACTTGATATGCTCTGGACATGTAGGAGCCAAACTCCTCACAAGAACAGTGCAACTTGAGAAGGGTCAAATCTCAGAAGTTCAGAATCCTCTGCCTGGTCCAGAAGTTCTGTTTGTGTCATGCCCCCAAAAAGGCACTTTCCTTAAAGACATTTAAATACATGTTCAAACGATTTACATCAAACCCCTCAGCTTGGGGCCTGGTCTGTTGTACCTGGAGGTGTCTGTGCCAGGATTGCTGAGATGTTTGTGATTCTGTTTTGTCAGCATTAATGGGAGCTTGTGCTCTCAGTCATTTCACGCACTCTTGTGATTGCTTTTAGTAAGGAAATGTTTCATTTTTTGCGATATTGTTTTATGGGAAGTGAATTTGAAAGAGATAATTTGAGATTTTTTGAATTTTTTTTTGCCTGCCCTACACTTAGAGATTTCTTTCCTTTCCTCATGAGCCCTGATGTCTGTACAAGCCATGTAGGGTGTGTAGAAGCCATGTAGGGTCTGTGCAAGCCATGTAGGGTCTGCACAAGCCATGTAGGGTCTGTAGACCAGGCACTGGTCGTGGCTTTTCTCCAGCAAGGTGGGCCAGGTTTGCTTGGACGTGGTGTCCCTGCTTCAGCACATGCCACGAAAATCCTCCTGTGCCTGTGAAGTGCAGTGTTCTGTTTGCCCCAACAACAAAACAACCATTTAATCCCAACATGCCATAATGGAGGCTCTGTGCTTACTGAAACCAGATGTGTTCTTGTCTGAGGCTGGGCTTGCCCTGCAAGCTCTGTGCAGTAGCTCTGCTCCTGATCTGATCATGGGTGTGCCAATAAACCATCTTTTTCCTCTGTTTCATCCCATGGATGACTCTTGGAGGTCAGAAGGAGTAGATGGAGTCAGTGACAGGTTCTGTTTGTATATGTTCTAGTTCTTACTCCCTGAAGCAGTGTCTGTGCAGCAAAGTACATGGACATTTACTGCTGTGCTCCAGGGCTGCTGGAGCCTGGAGCTGGGTCAGCATGGGGCTGAGTGTGGCCTAATGAACTCTCCTGAGGATGAGTTTCCAGAAGGAGCAGGCTTGCCTGCAGCCATCCATAGAATCCTAGAATCATAGAATGTTTGAGGCTGGAAGGGACCTCTAGAGCTCATCTGGTCCAACCTCCCTACACCAGCAGGGACATCTCTACCTAGGGCAGGCTGCTCAGAGCCCCATCAAGCCTGACCTTGAATGTCTCCAGGGATGGGGCCTCCACCCCCTCTCTGGGCAGCCCATCCCACTGATCTATCACCCTCATGTTAAAGAACTTTTTTCTACTATCCAGCCTAAATCTCTCCTTTCCCAGCTTAAAACCATCACTCCTGGTCCTGTCATCACAAACCCTTTTGAATAGACCTTCCCCTGCCTTCCTGTAGCCCCTTCAGGTCCTGGAAGGTCACTCTAAGGTCCCCCTGGAGCCTTCTCTCCTCCAGGCTGAACAGCCCCAACTCTCTCAGTCTGTCTCAGAGCTGCTCTGGCAGTGATTCCCCAGCTGTGGCCACAGTTACTGAGCACAGGGACTTTCCACGTTGGCACCATGTGGAGCTCATTACCCCATTGTCCAGCCACCAAATTACAGCCCCCCGTGTCCACGTAAACATCTGTAGAGAGCCACTGCTGTGGGTCATGGTTCATTGCTGTCTTCTGAAACCCCAGGGACTGGAAGGAGTTTCTTCCATGAGAAAAGGAGAAGAAAATGAGGTCATCCTGGAAGCAAAAAACCAGGCAGGAAAGAAATGTGTGAAGCAAATCTGGTTGTGGTTCTGTATTTCTCCCATGTCTTCCCAAATTTCATAGAATCATAGGATTGTCAAGGTTGGAAGGGACCTTCAAGATCATCTCATTCCACCCCCCCTGCCATGGGCAGGGACACCTCCCCCTCCATCAGTTGCTCACAGCCCCAGCCAGCCTGGCCTGCAAAATGTCCAGGGATGGGGCTTCCAGCACCTCTCTGGGCAACCTGGGCCAGTGTCTCCCCACCCTCCTGGGCAAGAACTTCTTCCTAACGTCTCATCTCAATCTCCCCACCTCTAGTTTTCATTACGAGTGAGACAGATTCTGCTTCATAGGAAGGAGACAGAAAATGCAGGTTTCACCCAGCTATGGTGAGAAGCAGTTTTCAGGCCTAGTGGCTTTAATCTAAAAAACCCTCTCACTAAAAGTGTTTTAGGTCTGATTTATCTCAGAGCCATTATTTCTGTAGCCTGGACTCCATGGAGTGAGGAAGTTTCTTAGCAGCCAGTTCATACAGAGCTTTAAAGACAAAACCCAAACCCACTAAATTCCACCTGGAAAGGGGGCAAACAGCTTCTGGAACATTCTGGGGTGTCCTCTTTGCCAATCCTGGAATGCCTGAGGCTCTGCTTGACATGCAGCCCCATGGAGGGGGTGTTTGTTTTCAAGAACATCAGATATCTCAACTCGGTGCAAACATTCTGCTTTCAAACCCCAAGAAGTTGTTTTTGCCTAATGGAGTCCCTGGTGGCTGCATCTAAGAAGGTTTTATGAATATTTAATTGCTTATGAAGATTGACCTTCTTACACATTTAGAGGAAATAAAAGGGTGAGGCCACATGAGGAAACATTTGCAAACCTACAGGAAAATCTGGCAAAAATTTCTCTGATCCAACTCCCTGAGATGTCTCAACAAGCTTCAGCATCAAATACACTTGGCTTAAGAATGAAACCAACCAGACTCCAGCAGCACACACACAAGCTGCCTCCCTTGGCAGCTCAGCTGGGAATCAGGGGTGGAAAGTGAGGTCTTTCCAAGTCATGCATTGGAAAAGGGGACCCTGCACCCAGGGTCAAATTCTGTCAGGGTTACTCCTGAGTTACATCTTCAGAGAGGTGGGGTCTAGATCCTACTGTGCTTCGTGTCCAAGAGCTGTGTTCCCCAGGTACCAGTATAGGCTGGGGGCTGAGCTGCTGGAGAGCAGCGTAGGAGAGAGGGACCTGGGGGTCCTGGTGGGCAGCAGGGTGACCATGAGCCAGCACTGTGCCCTTGTGGCCAAGAAGGCCCAGGGCATCCNGTGAAGGAACTCAAGGAGTGTTGCAGCTGTTCTGGCCTCTCTCAGAAGTACCAAGATGTGCAGCATGACCTCATTGGAAGCTTGCATTAAAAACAAAACAACCCAGAGGAGAGCTGATCTTGTGCACATCCAGCACATATGGAGCTGTTCTTGCATCCAGTATAATTAAAGCACCTCAAGGATCCTGCTGTGGAGTTGGTGTCTGCCCTGTTCTCTGGCTGTGTGTGTTTCTAAACCATGGTAGGATTTATTAGTGTTGAAGGTGAAGCTCAGCTGAAGAGATGCTGAGTGCTGAACAATCCTGCTGCCATAGGGAAAAATGGTCTCACATGATTTGCAAGCTTAAAATAGTTCTGAAAGTAACTCTGGGCAAAATACACATCCCACAACCTTTAAAATTTACTTAGTGCTTGTACTTGCATAAAATCCTTCCTTCTGAGTACACCTGTGATCAAGGCCAGGTTGGATGAGACCTTGAGCAACCTGCTCTAGTTGAGAGACATCCCTACCTGTGACAGGGAGGTTGGACTGGATGATCTCTAGGGTCCCTTCCAACCTAAACCATTCTGTGATTCTATGATCTGAGCCCATATCTGCTAGGAAGAAGATTTGAGCCAACATTTCATTTCACCTCTATCACTGGTGTCCTCCTCACATGCTCCAGGGATGGTTTCTGTTGTGCTCTGCTCAATCCATGGTGGGAACTTGGAGTATCTTCATGGGAACACTTTGCCTTCTCACTGCAGAGGTGTGTTTGGATGCTGGAATTCAACTCAAATGCAAGGTTCAGGTTGAACCTCAGCATCAATTGTAGCAAATTGATGCGGCTGGAATTAATCTCTGCGATGCTTCTACACAGTTGTATCAAAAATGGGCTTTTCCTGCTCTGAAGCCTCAGTGAAGGAGAAAGCAGGAGAAGCTGGGGAACCACGTGGGAGTATAATTAGTACATTTAGCGAGATAAATCTGGAGAGAGGAAAAATGGGCCAGATAAATACATTTATGCTGTCAGGGTAATTAGTTAGAAAACATTTTGCTATTGGAGAAGATTTGCCAACCTAAAATTTCAAGTATAATAAGGTATTATCTTCAAATACATCAGAAAGCAGGTCTGGAAGGTGCCCTGTTACAAGACAAACTGATGCAAGTAATGGACTCAGCTAAATGAAGCTGAAGCAGTGTTTGAATCACCAGGTAATTTAGAAGATAGTGCAAGTATTGGCTATTAGGGGCTGGAGCTGAGAGAGGTAATAAAAGCTTTATAATGAGTCTGCATCTCTGAGTTTCATCAGTGTGAAAGCTTTTAATTGGTTCAGGATTTGTCCTAAGGCTATTTGGGCCCTAGGATTTTTTTAAAATAAAACATAGTGATATTCACAGGAAAATTAGCCTCACATTTCCTGCTCTTGGCCATCAGACATATTTTCACCCAATACTTACATTCCAAAGCGATGCATAAGGGTACATTTGTCCTGTGGTTTTTTCCCTGGTCTGATTTGCCCAATTGCACAAACATCCTAAATTAACGAGGGGACAGACAGCAAGGAGACACGAGAAGGGTGGTGGGTTAGGTGGAAATAAAAAGAGAGTCCCTTCCTAACACTGTCAGAAAAAAATTATCAGATGTAATAGTGAGGTGGAAACTTCAGGGAACTTTTGCCACGGTGGAGTTTGAGCAGCAGAAGTTTGAGCTGCATGTGTCTGGCTGCTTCTGCCAGGGAGTGAACCTGAAATTCCAGCTCGGAAAAACATAAAAAGATCCCCAGGTTTCCTTGGAACAATGACACGTCCTCTGCCAGGAAAAGCATCAGCCTTTCCACTGACTTAACACTCCTGGCCAAAGACACTTCAGCAGCATTCCTGCCATCTCCTCTCCTCGAGATTCCTGCAGCTCAGTGTAGGAAACCTGCTGAAGTTCATGCTTGGCTGTGAGGCTGATTTGTTGCCATCTAACCTTTGTTCTCCCAAGTGACAGGATAAGAGGGAACAACCTCAAGTTGCCCCAGGGGAGGTTGAGGTTGGAGCTGAGGAACAATTTGTTGGTGGTCAGGGTTGTGAAGGGCTGTGCCAGGCTGGGCAGGGCAGTGGTGGAGTCCCCATTGCTGGAGGGGTTTCCAAGGTGTGGAGCTGTGGTGCTGAGGGACAGGGGTTAGTGGTGCCCTGGCAGGGATGGAGGAATGGCTGGACTTGATGGTCTTTAAGTTCTCTTCCAACCAAACTGATTCTGAGGATGATGAGAGGGCTGGAGCACCTCTGCTATGAGGACAGACTGAGAGAGTTGGGGTTGTTCAGGCTGGAGAAGAGAAGGCTCCCAGGGGACCTTCTTGTGGCCTTCCAGGATCTGAAGGGGGCTCCAAGAAAGCTGGGGAGGGACTTTTGAGGCTGTTGGGTAGTGGTAGGACTGGGGGGAATGGGTCAAAACTAGAGGTGGGGAGATTGAGATGAGACGTTAGGAAGAAGTTGTTGCCCAGGAGGGTGGGGAGACACTGGCCCAGGTTGCCCAGAGAGGTGCTGGAAGCCCCATCCCTGGACATTTGGAAGGCCAGGCTGGCTGGGGCTGTGAGCAACTGATGGAGTGGGAGGTGTCCCTGCCCATGGCAGGGGGGTTGGAACGAGATGATCTTTGAGGTCCCTTCCAACCCTGACAGTTCTATGATTCTGTGATTCTATCCATGCTGGGAAGCTGAAATCTCCTGTGACCACTTCATCACTGTGCCAGATGCTGCCAGTCAGTGGGGTCACAGATGGACAGGCTGTAGTGTACAGTAACTTCTCATAATTTTCCTATTAAAAGTGTTGCAGTTTCTCCTGATCTGTAGAGAGCAGCTGCATTCATTTTATGTGCTTAATTACTTCGATTGCCCATGAAATAGTGTCAGTAAAAGCTTTTGCAGGAGCCAGTCACCAGTGTGCAGATACATTAATGCACAAGCTATAGGCTGCAGGGCATTCTGCTGGCTCCCAGTCAGGGCCTCATTGTAAAGAATTTAGAGAAGAACTTGGGACATGCTGTGTGGAACATTGGAATCCACTCCAAGAGGTCTTAAGAGTTCTTCTATAGGCTGTTGTAGCAGGTTCAAGACTAGGTCTGATGGGGCTTTGAGCAACCTGGTCTAGTGGGAGGTGTCCCTGCCCATGGCTGGAGGTTGGAACTAGATGATCTTTAAGGTCCCTTCGAACCCAAACCATTCTGTGATTCTCTGATTCATGGTGTTGGTTATCAACCCCCCAGGACAGCTTTGCCAAAGCTCTCATAACCTTCTCTTGAAGCGTGCGTGCGAGCGAGATCAGTGTGTTCAGGGCTGAATCAAATCCGTGCTTCCCAAGCTTTTCACAAATTATCCCTTCATCAGGAGAGCAAGATGATGGAGTTAAGGACATTAAAGCCAAAGCTACCTAAAGGAGCTTACTTTGACATCTTTGGGTCAGAGGCACGGCCAGGAGAGGTGGACACAGCCCCACTGACCTTGCAAAGCAAAGCCAGCTCCTTCCCAGTGAGGACATGGCATTTTCATTTAGGAGCCAATGATCCTGGTCTCAGCAACAGGTCTATGGAGTGATCTTCCTTGAAATGACTTTTCGAAGGTTTTGGAGTTTGTAAGAGGAGTGCACAAGACTCTGACTCTTGGGTTCCAAAGCCATGTTGGAGAGGAGAGATGAGAGTGTCTTGTTCATGTTAACTTCTGAACATGCCCCATCGTAACTTGCCCTCCTGTTCTCTTGGTTGCTGTTTGTCACTACCAAAGGACTAGCCAATAAATTCTCCTCAGCAGGAGACTCCCATAATCACTCTCTTGATCTGCTGGCTTACTAGGGATGAGCTGCTTGTTCTCAGACAGTGGGAAGAACAGATGAACCAGAAGCATTTTTAAGCTAGTCCTGCCTATGTATAGGATTAACCAAGTCTTGCCTGGCTTGTCCTGCTCCTTTTGGTGAAATTACTTATGAGCAAGGTGTGCCACTTAATTTTGTCTTTGAGGGTAGCAAGGTGAAACTGTTCCCATGAGATCCTGATTGCTGCTTCACCTGGCTTCCCCCTCGTGGAATTCTTTGCTGCTCTTGGGTTTGTTATAGTTCCCCATCGTTTGGCAGATCATTTGTTAGGAGCTACAGCTCTTGCTGCTCTGCTGCACAAAGCCACGTGGTGTGAGTGCTGGCAGAGGGGAAGCTGCTCCAGGGTTTGGTGCCCTCCTCAGTTCTCCGTGGGTGTGAGCAGAAGGGTGGAGGGGGACTCACAAGCTTGTCTGTAGCTGGGTAAATGCAAATTGGAACCACACCTTGACATGACATTTATCATAAATACTATTTATAGGTTATAGAATCATAGAGTGAATGGGGTTGGAAGGGACCTTAAAGATCATCTTGTTCCAACCTCTCTGTCATGGCAGGGACACCTCCCACTAGACCAGGTTGCTCACAGCCCCATCCAATCTGGCCTTGAACACCTCCAGGGATGGAGCAACCACAGCTTCCCTGGGCAACCTGTGCCAGGGTCTCCCCACCCTCCTGGGCAAGAACTTCTTCCTAACGTCTCATCTGAATCTCCCCACCTCTAGTTTTGACCCATTCCCCCAGTCCTACCACTATCTGACATCCTAAAAAGTCCCTCCCCAGCTTTCTTGGAGCCCCCTTCAGATCCTGGAAGGCCAGCAGAAGGTCCCCTGGGAGCCTTCTCTTCTCTATCCTGAACAACCCCAACTCTCTCAGTCTGTCCTTGTAGGAGAGGTGCTCCAGCCTCTGGTCATCTTCCAGGGTGTTTTGCTGCGAGGACAGTTATGCTACAGGATCAACCCAGTAGATGTAGCTGTGTAAACAGTTGCTCAAGCAGCATTTACAACCTCACCCCGAAAGGAGACAGTTGCACGTATGTATGTAGGGCAATACAATGGGCTTAAAATGTCACTTCTCACTCCAGGGAGTTTGTCTGAACGGAGACATCCAGAAGCATTGAGATGGAAACTAATTATGTGGGTGTCGAGTCGATGACTATAATCTGTGAGTTAATCCTCAGGTAGATAAGCTCTTTGAAATGAAAAGTTTGCTGTGGCTTGGTTGGACCTCACGCCTACAGATGATTCACTTGCTATTTCTGGAGAGGTCGTGTATGGACTTGGTTTGACTGGAGTCCAACCTGGGGTAAATGATAATACAAGTAGGAAGAGAGGTGTTGCAACTCCACCTTTGTCTTAACTTGACCCACACCTTCTTCCACCCTGTGGTGGGTTGTGATGATCCTCAGCAGCAATTAGAAAGATTTCTCTTTGGGGCTGTGTTACCTACCAGCCTTGCAGAAACTGTGAGCATGTGTAAAACTCTTTGAAGCTCTCCCTGGAAAGCTTTGCAGAAGCAAGCTCCCTTTGAAGGGAGGGTTTGTAGGTGGAGCTGTACAGGGAGGCTGTCCAGAGCCTGAGAAGGTGCTACAGGAGAAGCTGCAGCAGCAGCCAAGAGAGACATTTCATGGTTCTTTTAGAGATGGTTTGTGATGCAGCAACCATCAGATTCAAATGGAGGTGACACTGAGGGGATTTCACCCTCAAGAAGTTACACAGTGTTTTAAGACTTTCTATGTCCTTCTAGATACTGAAGAACAGCCTCAGTAAAAGGCTCTTAGATGTCCCCAGTTAGGTTCAATTTATGTTTTAATCTCCTCTACACAGTTAGGCAACAGTGAAGACTAAAAGCACAAAGTTTCTGCTACAAATCATAAGACATAACAACTTCTGGAAGCCCAAAGACTTTCTCTGGTCCCAAAATCTTTTTAATTATCTGCAATCCTGCATAGAACCATCAGAAAAGAAATTAGTATTCAGGAATATGGGCTGGTGAAGGAGAACTGCTGAATTTGTGTGTTCTGCAGCCTCCTTACAAAGAGGAGGGAGATGCTGGAGAGATGCCAGGTTAAGGTCACTCTGGGTGTCTGTGGTTATTCATATGTCAGTAAATTTTGCTTCGCTTCTCCCTCTTTCTCAGGAGGGTCCCTCCAATCCCCAGGTTCTGATTTTCCCCTTACATTCTTGGGGATACAGAAAATCTGTGATTCATCTCTTCAGTCGTATATTTGTTTCTGCTTTCACTTGTGATGGGGTTTTTTTGGTCTTAGCTAATTATGGTTGTTTTACAGACTTAAATTTTTATGTACATGTTTTCCAAAAGAGAAAAGAGTTGTTCCAAAAAGACCTGGGTGTGAGAAGCCCTGGACTCCTCTGCAGTGCTTCCTATTCTTGAGCTGACATCATTTCTGCTGAAGAAAGTGAATATCTCTTCTGACAATTTCAGCAGTGCTTTCACTGTACAATTTACTGTCCAGCATCTAAGGAGTAGAGGTAGCAGAGAGGTGGAGATACTTCATCCTATTCCATGCACCATCAAGGGAATATTTCATGGTTTTCTCCTCCTAGGGCTGCATAAAGATCTCTCTTTCTTTTCTAAACCAGCTTTTTGAAGACATTTGGGGTTTTTCTTTACTTTACAGTCTTAATTGCATATGATCAGTCTGTAGCTTCTGTTTCCAGAGATATCAAGAACAGTGGGAGTAGTAGGGCTAGTAATGGTGCTTGGAACACGTATGGGAATGACACAGTTAAATCCCTCCTCGCTGCTCTGAGGACGAAGCAGCTCCTGGTGTTGTGTTTGATGCCTCTGTGTGTGATGAATGGTGCCATAAAGGGGTAAATTGCTTGACGACGCTGAAATTGGGAGATGCCTTTTATTATCTAATGTCTGCCTGAACGTGGAAAGTAAAAAATGGATCAAACGGGGGGGGGGATTCACTGTTATCTGATACATGAATATTTATAGAGATATTTTCAGTGAACAATTAATTCTGCAGGCTCCGGAGTGAGGGGTTGAATCCCTGGCTTGAGCAGTTTGCCTTCCTGTGATGGGTTTATTTATGAACCCTATTTTTATTTTTAACCTGTCAGGTGTGAAGCCAGAACCCAGCAGCATTCGAGGGGCTGCCGAGCTGTGAATGCTGAACATTTTCTGTCTGACAGCTCCAGACAGACAAGGGCTCCCCTGATTCCCTGGTACTCAGCGTGTCTTGGAGCAAGTCTCTGTGGATGTTGTGTTTGATGCTTTATTACACGCCTGGCTTGGCCCTGCTCACTGACCTGCTCCTTCTCTCTCTTTCTCCCCCCTCCCCACTCCCTTGGTGTAGCTTTCGCTCCCGGAGGAACAGAATGAAGTAACCAGGAACGGCTGCGAGTCCAAGGAGCTGGTCTACCTGGTTCAGATCTCCTGTCAGGTAAATCCCTGGGTGTTCTACCCACACCTTGTTTTGCAGTCTCTGTTGCATGACATTGGCCAATGCAGTTTCATGATACGGGATCCTGGGGTGGATTAGATGGGGTGTGGTTAGTAGGTGGAGAGAGGTTCTCCTGCCCCTCTACTCTGCCCTGGGGAGACCNTCTGTGATTCTGTGATTTTGATGTGACACTATTTTGTGGCACCTGTGGGGTTTTTCCCCCGCTCCTTCCGCAGCTCAGCCCTCTGAAGGATGTTCTCTGGGTTCCTGCCACCAGCTGGTGTTTAGAAAAGAAGCATCTAGGGGAGAATAAGGAGTGTGTTAACAAATAACCCTCACTGCAGTTTGTGCACAGTCAGCCCAGAGCCACACTCGTGTGGTTGGACTCTATGTATGTGTGGCTGTCAGCTGGGGAGGTGCGTATGGACACATGGACCCTCCAGAAACACAGAGGGAGGGAGAAGAGGGCAAAGGAGAACATCAGCCAGTGGCTTTCTTGATCGGGGTGTGCTGCTGGCAGCCAGGAGATGGACAGTCCTGAGCTGCTCCTGGCTACATCTCCAGACATCTGGTGTGAAATCCCCTCTCTGATATCAAAACACTCTGGGTGGATAAATCTACCTCTTGGTACCCCAGGTTCCCCTGCTGCTGATACAGGGGTGGAGACTTTGTAAGATGCTGCCTTGTAGGTTGTTGTATTTTGATGTGTTGAATGGAATTGTTGTTGTGGGAGACAAATTCCACTGGGAGTTGATGGCTGTGGTTGGTCATTTGTCTGGTCTCAGTGTAGTGATTCTTTCCATGAGTCATCTTGATGCTTCTTGAGCATTGATATGGTTGGACTTGATGATCTTAAAGGTCTCTTCCAACCCAAATGATTCTATGATTCTCAATTCCTCTCTGTTGTCAGCTCTTGTGGTGCCAGGACATACATGCACAAGGTGTACACACATGTATATAGAAATAGTGCTCTTGGGAGAGGCTGAAAGGGAACATCTCTCCAAATTGTTTGTGTTTGGGCATTTTGCTGGTACAACCCAGCTACACTAAACTAAAATTAAAGCATCAGGGATTGGCCTCATCACTTCAAAGGATGGGCATAGAACCAGCCCCCTCTTCCTCTTTTTTATTTTTTTTTAACTTCTGGCTTGCTAGAATTTCTCCCCACCCAAATCTGTGATTTGCCTCTTGCACATTACTCTACATCCCCATCTCCCAGATACTCACAAAGCTGGGAAACTTGGTGGCATCTGGATTCAATGAAGGGAGAGGCATGGAAGGGGCTGCACAGCCAAGCATCATCTCTACCATGGAGATACTTCACCCCTAACATCTCCTGGAGATACTTCACCTCTGCCATCCCCTGGAGATACTTCACCCCTGACATCCCCTGGAGATACTTAACCCCCAACATCTCCTGGAGATACTTCACCCCCAACACCTCCTGGAGATATTTCATCCCTGACATCTCCTGGAGATACTTCACCCCCGACACCTCCTGGAGATATTTCATCCCTGACATCTCCTGGAGATATTTCACCCTTGACATCTCCTGGAGATATTTCACCTCTGACATCTCCTGGCCTCTCCTCATGTCCAGGGAAACATTCCGTTGGATCCCAGTGGTGTTGGGATGGATTTGGCTCCACAGTAGAATTGAATGGGAGGTGTGAAATAGCTGCTCATGAAATGATAGCACAGCAGGGAGAGGTTTTGGCAGGATGCATCTGTATTGGGCCAAAAATATTGAAGGAGAGAGGAAAAAAAGGGCTATAAACCAGATTTCACTTTGCTCACCATTTGGATACGCTACCAAGGGGCAGGAATCTCCTCCATACCTCAGATGGACACAGAGCAAACCATGTCTGTTAATGAAGGCTAAACTTAAAAGCCTTAAATGATTCGAGATTTGTTGCCAAACAAGATGGGGAAGATGAAGGGGATGTGGCATCCTGGCCATTTCAGATTACAGACCTCAGAGAAATAAGCTAAACCCCGTTGGTTTGGGGCTGGACACACTCTAGTGGTGTGGACTGTGCAGATCCAATCCATGTGTGGTGTGGTCCATAACGAGACATTTATTTTGTCATTTCACTCTGGAGCAGACAACAAACCAAAGCTTTTGATTTGTAAATCATCCAGCTCAGTCCTAGCTGTGTTTGGCAGGCTGCAGTCCAGCACCGAGGGAAATTCTATCCTGCTCTTTCCCATCTGTAAGTGTAATTTTGGGGGTGGAAAGAGAATTATTGTTTGATGCCTGTTTTGCAAAACCTTCCCAGATAAGGCTTGAAAAAACCCCATTTCTCTGGAGCTGTATTTGTGACACGTTTCTGCTGCGAGTCAGCTGGTGAAACACAAGCTTTGGGTGAGTTTCAGAGGGGGTTTTGAAGTCTCTATTCAGCTTTTCTTCTACTTAGAGACCTCAAAAAATTAAGCCAGTTTATTAGCTCTTAAGAAGAAGTGGAAATATATAAAGAGCTGTTCCAAGTGCTTCTGGAAAGTGGGAAGATGGGATTCTTTGGATTTCTTTGAACTCATTGAAACACGAAAACTAACAAAGGAGAAAGGCTGGGGTTTAAATTTTATTGGGAAGAGCTGCTGAGGGGGATTTGGGTTGAGTTGGGGTTTTTTAGAGCAATGTAGGTGGATTTTCCTTTTTTCCAAGTAAGACTGTTCTGTTTTAACTTTCCCTCAGTCCTAGAAGATGCCTTTCAGGACGTGTTGAAAATGTTTCAGAACTGCTGTTGAAAGATTGCTGTTAAAATATAGATAAAATCCTTTTCTATGATGAAAGGAGGGAGGGAAAGAACTTTTTTAACCAACCTACAAACGCTTGAAATCTGCAGAAGGATTTTTGGGCAAAGGAGGAATGTTTTGAGTGTGCCATGTGCATTTTTGCCAGGGAGAAAAACATCTTCAAAGAATGTTAGAGAGTTTTTAGACAGAGAAGGATAAAATCCAGAGGAAGGGTGGTGGGAGGACTGGACCTGTGACCCTTCTGAACTCTGGAGACCATCATTACAAACCTTAACGACACCTTGATCCTTAAAGGACCACAGGGAATGTCTGAGAGCTTTATGAGTTTACCTGTGGGCTGTGAAGCTCCATCTCCAGCGTTTGCAGCCCTTGCTGAGTTCCAAGGGGATAAGCAAAGAGTTTACAAGGTCTGCAAAATATTTAAAAGGGGTGACTGTGTGTGTTGAGAATAAATCAACAAAAGTAAGAGCCTGTAGAAAGATTGAAAGAGGCAAATCCAGCCAGTGTGTCCTGTTGAGTCGTAAAGCAGGCTGAAAATCCATCTTTTGAATGTTTTGGGATTTGTTTGTTACAGCAGCAACTACCTGCCTAGTATTGAAATATTTCAGCATAAGAATGGCCAGTCTAAGCTTTATTCTGAAAGATGAAGCATGCAGTAGTAATCACAACATGAGATGTGTGGTATCTCAACGCTTCAAACACTGGGGGTTGGAACTAGATGATCTTCAAGGTCCCTTCCAACCCAAGCCATTCTAGGATTCTGTCATTTTTTGGGGTGAAATTTTGAATGGAAAGGAGAGAATAAGAAACCACTTGTGAAACTGCTCGAGTTCTAAGGGAGCCCTTCAGCTCTAGGCAGCTCTGGTGGGTTGCAGTGTTCCCTGTCATTCCCACAGGGAGGTTGTTGAGACAGAAGTGACAGGAGCTGGGAAGCAGAAATGTCAGACCAGGCAAGCGTAGACTCATAGAATTGTCAGGGTTGGAAGGAACCTCAAAGATCATCCAGTTCCAACCCCCCTGCCCTGGGCAGGGACACCTACCACTACATCAGTTGCTCACAGCCCCAGCCAGCCTGGCCTTCCAAATGCCCAGGGATGGGGCTTCCAGCACCTCTCTGGGCAACCTGGGCCAGTGTCTCCCCACCCTCCTGGGCAACAACTTCTTCCTAACGTCTCATCTCAATCTCCCCACCTCTAGTTTTGACCCATTCTCCCCAGTCCTACCACTACCCGACATCATAAAAAGTCCCTCCCCAGCTTTCTTGTAGCCCCCTTCAGATCCTGGAAGGCCACCAGAAGGTCCCCTGGAGCCTTCTCTTCTCCATGAGTGATGCTTCCAAAAATCTTAGGGCTAGATCTCCTGCTAGACCCTGGATCACAGGCTGCCTGTTGTCCTCTCAGAACCCAGCCCCGCCACCTTCCCTGTTCCCTGCTTCTCCTGGGATAACCCAACGTCCTGCCAAGGATCCATCCTGCTTGGATCCTGCTATGACTTGGGTGGGTTTCTCAGGCTGTTCTCCAAGCAGGAAGCTCTGGTGGCCCAAGCAGGAGCAGTCTCTGTTTCTCCACCCCCTTTGCAGCCCCCAGGCTGGCAGTGAGCTGAGCCACGTGGTGTCCTGGGCAGGATACAGGGTCCTTTGCCCTGCTCCTGCTTTCCGTTCGAGGCAGCCGTGGCTGGCCCTGCTTTTGATTGATAGAATAAGGTCTCTGATGCTGCAGATGTAGGCGTTGACACAAATCTATGCCCCTGGTATCTCCCAGCTCTGCCTTGCAGGAGATTCAAGCTCCAGATCTTCCGTTTGAAGAACCAGAGTCTGCAAACCTCCCAAGGCCACCCCATCCAACCTCCCCCCGGCGTGGTCACAGTAATCACTGCTTCAAGGGCAGCGGGGGGAATGCCAGGAAAAAATGGGATCCAAGGAGGAAGAGCAGACAGGGCTCCCTATCCTGGGTGGTTTGTGGGGAGAGCAGAGTGAAATATATATTTGCAGAAGCAACGTCCTACTCAGGCTGCTGCTGTCTAAAGAGTGGTTTGCTGAATCTGTCTGCCTGCCACAGGCCACCCTAAGAACCACAGATGGCTCACAGCAGTTTTGAATCAAGTGTTTATATGATTGTTTATGTGCCTTATGACCTTGTCCTTTAATATATTAAAGTCTGGAGAAGAGAAGGCTCCGTGGGGACCTTCTGGTGGCCTTCCAGGATCTGAAGGGGCTCCCAGAAAGCTGGGGAGGGACTTTTGAGGCTGTCGGGTAGTGGTAGGACTGGGGGAATGGCTCAAAACTAGAGGTGGGGAGATTCAGATGAGACGTTAGGAAGAAGATGTTGCCCAGGAGGGTGGGGAGACACTGGCCCAGGTTGCCCAGAGAGGTGCTGGAAGCCCCATCCCTGGACATTTGGAAGGCCAGGCTGGCTGGGGCTGTGAGCAAGTGATGTAGTGGGAGGTGTCCCTGCCCATGGCAGGGGGGTTGGAACTGGATGATCTTTAAGGTCCCTTCCAACCCAAACCATTCTATGATTCTATGATTAATATTTTCACCTTTTGTGATTGAAGCTCAAGCACCTAGAGAACAGTTCCTGAGTAAGCACTGCTAATGTTCCTCCTGTTCTATATCTATATGTGGTTCTTTATATATAGGTGTAGTTCTTTAAATGGATGGTTATAAGGGACAAATCCTCACACACAGACATATTCTTGTGTGGTTTTTATATACTTATAAAACAAAAAAGAGAAAAGCTGGTCTTGTCCTTGTTAATGGGATTGATCTACATGGATCCTCTAAGGTGGATCCTGCCCAGTGCTAAATCTCATTTTGGGATACATCTTAACCTGCTTCTCCTCTCAATTTTCTGCCTTTTTTTAAGATTTTGCTAAACCAAAGCAGTTACTGTGTCCTCTTACAGAATAGCAAATTCAGGTAAAGTTCCACACACTGCCTGTGGCAGCCTGGCTGTGATCTCCTGCCCCAACCCAGACCTTCTAACCCCCTAAGGTCTAGTGGCCACGTGGCTGCATATAAGGACCTTTGGTGTGTCCTAAAGCTTTGTCTGCCCAAAAAAGTTCCTCTGGTTTAAAGTGCTGCTCTCTGCCACAGCCTTTCCCCTCCAGCTTGTTTTCTGTACTTCTTTTTTGACACTTGAAGATGACTGCAACAAAAAGCCTCAAGAAATGTCACTTCCATTGACAAATTTGACCATGAGACTTGGGAACCTCAAGTGCTTGCCAATGTTTGAAAAGCCCTGTTGTGATACTGGCTATTTATTTAGAAGTCTCTAAAACCTTTTAAAACCTGACCATAGGCCTGTATGGATTGACTATTTTTAGCCTACCCTTCCAGATGTTCCCAGATGTTGAAACCTCTGTCCTAAGCACTGCTCAGGTGAGGAGGTCTGGTTTAGGTTAGTCAAAGGAAAGCAACTCCAACCCTTGTCTCCACAGTGCTAATCCATCACTTGATGTGCTCTGCTGGAGTGGTTGATCTCAGGTCATGTATTACACACCTTCTACTCTCAGTGGTGATAAATAAAAACAAAGTGACAACAGGAACGTGGATTAATCAAGAATGGCTGGAGCTGGCGAGCGGCCCAGGCTGTGTCCAGGGCTGGGCACTGCCAAGGTGCCAGGTCTTGGAAACACTTGGGTCTGTTCCAGGCTTCTTGAAAGGCACCCAGGATCTGCAGGGAAGAGGGAGGAGGTATTGAATTGCATCCGAAGCCTGTGAGAGTGACATAATTAATCATAGAATTGTCAG
>VYZX01000062.1:1731-17820 GCA_013401335.1 Brachypteracias leptosomus
AACATTTTAAATTACTTAGCTTGGACCTTTTCAATAGAATGTTCTACCTTCTACTGAAAGGTCAGATGAGCTAAGTGTTGTCCTATGAACACTTACAACCAAGTAACAATGATCTGATGGACAAGCTTTATTTTCCATAAAGTATACTAACTAGAACCATTCTGTTTATTGAAAAAGTTATTTACGGATATTTTCCTATATCACTTTCTATCCAATGCCTTTCTAATGCTCTAAGAAATGTAATGGAATGCTTTTCCCTCAGTTCACAGAAATTTCCCCATGTATTTAAAAGTATACTAAATGCACACTTCAAAGAGGTCCTTTCTCAGTTTCTTGGTACCTGTAAATCTGGCTCAGGCTAACTTTTATAGAAACTATTTTAACATCTCTCCAGATTATTACTGAGGATAAACACTTTGTGATTAAAAAGTATAAAAATAAAAAATATCACACCACTCATCTTCATAGTCCTTCACCTGAACAACAGGTCACTTAGCTTCTCTTAAATGTGGTGGGGGACTTGAAAGTTTAGGCAACATCACTGTTCCTTGAGATTTGATAAGCAGTACAGGCACTTTAAGTGTGCTGTTTATATGAATGGTTATGGTTGATATGAATGGTTTCTTCACACAGTCTGATCAGCCAATGGGGAATGGCTAAGATGCTACCTCTCTCCTCCAGCTGTCATTAGACAAGATACAGTATCTGCATCCCAAATGTGCTCTTAAGTCTCTCCCTGGCCAATCATCAGGTTTGCAAATTGTTTTCAAGGCTTCTTACACTATGACTTACTGGACACTGCATCTAAAACCTACATGGACTTAACTTAGAGAAGGAATCATAAAACAAATTTAATGGTTTAATTTTTATAAAGTTTTATGCAAATGCTTTTTCATGTAACTGATATCTTAGCCTGTTTTCTACCAGCATTTATTGCTATGTGAAATCCAATACTATATGATAACTTACTCATTCTGACACACCAGATACTTAGAAGGCATGAAAATCCCTATTAAGCAATAAAGAAAACCAGTCATAGTGGATCAGTTCAGTGGATGAGGAGCATACAGCTACCAGAACTAGTTTAAAATAGACAAATAAAAGGATCTGAATTGAAAATAGAATGTAAAAGGATTACTTCCATGCCATATCTGAAAATATCAAAAAGAAATAGAAGAAAGCGTCCACTTTCAGAAGCATATGTGCTTTTAGCAAGGCAAAACATCTATGCAGTAGAAAAGAAAACAAAAGGTCATGCTGCAATTCTTTACAGCATATTTCTTAGATGTCTGAAGATCTTATAGTTGAACTCCTTCAGCTTCTGAAAAGTCTGAAATTAAATTATTCAGAATACAATATCAACATCACTAACTAAGTATAGGCTATGTAAAATAATAGGCAGTGTTTTAAGGAAGGAAAAAACACTCTTCTTAAAAGGAGAAAAGCCTACTGTGTGCTTCTTTCATGACTTTTTTAAAATAGATCAAAAAGTTCACAAAATTTGTTTTATATTATTTCAAAACGCTAATCATATAACTGTATCCCAAAAAGCTTAAAAATATCTTTTTTTTAATACTGAAATACAGATACTTAATACAACTTAGAGCTATATAAAGAATCATTATCCACTAAGGACTTTAATCATTATCCCTAGTTAATTTTGGGGCAATCCTGAGGGGATGGGACTACTTTGCTCTAGACAAATATTTTGCAAGTATAGTGAGTAAATATTTTTGATCCAACTACTTGCACAGCTTAGAAGAAATGACTACGAGAAATTAAATACTACTCCTATAATACAGGGTAAGAATTGAGGCAAGGCAAAATTTTTTAATTCGGACTGCCCCTTTGAAAGACCCTGCCATTCAAGTTCAGATTTTCCTTGGACATACCAAACCTGATACATTTAATTTCTTCTATTGTTATTTTTTTGCTATCCAAGACAGTCCAAAAGCACTCAGAAGTGAACTGAGAACTCAGAGAACACTCAGAACTAAATCCGCATGTTTTCTAGTGCAATTGAGAAACTGTTTAGATTTTTGAAGGACTTGCAGTTATCATGGGACTGTTTCAGAAAAGAATGACAGACCAGACTGAATTCTGTAACCACTTGAACTAGAAAAAGGTCCTGGATGAAATTTTTTTTATTGAAATGACAACTCTCAAAATAGCTGATGTGGTTGTTCCCCTTGTGTCTCTGGCCAACTCCGTGCCTTAATGTCATCTTGTTTCCTAGAAACTGTACCGCATATGGACAGGAAACATTAAGAGCCAGACCTTCCCTGGTTCTCATGGGCAAGTCCTCTGCCTCCATCACATACAAGTCTTGATTGTTATTGTAAATTCCTCCCTGGCCTCACTGTTCTCAAGTTGCTTCAAGGAGGAGCTTTTAAAAATGTCTTGCCCTCAATATCATTACACCTTCAAAACCTTACTGTTTTTAGTAAGTTCATTCCTTACTACTTCCTTGATTTTTCTGTCAACACAACAGTGACACAAACATCTCTTTCTGCTGCATTAAAGTCATGTCAGGAAAGGTTGATTACTATTGTTTCAAGTTGCATGTTAACCACAAAATTGCTGTCCATTTTGTCTGTACATAAATTCTGCAAGATATTAGAAGAGAATAAGTTACTGCTTACTGATCAGCAAGTAGATAACTATTTGTTAAGTACAAAATTGTTTTCTAAGTTATTTTTCATGTTGTTATACTCATCACTTATAATCATCAGTTTTTTGCTCACAACCCTGACTCAGAGATTTTGCTCTGCTCTTACTATGCAGTTCATCTCTGATGAGGCACTTCAGCTTCATATTGTGTTTTATTCAGCCAGAATTTACAGGATTTAAGCTGCTGAAATCTCATTGCAATTGCTCTGGCTTAAGAGATGCATTACTCTCAATTCTTGAGAATAATATACAAACAAAGCAGTCAGACCTTGAAATGAAAACTTATATAACTTAATCTTCTAGCTCCCTGCTTGTACACGTGGCACAAAAGTCCCATCAACATGCAAGATATTATTTAGGTGAATGCTACTTATTTTTATTTTCTTTAGCATTAAATGCTTTATGAAACTTAGGTAAGACTGGCAATACTCCTCAACTAAAAAAAATATCAACCTCCTGAATTCTGACTAAAGCAATACAGTATTTCAAGTCTTCACGTTATGTTACTTCAGACACTCATTACTGACATAATAGCCCAGGCATTAAGCTCTGAACCCAATTGTGCATGCACTTTAGTGTATCATTTACTTACCTAACTGCATGAATCTCAATACTTACTGCATCTGAGGTCTTAAATTCACTGTTGCAGTCTCAACGTGCACTTAAAAGTAAAAACAAAAGAAAGCAGAATTCTGAGCTCTTCTCTTCCATGAAGAAGTAGTATATGCTTAGCTAGAATCTCATAAGAACATCACCAAAGAAGTGCTGTTAGATCAATTACAGTCTTCAACATGAGGTATGGTAATGGCTGCTGTTACCCAAAACTGAAAAAAACTTTTATAGAAACCTTAAAGATGAAATAAAACAGGCTCAAGTTGTTTTTCACTATCATTTTTACTGAGGTCCTCTAGTTATATCCAGTTGCTTGACATGTTCAGCCTGCCTAATGTCAACTCACATTCTTTTAAAATTAAGCAGCTAAGAAATATATGAAAGAGAAAGTAACTGGAAAGGTGTTAGTCTACTAAAAAATAGAGAGAAAGCAGTGAAACATCCTGGATTTCAGTATTTACTTAACACTACATGCTCTCACATAAGGCATATACTAACATTGAAGCATCTTCATATATCCAAAGATTCTGCACCTACTTCTACAGTTAAAACTGTAGCACCCAAAAATCAACCTTTCTTGAAGGGTACCCATTCAGTTTAGAAAAAAAATTCAAGTTAGATTTATCCTAGGAAGCCTGAGAATAGTCAACCATCTAGGTAAGCTTAGGAAATGTGGGTTAGATGAGTAGATAGTGAGGTGGATTGAGAACTGTCTGAACAACAGAGCTCAGAGTTGTGATCAATGGCACAGTCTAGCTGGAGGCCTGTAGCCAGTGGTGCTCCCCAGGGGGTGAGTACTGGATCTAGTCTTGTTCAATATATTCATCAATGGCCTGGATGAAGGGACAGAGTGTACCCTCTGCAAGTATGCTGATACAAAACTGGGAGTGGTGGCTGACACATCAGAAGGCTCTATCTTCAGCAAGACCGTGACAGATCAGAGAATTGAGCAGAGGGAACCTAATGAAGTTCAACAGGGGCAAGTGTAGGGTCTTATACCTGGGGAGGAATAACCCCATGCACCAGGTACAGGTTAGGGGTTGACCTGCTGGAAAGCAGCTCTGCAGAGGGCCTGGAAGTCCTGGTGGACAACAGATTAACCACAAGCCAGCAGTGTGCTCTTGTGGCCAAGAAGGCCAAAGGTATACTGGGGTGCATTAAGAAGAGTGCTACCAGCAGGCTGAGGGAGGTTCTCCTCCCTCTCTACTCTGCTCTAGTGAGACCACATCTGAAGTACCGTGTCCAGTTCTGGTCTCCCCAGTTCAGGAGAGAGAAGGAATACTGGAGAGAGTCCAATGAAGGGCAACAAAGATTATTAGTGGACTGGAGCATCTCTCTTATGAGGAAAGGCTGAGAAACCTGGCTCTGTTTAGCCTGGAGAAGACTGAGCTCATGTTATCATAGAATACCACCTGGATTGAAAATATGCATGTTGATTTTAAGAGGCTACTTGAAAATATTTAAATAATACTGTATCTCTGGTTATTAGTAACAGATTCTTTGTGAATTATAACATAAAAGACTATTCTGAGATAAACAGCAACTACGCACCAGCAACTTAAGGAATATATTCAAAAGTAAGGCAAAGAGCATACCAAGGAAAAGGTATAATCAGTTAGAAGAGTTGCCAAGCTACTCTCCTCAGCAAATCTGCAGATGACTCTTCCAGGTTCAAGAGGATACTCTGGGCACAAACACACTCAGGGCACGATACTTGGTGAGAAAACAGTGAGATGTATTGTTCAGCGATAGTCGTGTGAAAGCTATAGTTAGTACAGTGTATTTCCCTTCAGGAGAAGTCTGCCCTATGCCCAGCAGCAGACAGAATGTATCCCTTTAAGAGCAGCCTGCTCAGTAGCAGGCTGTGCATAAGCGGTGAGCTAGCAAGGTGTGCCGTGCGTTCCTGGTTAGTAGAATCTTACCAACCCCATTATTAGTGAAAGACCGCCGAAGCAGAGAGTAAATAGGATGATCCAGATCATTGCAGAGAAAGGAGATGAGGGGTCATATGGAGCGAGCCAAGATGTCCCTTGTATAACATGGTGCTCTCTCTCCCTCGCCCCTCCCAGCTACAACATCTCGGCCTGGGGTCCGACCTTTATACTCTCAGCAGATTCTGGAAAAATACTGGCAAAACATCATTTCACCCGTGGCCAGCATGTGAGACGATATTTACAGGTGCATGATCTGCTTAACAGTGGCTTCCATACTCCTACACATGTTGTTCAAAACAACCTGTCTTCTCAGGGTTAAATCTGGAGTGTAACTCTCCCAAGGCCATAATCTCATGGCAAAGTCCAGCTTGTTATTTTCTATCCCTAACACATTCTACCCCGTGGTCTGTAGTTGGGCCACAATAGGGGTCTCACATCTGAGGCCAGCTTGTAGTGCTTCCATCGTGGCCCTACACGGACCATCATTTTCTATCCCTAACACAATGACACCAAGCTGTGTGGTGCAGTTGATATGCCTGAGGAACAGGATGCCATCCAGAGGGAAGTGGACAAGCTTGAAAAGTGGGTCTGTGTCAACCTCATGAAGTTCAACAAGGCCAAGTGCAAGGTCCTGCACTTGGATCAGGGTGATCCCCAGTATCAATACAGGCTGAGGGATGAAGGGATTGAGAGCAGCCCTGTGCAGAGGACTTTAGGGTACTGGTGCATGAAAAGCTGGCCATGAACCAACAATGTGTTCTTGCAGCCCAGAAGGCCAGCTGTATCCTGGGCTGCATCAAAAGCAGTGCAGCCAGCAGGTCAAGGGAGGCGATTCTGCCACTCTACTACTCCATTCTGGTGAGACCCCACCTGGAGTACTGTGTTCAACTCTGGAGTCCTCAGCACAAGACAGACATGAACCTGTTGGACTAGGTCCAGAGGAGGGTTACAAAAAATGATCAGAGGATTGGAATACCTCTCCTATGAAGAAAGACTGAAATAGTTGCATTGCTCCAGCCTGAAGAAAAGAAGGCTTCAAAGAGACCTTATTTTGGCCATTGAGTTCTTAAAAGGGGGCATATAAGAAAGACAGGGACAGCCTTTTTACCAGGGCCTGTTGAAACAGGACAAGTGGTAATAGTTTTAAATGAAAAGAAGGTAGATTTAGAATAGATATGAGGAAGTTATTTTTTTTACAATGAGGGTGGTGAAACACAGGCACAAATTGCCCAGAAAGGTAGTAGAAGCCCCATCCCTGGAAACATTCAAGGTCAGGTTAGACAGGGCTCTAAGCAACCTGATCTAGTTGAAGATGTCCCTAGTCACTGCAAGGGGGTTGGACTAGATGACTTTTAAAGGTCCCTTATAACCCAAACCATTCTATGATTCTATTGATCAAAGCTTGGAGTTGTTTTGCCTTGCTTCTCACTAAAAAGCCCATACATTCTTTGTTACTTTTCCAGAACACCTACCAGAAATTTGAGCTGTAGGCTTGTGTTTGTTGAATCCAACTCAGTTGTTCACATTATATCAGTCCCTTCAAAAAGTAAATGGCTTGAATTCCTCAAAAAGAGAGATCCAGTCAGGAGCATAAGATCATATCTAGGGCTCAAATGTTGTAATATCAGACGGATCTTTTTACTATATAGTAGTAGCATGGACAGCAGGCTCATGGCTTTATTTCTCCTCTGCTCAAATCAAACATCAAATATTTGTGAAACTCCTTTAACTATCATTACCTTTTGATAGCACTCAGGATAACCATACAGGTAGCTGCTCCTAATGTGAGGAGAGGACCACCAAACAGCGCCTTGAGCTAACACCTACTGGCACCACATTCAAGTGAGGGTAGAATTACATCCTGTTCCCTCCATGCTTCCCTACAGTAATTAGGATCCACACAACACAGAACACACTGATAAACCTGGAAGTCTAAAGCAGGAGAGGGTCAGTAAATTGTAAATGCTCTTGAACAGGCTTTGCAATCAGCAAAAGCAGTATCTGCTTGACAGGGTAAGAAGATAGCAGGAAGGTAGCTTTGTCAGGGTATCAAGAAAAAAAGGCCTGGAATCACAGCTATCTTATTTGTCACTTAAAATGTTTCATGCGGGTAACTGAGATTTTGTATTTTCCAAGCCAGATTTCAAATACTCCCACTTGATGTCTATCATTTCGAGGAGTAAATATAGTGTGAATAAAATCTAAGGAAATTCTGAGCAGACAGTAACTTCTCATTGATATTATTGGCATATCTGGTTCCAGAAAGCCAAAAGCATAATGTAACGTGACATTTAAAATTAAGTGTTGGTTAGATTCTGTCCTCAGAAAGACAGGTGTTAATCAAGATAAATGAATAATGAGGTTATTAGAACTTCAAAGTTTAAGTCCACCTGTGATTATTTTAAGACTAGTTGTATGCTTAATGTGTTTCATTCTCAATTAGTCCTTTATTGTATTTATTGATTTTTCTATTGGATTTTGTATGGGATTTAGAAGAAGGAAGTCAACTAATAAGTATTCCCAAAAACTGGAATTCTAGGGATGTAATCACCTCTGTGCAAAAATCCTTAAAGTTGGACTATCAATACCTGTCAGACTGTCAAAAAGGGAAATACTTGATAAATGTTTTTTTGTGACTGTCAAAAAATGGTATTCCCATGACACAAGAGACCCCTAAAATTGAAAAATTATCCCAGATTCTGAAAATACCACACAAGTTTTCCTGTAAGAAAAAAATTTTAAAGATTGACCTGAAATTAAATTACATATAAAATTGAGAAATCTAACAAATATTTGACACAGACGTCTATTTCAACCAGAATAAGCAACAGTTGTTTTTTATGGAAAAACCCAACAGCACAGAACAGTAAAAGCAAAACTACATTTTATCTTGTGTCGGATAAAATACACTGTTGTATTAAAGTTATTTTTCCTGTCTTAATAGCTTACTGAACAAAACAACATATGTTATTCTCATAGGGCAGTCATCATCAAAAGGACATGAGGAAGAGCAAAGTTCGGTTTCTTTTCACTTTTCAGAAGTATTTTCTGTATTGTTTCTATATATTAGTCACTGCTTTCAGAGTTTGTCTGCCATGTTTCAGATATTCTTTTCTTCTACTACTGTTAACTAGATGAGTTCCCCTCACTATTCCTCTTCTGGAAAATATAGCAGTTTATGCTCTTTTCCAAATGCTCCTTAATTTGCACACAAGTCTGAGATAGGTAATAAGTGAGCTGAACGTGGGAAGCAATATGCATTTTACAATGGTCTTTTGATTCTGATTTTGTTAGCTCCTATTAGAACTTCAGATGAAAGTGGTAACTTTGAAACTTATTTGGTTCTGCTCAGTTCTTTTTAATATATGTGAATATTTTATGATATAAACTGTAATGAAGTCCTCTGATTTACTTGGGAACAAGTTTTTGTCATCATGCTCAACATCTAAAAATAACAAAAAAGTGAAGTAAATTATGTCTATACACATAAAATAGTAAGTTCCAAATAAACAGGACTCCATCTAAAAGTTGATTTTAGCTAGCCTTTTGTAGGCATACTTCCAGTTAAAGAGGGTCTGAACAACCAAACCACTAGATTATATTGGGTGAAACCTAAACAATCTTTAAAATATACATATTCGCATGAAGTTCATAAAAACTCATTCCCTCACTGGTAAGCAACTGAGAAAACAGCAGAGGCATGTAAAAAAAGCAGTCTTAAACAATGCCAGGATGAAACCACACTTTGAGTCAGAATCAGGTTTAAAAAAAAAATTGCTTAAACTCTCAGAGTTCATTTGTTTAGCATTTAAAGCAGCATGTTTATTTATTAAGAAGTTCATTTATATAAAAATAACTGATTTCCATGTATCATTTCATATTAGGGTCCCACTGCAAGCCTCTGATGAAGAAGTTCAGTTTATGCAGTCATTTTGACCTACTTTCTGCTCACAAGCCTTAATGTTTTCCAAACATCTAATCTAATTTACACTCCTCATGATTTACTTCAATCTTTTATTATATGTTATTTCAACGTACATTATCTATTACTACTATAGAGAAAAACATTCTAAAGTAGACATTTTACTCATCCTCTGATAGGAGCATATACTGCAGGAAGCCATCAACTGTTTGTTCTATCCTCTTAAACTAACAGCCTGTGTAGACCCAAAAACTGGGGTTGAGGAAGTGCAGTAAGAGTTAAACCAATTTAAAAAACAAAACTAAACAAAAACCCTAAAAGAAAACAGGTACCTTATCCCACCTGTTCTATTGCAAAAAAGATTTTAAAGGAAAAAGTATATATGCAAGTTTTAACTTCAAATTAAATCTTCTAGTTTCAATGTTACCACTAACAACTTAGTCATTAAAAAATTCTTTAAAGGTCAAAATTTAGGTGAATCTACTGGTCTTTAAACAGTAGGAAGCATGAAGAATATCTCTATTTTGTCTCACTGTTTCCTACAAGAAACGTTTTTGATTTCTTCATTCGTTATTGATATTGCATTTATTTGATGATGTCATAACGGCTTAGGCCAGTATCTAAAAAGAGAGGACATTTGTCACCACGAAAAATTATTACACATAAGGCTGGAAATATAGTAATTTTCTTAACTTTACTTGGAAGTGAAGTTAATCCTACTGGATTGTAAAGTACTAAATTGAAAAGTCAATATACAAAGAGATTGGGTAGTACATTCATGTTGATGTACCACAGAAAAACCTTATCACCATAACCATAAATGTACCTGATTTGTAATACTAGAGGACAGCTAGCTTTACATGTTTGGAAGAGTTAACATATTTTTCAATCATCATATCTAAGGAACTTTTCATTTACATGTATGAGGAGATTCTACATATCTTAATAATTTGATGATGGACAAAATATGCATGATTTTTCTGCTGTATTTGGAAACTAAGCTTATTTAATTTGTATTTTCCAATTCTGTTAATAATTGAGCTAAACATTTAATTCAAACAATTTAGATTACACCAATCTCAAGTCACAGAAGAGCTATTTTTCTCTTTATTTTTTACATTCCAATTCCAATGCACAAAATATTAAAGAAAAAAAAGATTCTTAGTCACTTCAATTCCACCCATTCATCTATAAATATGCTTTTCCACTTGAAAACCATCAGCAGCCTCCACAGCCTATTGCATTAAATAAGGATAAAATTTTGCAGGACAGGACCAAGTAATTTCTGTAAGTGACAGGAAGAAATGCCTTCCTTTTTTCTTCCTCTCCAAATAAAGGCCTTTTAGACTTTTTTCCTAAATGCTTCCCCTTCTGTGACCAGAACAGTCCTCTTTGCTTTCTTTTAGACATACTTTTGATTCTGCTCTCTGATGGAAAAGCCATCTGTAAGACACAGTCTCCATCTATGATATAACCCAAACTATGATATAAAATTTTAATTAAGTGCTTACCTACTTAACAGATCTTTAAGTGGTTTGATAGAAAGATGCAACATCAAGATCAGTTTTTTCTTATTCTGGCCACTACCTATGCAGCAAAAGGATCTGGGTAAATGACAACTACGTACTCATTCAAGGAGACTATAATGCAGTCTGCCTTATAGGTGCTGAAAGTCCTGTACCTACCCCAAGAAGCGCGCTGTGCTACTTTTTAGTATCAACATAATTCATCCACACATTTTTTTGTCCAGCAAGTACTATCTCACAAGCCTTAATTGTACCAAATGGTCTCACTTGCCTCAAGCAAACACAATCAGAAGCATATGTTTTTTACGTTATTCCCTTGGACTCACTGACAATGACGTTCTTATCTGTGCTACTATTAAAAGCAATATTGCTATGTTACTAAAATTTTTCCTGATACATGTCGGCAAACTAAACCAATACGTGAAATTTGAACTCGTACAGCCAGCATTTGAAGAAATATGTACAACATGAAACAGCCATGTTCAAACTGAGTCAAAGCAAACAAAGCCCAGATCTTTTTCTTAAACAGTTTAAACAGAGCTTAGAAACTGCTTGCATTTTGAAAAAACTGCACAAACTTAGATTAGAAAGACGTGACAAATGTCACAACAAAGGGATCTTGTTTGACTTGTGGACTTAAATCTTCAACAAGGAAGAGGCAAGGAGACTGGATTTGAGGCAAACGTTTATTCATTATGTGAATCAATTATTCAGCATAATTTATTTTATAGGAATATTGTCACTACCAATGCATATTTCAGATTTGTTCTAAACCCAAGAATATCTATTTGGGAGTTTCAAATAACTCAAAGAGTGGTACAAAGACACTCAAGCATTAAAGTTAATGGTTTTGGTTGAGGGTTTTTTTTTTCTGTTGGATTCCTGTATTTAACCTTTCAGGACAATTCAGCTACCTCTGAAAAGCCTACATTAGAATTTGGAGTAAAGTTGCATCAAATTTAATTCTGAAATGTTAAAAGATCTTATTACATAAAACAGTGTCATTGCTTTTTTCTTTCAGTACTAAAAACTGTCTTTTCTTTGGCCTTGAGCTACAGATGTATTTCATGCATGATCAAAACTGATACAGGAAAATAAGCTACTAAAACAGACAAGAAAGTGTCCTTAGAAAAATCCACAGCTTTTACCTCAATGCATTCCTCCTCATCATCTTTACAAAATAAAATACATTTGATAGAACTCAATTTTTGTTCAAATTTTTATATCTCAAGTTCCTAAAACTATATAGAGAAAAAGTTATTTGGAAATTTTGTCCTAAGGTATTAGTGAGTAATGGCTGTATGTTATTTTTCTGCCCAAACTTCTTGCTTTTGGAAACTTGTTTCTATTGATTAAAGTAGGATGACTGCAATGTGAAGACAGTGCTGTCAAGAAGCCAGAAAGCCCCTGCATACTGCCAGGACTGCTGTTCGCACCCTGATCCAGGTCGCTACTTCTGCACCCATCTACTTTCAGACAAAGCATACTCAAACCTTCCTTATCTAGACCCAAACGTGGGACCCAGTTTTCCAAGTCAGATACATTGAATTCAGAGCAGCTACTGAGCTCCCAAATACACCATGATGCAGACTGAATAGTCTCACTTTGAGCTATCGAAGTTCTAAGCACCAGTTCGTTTACTTGATATTGAGGCTCTGACTAGGTCTTGAAGTGCCTTGTTACAATAAGAAACTTTAGTTAGCTGTTGAACATGAATGTTTTTGCTAATTTACATAGTTAGAACAGGCTGGTAAATGCAATTCATCAGTAAAATTTACTAACAGGAGAAAATGTGTTCTGTCAAAAGAAGTGTGAAAATAAGAGTTCAACCAGGCTATGAGCTCAAAACATTTTTCTGGATGATTACTATTTGAATTTCATGGAAACAAGCAAACAGATTCCTCCTAACGTTCTATGGCACCACAACACAGCAAATTTTACCTTCAGCTCTGCTTCTCTTTTTCATGTATAGAGTGTCTTTTATGAAATTTGTCAAATTATTTCCATTACTCACAAACCTTTGCCAGAAATTTTGCTTTACTTGATATTTAACTGAAGTCAACAGGAATAAAGGTTTGAACAAGGGAACACATCAGAGAGAAAAAGAAAGGAAAAAAAAAAAAAAAAAGAGTATTAAGCATCCCCATCATACATAGGGATGTATTGTTCAGCATGAGGTAAAAAGGTAATGCATTTTTCTCCTTGTGGTTGCTACAGCTACCATAAACATCCTTTAAGCTTGGCCTAAAACAGAGGCCATGATCTTGCTGAGGACACTGAAAGTTGCAAGAGGAATGACACACAGTTTTGGAAGATGTCCCAGTGCAACTGTCACCCCAGGGCAAGCCATATGCATCCAAATAATTTCCACAGGTGGGAGCATAACCTCTTCTCCCACTGATTTTGCTATAAATTGTACCAGCTCTGTAGAAAAACTAATTCCATATTTATTAACCTAATCCTTAGAAAGTTTAATGTAATCCATGCTAGACATCCTTTACTGCAGTTCTAGCTCATGACTTCTTAAGCTCATGACTTTTTTACCCCGTGCATATAGAGAAAGAATGGGTCATTGTTTTGATCTCCACAGCAACATTTTATGCTTATTTGAAGGCTTACACTCTCCCTCAATCTTTTCCTTTGTCAACTAAATCTAACTCTTTCAGTATTTCCTCATAGCTTCTCTTTTCTTGACATCTAATCAGTCCTTTCACTGCCATCTGAGCAGTAACTGGCCTACTTCCTTCAAAACAAGGGAATCTGAATCGATGGTCAAATTGAGGCTATAGAAGTGTCTGGCAAAATGCTTACTGATCTTATTTTATCAAGATTGTCCTTTTTCTTAAATATACCCCAGCATAATGCTTTCTTTTGTTGAAATGGCAAGATGTTGCATTCTTGAGTGATTTTTTTGAACAATTTGTGGCCAATGCTGCTGATTCATCTTCAGAAGCCTTTGCTATAAAAATCACATAAATATTTGTCCATGTCTTCCCAAATGGGAAGACTCTAACAATGTTCTGAGCTATTGCCTGTGTACTACACAGGGACAGGATTACAGCTACGCAGAAAGCTCACAGTAGATAAACATGAGTTTATCTAACATGTGGTTAGCACCACAAGTGGAAAACTTGTTAATAAATGAATTGCTCTCCACAGAACCTAAGCTATAATGAATAGCTTGCTCCTGGTTACACTTAAAGCTTGTGTGGATCCCTTCACTACACAACAGTTTACCACTCAGACCCTCCACTAGCTTATTCATATGCTGATTTTCTAAGGAACTTCTTAGATGTCATGTGATCTTCATCTATACCAGCAGGTGTCTGTGAGATGCTCATCAGTATTCATCCACTAAATAGGCAACATTCCAAAACCCCACAAATATTTGTGAAGGAGTTGATAACAGTTGAGGTTTTCTGTTACTTGACTTGTTCTCATCTTCTGTAAGTTGTATTGAAGAGAACTGAGCAGTGCAAAAGCTTTTGTAGGAGGACCTCCTTTCTGGCTAAATTATTCCTAACTTGCAGAGAAGAGTTGTTCAGATATGTGTGTCACTAAAGCTATTGTGAAAAGCTTCAGAGTAACTTCAGTAGAAAAAACATCCTGCAATAACAACAATCTTGACCTCTTCTTTCCTTCCCTATCCGCAGTGTTCATCTTGCATTTCAAATCAAAAATATCTCTTCTTCCTTCAGCTCTGGCTGTCCTGAACAAATGCCACATTAGTGTAAAGAATGCCATGCACTCTGGTTTCTGAACAGGTTACCCACATCTGTCCTGCCATATCAATACATGTTTTGTTGCATGGCATCCCTCTTCTCTACCAAGAATGTTTTTAGCAAACATCCAAGGCAGAATTTTCTACTAACTCCTCCTAATCAATTAAGGCTACTGATATTTTAGAAAAGGAGCAAGTAAGTTTAAGTGAACAAAACAGTCTGTGTATTTATTCTCTAAACACTTGTTTCAAAAATGGAATGCTCTGTCAGAAACAGGAATATCTTGCCAAGACCACACAATATGTCCGTGCCTGTGAGACAGGTCAGCTTCATCAGGCTACTCCATTTAATGAGTGAAGTAGGGCTTGGCAGCAGGACCACCTGCCTTGTACTGCTGGTTGGAATTAGGACTGGAGGATGTACATCCACAAGACAATTATTTCTTTCATGTTTAAGAGCCTGGCTCATTTGAAAAAGCTCTCATTTCAGGCTGCTTAGTGACAACCTTTGCAACTATTTATTTCACTTAACAAAACAATATGGTTATTCCCTTCTGCTCATATTTTGTACTGCATACTGAATTTGCTCATGTTTTAAGAGCCCTTGCACTAGACATCAGAAGGGAACATAGCCATCAACTCAAATAGAAACCATGAATTCTGACCTCTTGTGAGACCCCTGTTTAATTGTGCTTTACAGCTATTACTCTGAGAATGAACATTGATTCTTTCAAAAGTTATAGAAATATTATGAACATCAGTAAAATTGATATGTGAATCCCTTGACGTTTTTGAACAGAAGGTGAGCTCCTTCAAGTGACTTCTGCACAAAGCACTTTTTTTCCCCCCTTGCTGGTCAGATTTTATGTAGGAACAAATTCTTCATTAATTACTGTTTTTTCTTCTGGTCATACAATTGCCTGCAGAGATTAAATACAAATTTTGATTTTTAGAAACTGAAGCTTCAGGTCTAGTTGAACAGCTATTCGTATGTTCCAGTGTGGCGACTGCACAAACCAAACTAATAGATATTACCTACGTAGAAGTTAAGAAGAGTTAGAAAAAAGTGAAGTACAAAAGAGTTCAGACTGTAAAAGCCTCATTTACTTCAATAAGCATCCTCACAGGGGTTGTTTAGGGAAAGTGAACTATTTGAATAAACGTTCCCTCAGGTTTTCATCTGAGTTTCTCTGTAATCACTCTAAACTTGTTACCGGTGGATTTTAGCAGTAAAATTCAAACCTTTGATAGGAACTTTTCTAACACTTTTTCTCTTTCAGAGGAGAACAGACACCAATACAAAACTAACATTGTCTGCTTTATTGTGCTTAAGATTTTGCTTCCTTTATAGCTTAATTTTCAGGATGACTTCAAGAGGTGACAAGTGGCATTAGACTTTTGCATCAAAGTTAATATATACTGTTCTCTTCACCTCAAGTCAATGTGACCCTGCAAGCGTAGCTTGACATGCTGCAAACTAACTTTCATACAAGTCCAGCAGCCAAGTGGTTCAGTCAGAATATTACTGCAGGTCTTGAATCTCAATCTCTTTTCTCAGAAAGTACTTAAGAAGCAGTTGAAAAGAAGGGTTTCCATGTTAAGATTAGAGACAGTTACGAGGTAGCAACCACCAAAACTGAAACATTGTTTTTATGTGAGACCTGTTTTGTTTCTTTCTGATATTTTACAGTGTGGTGGGTTTAC
>VYZX01000063.1:0-116122 GCA_013401335.1 Brachypteracias leptosomus
ATTTCATCACATAAACCATGCAATTAATTGAATTTTAATAGTAATTATTCTGATGATGATTTTTTTTTTCCTAGAAAAAAAAGGAACACTTCCCCAATATCCAGACTAGAAATATTTAAAAGGCATCCATGCCACCCCATACTGGTGTATTCCTAAAAATTGAGATCTGCCTTGTCTTTCCCACACTTGCATTGAGCAAATCATTGCCATTGACTTCAGTGGAACTGGGATCAGTTCTAGTCAGGCTGGATTCATTATCAATTTTAAAAAGGGCTTCTTTGCTTGGTCAGGGGGAAATGTAGGATAGGAATAAAGTAACCAAGTTTTTAATTACAGCATTAAACAAGCTTCATTCTGGAAATCTGGCAATTTTACCCACCAAAATTATCTTTGGTAGAAACTCATTTGTTCAAATATTTTGCAATATACTGTGTGTATCCTTTCCAGAATGAAACTCTATCCCTTACATGTGTTTTCATTGTTGTATTTGTAATTTTTTTGTTTTATTCCTGGCATCCTTTCAGCAGCTCTTTCAGCTTTACTTGCCAGTCTATTCTGCATCAAGCATTTTGAAAATGTGGCATTGTGGTAATATCAGTTATTTTAGTGCTAGAATGTATTTTAGTATCCTAAATGGCTCTAATGCTTATGAAAGATGACAGATAGCCCTGGAGACTATGGCTTCTCTGTTGACTAATTTTTTTATTATTATTATTAAGGGAAGACTAGAGACAGTTCCATATTTGAACTCATAGTTCAAAATACTTTGATAAATGTGGGATTCCAGGCTTAATTTATTATCAGCTTATAGAAGGATGTTGTTTTAGGGGTAAGAAACTTCCCTATGGTTTTGGAGAATGCACTTTTAGCCCCACTTCTGCCAGAGCTTTCCCAGTCCCTTGGTCTCTCTGTAGCTTGTAAAATTCAGAGAGTTATCATAGAATGGGTTGGGTTGGAAGGGACCTCAAAGATCATCTAGTTCCAACCCCCCTGCCATGGCAGGGACACCTCCCACCTCTTTAGCCACCTGGATACGTGTCATCATGAAAACCATTAGAGACCTCAAAGTGCTCACGTGGTCATCCCTGTGGTGTGCTAAGTACCTAGGACAGATTTTAACAGGTATTACTGAAATAATTTCAAATAAAGACACCTTCCTTGGGTCATGGCTTGGAGGACCACAGCAGGATTGACACCATCTCTTTACTAGAAAAAATGGGTAGAAAGATACACTCCCCACACACCATTTTTGCCTGGCCAGAAAGAGCTGCTCAGAAAGGGAGAAATTTATTCTTATTTGCCACTGAAATAGACTTTTGCCTCTCTGGAGGGATGTCAGGACGTGGCTGCTGTGCAGAGGATGTTCCTTGGTAGGAAGTGGTGGGTGCAGACACTTCTTTTTTGCAAGAGGAGATAGAACAAGGAGAGAATGTATTTTTTTTTTATAAGGGAGATGGATCTGAATTAATGACTGGTCTTTATATGCCAGGACCATTCATAATTTCCCAAAGGGTGGGGAGAGAACAGGAATATACTCAAGAATCTCAGCCCTTGGCCAGCTCATTATTGTAATTTTCTCTTTTTTATGATGCAAAGGTAGCAAAAAACAGGAAGAAAGTTTTGAGTCTTCCTAAGGATTAGTCCAGGCAAGGTGTTGAGGAAGGTTTCTTGAAGCCTAAAGGTCACAGATTCCCTCTCTCAATATAAATACTGGATTTTTTAGGTGGTGCAGCTTCACGTCCTTGCAGGATAGGATTTAACAGGGATGTGGTTGTCATTGAGTCACTGTGAAAAGGAAAATGAGAGGAATTTATTCTAGCTCTGAGCAGTAGAAGACCCATGATATGTAGCTGAATTCTTCTAAATCAATCCAGCAGAGGGCAATGATATGTCAATACAGCAGCTAGTTCTTAAGAACTAGATGTAGATGGGGGAAAAAAGAGGAAAATATAATCAATTTCTGGAAAAATCTTTTTCCATGTTTTACTGGAAGTACAATGAAACAAAATGCTATGAAATCCTCAGGATGCTTTGTGAATCTTTGCAAAAACACACAAACCACCTTATTCCCAATTCAATTACTTTTTCTTTTTTTCAATGACTCTTAATTCCTTAGCAGTATTTAGCATGCTAAAGATTTGTTTCAGCATCAGTAGAATGAAATTATTACACATGATTATTTGCTTACAGAGCAGTTGAACATAAACTATTAATAGTCTAACTAGAGTATATGACAGACATGTACCTTTGGAGAGGCTGTTAATGATACAACTTAATGGTTGTTGCTTTGTACAATAAAAGGTGTTTTAATTCCACCACAGCAGTGGGAGCGTGATACTGTCAGAGCTCTTCAGAGGTATTGGTCTCTATTTCTTCTCAGGAAAGAAATAAATTAAATTAGCTATATCATAAAAAAAAATCTGATGCCTGTTGGTTATTCAATGTTAGTCTAGTCTTTGTGGCTTCTCAAACTGGAGTGACTGGACACGAGGAGTGGAGGGTGAAGGGGAATATCTGATTTTCTGACTTAAAGCATTGCAGACAGGCTTGATAATGCATGTACATAAATTAAAATACTGCTTCATAAGGGGGAACTTGTCTCTTTTGCACTGAATAAAAGGTCAACCCCTTTGGGCAAAACTTCCCCAAACCCTGCTGGTGTCCCCTGTTGATCTCCTTGTAGTTGCTTCCTCCATTTTTCCCACCTCATTGGGTCTCAGTGAAGCTTTGTGAATCCACTGCCTCCTTTAACTGAGGCTGTTGTTTGCAAGGGGAGTAGAAAAGCTATCCCAGGTGTCAGCCAGCAACACATGCACATGCCCTGAGACTTCCATTTGGCATTTCAGACAATATCTGGGTTACTTCTGTTTTCCAGGGGTAGCACCAAACACTGACTCGACCCAAAATTGGGAATATTATGCTCCTGTGGTCATTGAAACAAGGCAAATTTCAGCCTCCCTCCCCTTCTCCTGGAGCTCACGAAGCTCACTCTGGGTATTTTCTCTGTGACATGGGTTTTGTTCCATAAACCACCTCTATAGGGTAGATTTTAATAGTACTAAACTAAGCCAGTAAATATTTTCTTTCACATTTCATGGTTAATTTCAAAACCTGTGTTCTTCTCAGACTCCTAAGTTTCAAGCTGTGTGCCTCACAAATTACACTTAAATCCTTATAAAGAAATTCAGGTTCTTTTGTCTCTATAGGTAAATATTCCAATCAGGTTTGGCATTTATTAATGGTTTTTTTTTTTTTTTCCTCCCCTGTGACAGAGACTTGGTAACAACATAGACAAACCCATCGCTGATGCTGCAAAACTTTACTGGGTCTTTCTAAGAGCAGAGGAGTCAGGAGTTCCTGGTGTCTTAATCACTCTGATGCTTTATACAATCCTGTTCATCATCTCATCAACTGTGTTGTACCTGTACTTCTTAAGGTATGTCCTTTAATCTCATTATTCCCCTAGGAGCTTAGGCTGAAGCTCCTTCTCCTCTAAGATAAAATAAGGTGACACCAGAAAAGACAGATTAATGTCACATCTCCAGTATTGCAGACAATTAAGGAGAGGTTAGGCCCTGCTGAACTTTTAATGCACTGGTATTGGATGGGAATGAGTTGGAGAGGGAGCCACTGATTTCCTCAGCAGGTGCACAATGGACACCATGATTCTTCATAGAGCCTCAGAGCCTCTGTTCCTTTGGCTTCAGGCAATCATAGAATGGTTTGGGTTGGGTTGGAAGGGACCTCCAAAGGTCATCTAGTCCAACCCCCCTACAAGAAGCAGGGATGTCTCTAACTAGGGCAGGTTGCTCAGAGCCCCATCAAGCCTGACCTTGAATGTCTCCAGGGATGGGGCCTCCACCCTGGGCAACCTGTTCCAGTGGTCAACCACCCTTATATTAAAGAACTTTTTCCCAGTGTCCAACCCAAATCTTCCCTTTTCTACCTTAAAACCATCACCCCTCATCCTGTCACTACAAACAGATCCACCCCCACCTTCCTATAGCCCCTTTCAGGCATTGGAAAGTTGCTCTAAGGTCCCTCTGGAATCTTCTCTTCTCCAGGCTGAACCCCAGCTCTCTCAACCTGTCTTCATAGGTGTCTGTGTCAAGGGTTTAAGCTCTAAAGTGTGTGTACATGCTATTTAGGTACTTGAGAAGATGATGTATTTCAGGGTTTTTGTGAGAAACAGGAAAAATTCTAAAAGCTGCACATAGTGTGAAGTGCAGAATCTCTCTCTGGGTCTGTGGTGGCCTCCAGAGTCTTACAGGCTTTTGATGACACAGGATTTTTGACTTGAGATGACTGAGGCTTTAACCTACTGCATGACTTGACTTAATCATAATTTTTCCATTTCTTTAACCCCTTAGCAACATTCAGTTCATCAGGAAATTTGACCAACCCCCTTCCTTGTCCTCGTTGGCTGTGCAGCTCATGATGCCTGCTAGAGAGGTGGGAAGTGTGGGGCACTGCAAAGGAACAAGATAGGTTCTCTAATATATTTAATGAAAAAGTGAATTTTCTCTTTTTCAGCAAGTATTTTGCACTGGCCCCTGATTCACCCAGGGATGAACATTGGGTCACTAAAAAGGGGTAGGTGAAGGCAAGATGCAGGCAGGTGTAGGAGCAGAGAAGCTCACACTCCACCCTCCACCTGACACAATCCTCCCTCAGTCTCCTTCCCACAAACTCTGTTGCAGCAGGTGGAAAAAGATAAATGGCAATCTAAATTTCTGCAAAGTGCTTCAAAGCTCCTGCATTCCTGGAAGCTGTACACAACTCCAATGCACTGGTAGTCTAGTTAATTAGTTTTGGAGATGTTAATGCCTTCTTAATCATTGGCTTAATAGTTTTGAATAGCTTCATAAGTTTTAGCTGCTGTCGTTTATTACTCAGGAAAATTAATTTAAATTAAAACATTTGTAAGGCAGGTTTTTATGAGAATATTACCAACATCTTCATTGTCTGGGGAACAGGTGCAAGATCATCAAAGGTTCCTTTCCTTCTGGATCAATTTTCCCATAATGTTTTCCAATAAAGGGGTGGGGGGAGAATGTTACTAGGGGAAAAAAGTTGTCTTGGTGCGACACATTTTAAAAATGATTCATGGTGGAATGCAAAAGGAAAGGGAAGGTAAGAAAATCTGTTACAGTGCATAAGGTCTTGCAAGTTCTTTGCCTGATAACAAAAAGAGACATTTTGAATGCTGGAGTCTGTGCAGAGTTATACCATGAGCAGTTGAAATTAGATCCATTTTGTCTCACTTGTACATCCACAGCCCAACACAATGAGAGTGTTGGACCTGACTAGGACTCTTCAGCAGCTCAGTCAGCCCACTGATGATACCATTAAATCCTTTTAAAATGCTAAGGAGAACATCTTTGCAGTTCTTAACATTGTTCCCTGAATATTGATATATTTGTTTTCAAGGGAAAATAGTGTTACAACCACAGCAGTAGTATTCCTTTGTGTGGATACTGCTCAAGTGTTCTATCTCAAAGATACTCAAATGTAATGTTGCTTGACTCAGAAAATGTGTAATTTTTCACACAACACCTTTCTTTGGTAAGGTAAAATAATATAAATATTGAAGGATGTCTTCTGTGTCCTAAGATAGTGTTCCACAGGGAAGACTTTGGCTGTTGGATGGTGGAGTTGGTTAGAATTACTCAGCAGTTTGCCATTTAAAAAAATGGTATAAAAAAAGGGATAAGAACAGTGAATCCACCAGACCAAAGCAAGCAGGAGAAGTTCAAATGCTAATGAAACCCTGGGCAGGGGCTAAAGAGCAGTAGACATCTCATTGTGTCTTTGTAAACCAACACACCTCAATAAATCTGGTTCCTCTTGGGCATCTTGGGAGCCTGTAGCACATCTAGCATGGTGAGATATTCTAATGACTTTTTAGAAAAAATGAAGTGGTGCTGGTTGCAATTCCTTCATTTTAACTCCACCAGACATTAGAAACAGGCAGGAATTTGTTGGTGAAATGTTTTCTGCACTGTGAGAAAATGCAGACCCATCTCAACTAGGAGTGTCTGCTGGGAAGAGGCTGGATTTCCTGCTAGTGAAATATTTTTTGAGGGAAAAGCTTCCAAAAATTGACATGTTTTCAATGTTAGCAGCAAAATTATTTATGCATTTTTTTAATGCTTGTTTTCCAAAGAAGGATGAGAAAGGCTCAAGTGAAGATGTGATAAATTGCTTTAAACCACTCAGACTAACTTTCAATTTTGGGTGTAGGTTTTTGAGAAGTCCATTTTTTGATCTGGCTCTGGATGGCAAATTATTTCTGTTTTCTGTTAAAAAAAAAATAAATTGTAAGATGTGCAGGGTCCCAGATCTCTAGCAAATAGCAACTAAGTTTTGCTTTGCTTTTTATTGCATTAGCAATAGAAATTATTACTGTCAAATTTATAAGAAGCCCTGTTAAGACCCAAGAAGTGTTTTCTTAGTTTTTGTGCCAAAGAAATGAAATTAAAGCAGGTAACAGGAGCAGGCTGGGTCCTTTTGGGCAAAAGGAACAAAGCTGGGAGACAGGCTTCGTGATTCTTAATGAATCCCAAGTTAATTATATTGTTTATAACCATGTGCTTAAAATCTTCATATAGAAAATGTTTATGGCAGCAGAGAAGACAGTAATTTAAGGGTGTTAAATTTTACTCCATTTGAAATAAGAATGTTACATTAAGTGGGCTTAAATAAATGGCAAGGTCTTTTCCTTGTTTAGCAAGATAAGTGGCAAGTCATTTAAATTGCTGACCTGGAATTTCAGAGATGAACATCATAGAATATTGTTGTTTTAAGATGAGCAGAAAGCCCACCAGCTTGATTGCTGGTTTTTCAACTCAGCACAAGATAATTTCAAGGTATGAGTCAATTCTGCAAAAATACATCTAATGGAGATGCAGGGATTAAGAGACAAGCCTGTGGAGTTTGGAAGATGACTCCACGAAGGATGCTAGTTGTTTATAAAAAATCTTCTGGAGGTACTTCAGTATCCTGCTCTTCCTCAGCACTGATTTGCCTTTCACACTTGAGAGCTTTTTCTATTATTTCTTGGTAGCCAGGTTGGTTATACTCCCAGGACTACCTGCATCTTGATCAGATTATCTTCCAGCTGCTCTCCTCTTTTGATAAGTGAATCCCAAAATTGTATCTTAGGAACTACAGCAAATTTAAGGCTGCAGCTTCAAATAGGAATGTTTCAAAAAAGAAGGGCGAGGGGAAAAAAGTACAGAGACCTTTGCAGCAAAGCAGGAGATAGAAATCCTTAATCTGATGTTGAGTCATGCTGCCAGATTTCAGTATCACAATAGCTGCTCCATCACAGAAACTCTTGGATGTAGAGCTTGACCCTAAGATACATATTCCCCCTTGAAGGGAGGGCTAAAGCTCCTCCTGAGATCGGGTTGAAAAGCTGTTGGTGCATCTCCTTATTTCTGCTCCACGCAGAATCCTAGAATGGTTTGGGTTGGAAGGGACCTCCAAAGGCCACCTAGGCCAACCCCCCTACAAGAAGCAGGGATGTCTCTAGCTAGGGCAGGTTGCTCAGATCCCCATCAAGCCTCACCTTGAGTGTCTCCAGAGATGGGGCCTCCACCACCTCTCTGGGCAACCTGTTCCAGTGTTTAACCACCCTTATATTAAAGAACTTCTTCCTAATGTCCAACCTAATCTCCCCCTTTTCTAGCTTAAAACCATCACCCTCATCCTGTTGCTACAAACCCTTGAGAACAGATGCTAAGCATCCAAATGTTGCTAAGCAGTTTGAGTGTGCTTCTCTGCAAAATGTAAGGAGAGATGTAGAGTTGGTGTGAATATGCCCTTAATTCTGATTTAATTGAACAGTCCATTGCCCTCCACCTGCACACACATGGGTTACCATGTACATGCCAACACAAGACCCAAGAAGAAGGAGCAGCCACAAGAGCTGCTGTAAATGAGAAGGGTGAGAGTTCAGAGGGTCACAGGAGTTGTGCCTGTGCTCGATCTCCCACCTGCCAAGATATGAAGGGCTTGTAGAGCCTCACAGAAGTCTGGGCTTGTTGGTTGTTGAAAACCCTGTGCCCAGTCTCTGGGAAGGGTGGAAAAGCTGAGATTGGCACCAAGCAACCAAATTGTAATAAATTATTAGCTTGGAAGAGGGTACAAAAGGAAAGACCTCGGTTCAACACCCAAGATTGAGATTCCAGATTTTCTGATCTTTTCTTTTCTGAACCTCTGGTTTTGGACTAAAAAGTAGAATGAGGAAGAGATGAACTCGAAGAGGTTCTATTTGAATTAAACAGCAGCATTTTGAAGTTTCAAAGTTCATCTCAGGCTAAAAATGTGACACTGGGCTTTTCCAAAAGCCTCACAATATTTCTTGGTTTCACCTACATTAAGAAATACCACACAGCAAGCCTTTCTTGTGGTGGAGAACTTGGCTGCGTGGGGTTTATTCAGTTCCCTACCACAGCACAGAAATGTCCTAGGAAAACAAAGCCAGCAAACAAAATGAACTTCTCTAACATAAAGACAAGTTTGGGTTGTATAGACGTCAGGCTTGGGGTGAGTAGTTCCTTTCTATCTGATGTGGTTTGCCCATTGTTGAACCCTGGCACAGCAGGACTTCCATTCATGCCTAACTGAGGTAGTCCATGCAAGCACTGGAACTAGTTACCCAGCCTGATGCTAAGGACAGATGTTGGGCATTTCTGAAGGGAAGGAAGATATTAACTTTTGGGGAATCAGTGTTTTGAAATAATTAAAAGAAATTGCTGCTTAAGTTTCTGTGATTTGATTCAGGTATTGTAAAGTCTCCAGAAGGTTGTATCTTGGAGAACTTGTGGGAAAGAAGCTTCATACTCATGGGTAGAGAAGGGAATACCAAGATTTAGAAGTCTACACCTTTTTCTTTTTTTTTTTTTTTGCATGAAGAGTCCTATCAAAGATGAACCAAATGTGTCATTTCTACCCTTAGGCTGCACAGGGAAGGGTGGCTCTGGGATGTATTTCGACGCATCCATGGTGAGGAAGGCACCTTCTTTGTTCCACTGGACTTGGAGATCTCCAGGCAGGAGCTGAGCTACATTATGAAGAGGGCTGAGCAGTGGAGAGGAATCAACGGTGAAAGACGGATGGTGAGTGGTGCACAGAGTCCCTGAAAGGAGTCTGTGACTTACTGATCCTTGCTCTGTATTTCTGGATGTTACCTGAAAGGACCTAGATATACAAGAAAATGATTCTTAGGGTGGTTCTTTGAATGGAGAAACTAAGAAGCGTGTTCAGGAGAATTTTGTGAGGTTGTATGTGCATTGCCTGAATATCCTGAGGGGTTAAAATCTGCTCAGTGTCCCAAGGTTTAGAGGCACCACTGGTGTCAAAAATTATCTGTGGCATCTGGTGACTCTTGACTGGGTCATAGAGACTTACTACTTGTTTAAATCTCAGTGCAACCCCAGATCATTGCTCAGCCAGCTCAGGAGATCCATGGACAAGTGGAATTTGCTCCCTGAGGAGGGAGTGTGTGTTTGGTGAGTCAGATGAGATAGTCATGTTCTCCTTCCAGGGTCACCCAGAGCAGCAGGCTGAGCTGGAAATGTGCAGGGGGAGGTAGGAGAGGTCTGAAGTTGGTCTGCTCTTCTTTGGTTATCAAATAATTCCTCTTTCCTTTCCATTAAGCCACTAGCCTCTAGTCCCACATACAGACTGTGATGTGCAGGAGATAGATCTGTGTTTGCAAAGTGTCCAGTTTTGGGGATGCCATCCACAAATGAGGTTTCTGGTCATAGTTGTTTTCAGAGAATTGAAAATATCAGTAGTAACATGGTCAGTTGTCTGGGAGGGATGGTGTCTTCCTTTTGTGAGGGACATTTTCTTCCTTGCATCACTAATTCCCATAGAGAGCTATCTTATAAAACAGCTCTTGCACAATTGTGAAAGTGCTCATCAATTGGGTTTATACATCTGTGCCTCTTTGTTTGGTAACTTTCCTGCTTCCATGTAAAAATGAACAGATTCCAGGTAGGAAGGAAATTAGTCCTCTTAAGTATGTACGAGTTGTTTGCTTTCTTTTCTTTACTGGAACAAGTGATTTCAGAGTAGGGTCTGCAGGTTTTTTCAAGCCTCTCTAGCTACCTCTGAAAGATCAGCAGTTTATATAAATATATAGCCTCAGTTGTCACTGCTATAAACATCTGCCACAGCTGTAATTATTTTCCACTTCTTTTTTTTTTCTCCCTTCGTGATGACAGTTTGGACCCTGAAAGGAAAAAAAAAAAAGGTGAATGTGCCAGTTGAATGAAAAAGCAGATCCTCAGTGAGCTTAATTTTTGTGGGAAAGTGCAGAGCACCACGTTGCACTTCAACAGAGGGGAAGGAAAAGGTTTGAAGGAGTGAATGTGCTACCACAGCCACCTCTCTCAGACACTCCTGCTTTTTAGAGAGAGCACTTACTGGCTTTTTACCCCAGTATGCAAAATAATCCCCTTTTTTGCACTTAATAACTTCCTACACTAAGTCCAAGAGCAGCCACTGGTGATTTGTTTTGGTTACCTTTGTTACAAGCAAGGTCAAACAAAGAATATATATAGTGGACCTCATTTCACATGCCAAGGCTGCCAGTGCCATATGGAAAAAGTAGTGGAGAAGGCAACTACAAACTGCTTTTCTGTTTCAAGCACTGAATGCCTTCCTAATGATATTACCAGTAGATCATTCTTTGTAGAAGTCCAGAAAGGGCTGAATGAGGGGAGAAAAAAAGAATAGAGGGTGTGGGAAAGAAGGAGAAGATGGGGATAAAGATAAATTGAAAAGAATGGGAAGAAAATTACTTTTTCATACCAATAGTCTGCCCATGAATGTGTTGTCCACTGCTATAATAAGACATATTTAGAGGACAGGACACTGAAAAATGTGACCCATAGCTATAGACACATGTAGGTGCTTAGTTGTGCTCCAAATATGCAGCTTGGCATGTATGAAACACCATATTGAAATGTTGGGTACCTGACCTTAGTCTGTGTTGCTTTAAAATAGACCCAGCAGCAGTTGGAAGGAGGACTTCCCCCACTGTGCAGGGAGAAGTGGAGTGATGCACCCTTCTGTCTCTAGGTCCCCAAGTTTCTGAACCCTCTTCTCCACCTTCATGGCTTATACAGTATAAGCAGATAGGAGCAATATGGGGAGTGCAGAAGTTTGCATCACTGCCATCAGTAGGACCTCTACCATTTGCTTCAGTTGGCACAGGATCTGCTTCACAGTGAGGGAAATTTGTGAGTGGAGACTGCTGTCCAAAGAAAGAGGAACCAAGGTTCTTCAGAAACCTGAAATCTTCCCCTTCTGCTCCAATGCTGTTTATACTATTTTGATGGAAAAGAAATGGGGTGGAACAGGCTGCCCAGAGAGGTTGTGGAGTCTCCTCCTCTGGAGATCTTCACAACCCACCTGGATGGTGGGCAACCTGCTTTTGGTGACCCTGCTGGAGCAGTGGGGTTGGATGAGACGATCTCCAAAGGTCCCTTCCAACCCCTGCCGTGCTGTGAAAACCATCAATCCAAGTTTCATTCCCTCTTTGGCAAATCTACTTTTGTCATAAAAACCTCTTCATTCCAGAAATACGTTCTCCACATGGAGCATCTCCCTGCAAGACCAGTAACTACATTTTCAGGTCTTTTATGCTCCTGGGCACTGCAGACACTGAAAGCCCTTTTTTTTTTCAAAAAAAAAAATTTGCATAAGGTATTTATCTTGTTCCTCTCTTTTTGTATGTCTAATTGTACAAAGTAATCAGTATGGAAGACACATCACTGGGCCTTATTGCGTGCATTATTAATGTGTTAATTTTTAAATAAGATACCAAATTAACTGTGAGCAATTTTTATAAAGGGAAGCAGGAGAGTGCCATATCTTACATCATTCCACATAAAAAATACATTTTAAATGGAGGTCATTCAAGTAAATAGTCAGTCAAACCTTCTGGAAAAAAATAGGTCTACGTTTTTGCAATATTTTCTTGCTATTAACCATGTGCTTCTCATTTTTATTCCCCAGATTAAAAATTGCCCCATAAATGGGTATTTTATAATATGCTTAATTTCCTTTTATTAAATTGATAAATGCAGCAGCAGAGGACACATTTACAGTGTGATGAGAATTTAAGGTTATTGCATTTTATAATTTTTATATTGTTCAGAGAAGTGATTTGTCATTTGTGGGATGACACCCATGCCATCATTTCAAGGTATTTTCAGTTGTTCTTTGGCTAGGAAAAAGGTCACTTTCGGGAGAGCAGGAAGACATCACTCTATTAAACTAATTTGCCTACATGCAAATTTTGTCATTTTTCCCTCATTAACTATTTATCATAGAGTAAAAAAATATATATATTCATGAAGGGGCAGCTAGCAGCCTGATGGAGCTGGAACTAATATTTTGCAACTCTAATGATTTTTTGCATCCTTAATTAGATAGCATAAGGTTGATATGATTAGGTCAGGATGTAGTGTTTTTCATTAAAATACATTTTAGAAGCTGTAGTCATAATCTGCCCTTGCAATTAAATAATGAGCCTATGAGTTTAATATTATCGACCCAATTATTATCCCATGGAAAAGTATACCTTTAATAAATTTGTGCCCTAGGACCTTCATTAGCAACAAAACCAATTAGGTTCCCAGGTACACAGATTACAATGGCCACAATCACATTCAGGTAGAGGTTGGGAAGGCAGGGTGGGGAGAGAGCCCACCAAAACCCCCCCACCATCCCCAAACACTCTTGATTATTTGGGGAGAAGTCATTTACAACACCTTTAATGAGCAAAGCTGCACAAAAAATAAAAATGCCACCTCCAGAGGCAGACAAAACATCTGTAAAAACAAATATTTGCAGAAAGAGTTTGTTTTCTGTGTTTTTCCTCTGCTAGGAGGAAGCTTGGACCTTCCTTCCTCACCCTGTTATGAATATGGAGGCAGAGCTTAATATTTACTGATCTGTTATTGGGTGGGCACATATTCCATGGATGTCAAACCCCAGAATCAGGAATATCAGGAGCAGTGAGATCTAATAACAGCAGATCAGTGATGAGAGGAGGGTTTTAGCCCAACCCTTCGGGGTTTTTTGTAGATGTGATCAAAAGGACAATGATGTGCTGGCCTCACAAAGTTTCCCAAAGTTAAGTGAGAGTTCAGAGCCAAGTTTGTTTTCTTTTGCCCAAACAGATAAGAGGTTTTTTTTAAAAAAAGGACAAAATATTGACTATTTGTAGTAGACCAGGTTCTGACCAGGGGTGGTTTTCTGAATGGGATCTGTTGGGTGTGCAGTGCTCACTTTGCTCATATTTAAAGCCTTTGAACTATTTATCAGGTGAATTGCTATCAATTCTGGTAACGAGGTTAAAAAAATCCCCTCAGTGATTTTTACAGGATTTAGTCCTCAAGGTACCACCCCTGCTTGCAGCAGGACTTTTTACATCATAATATTAATGGTGAGAAAAGTTGTAGGAGCAGCTAAAACAGCACCACGAGTGTACCAAGCATAGACCCAAAAGGTTTGCACAGAGAGAGACTTTCTGAAGTAAATTCAACCTCTGTAGGCAAGGAGATAATGTGGAACTTACACTTGAAATAAAGCCTGATGCACTGCAAAATTATTTTAATGAGACGAGGGCTAATTTTCTAATTCTAAAATGATATTATAGCAAAAAAACCATAAAAAATTACCCGGCAGTAGTTTTTTGAAAGGAAAATATATTTGTAATTATCTTGAACACACAAGATTACTTCAGGGCCTATTATCGACACAATTTTTGGTACCACTTTACACTAATTTGCATTTATTACTCTCAGGCCAACTATTAATATGTTAATAAATAAGTCATTAATACTTGTTATTTAATTGCTATCTATTTATTCTTGTTCAATAAAGCATTAATTACTCGTGAATAGTTGAGGGCAAAATCCTGCCCTTGCTGTGGTGGGATCAGTAGTGGCAGGAGAGGAATCCAGTGTTGGACATGATGTTACTAAGGCTGGCAGAGAGCAAATTATTTAACCCTTTTAGCACAAGGAGATTAACTTCTCATCTCATCTTAGAGGGATCTTCATGAGCTTCCAGGTATCAAAGCTGCTCAGTCACAGGTGGAGGCTGCTGAAGGTACCACAGCTAAGATCACTGTCATTTCTCTCTTCTGATGGCCCTGAAGTTTGGACCCTGCTTGCTAAGAGGAGGTGGATGATGGACAGGGAGAAGCTAAGGGCAAAGCTTGGAGTCCTCTGAGAAATGGAACTAGGCCCATCACTTTCATGCAGTTGGATATTGGAGATGGGAAGAGGAGGATCTCCTCCCCTGCCCTGATCCAAAACCCCAGAATCAAGCTCCTCAGTCCCCCTTGTATAAGTAGATCATAGTGTAGATCCAAAAAAGGCTAAAGAAAACACTGGCAGCATAATTAGTGTCTTTTCTGTTGGAAGGTTTAGTGCTACTCAGGGTCCTGCAGGAAAAGTCAGCAAAGAACAAGGTGGTCATAGGAGAAAAGAATGGAGTTTGTTCAGGAATTTGTGCATAAGAACTTGATGGGCAAAGATATCTCTACAATTATGTCACTTTTGGTTCTCCTAAAGCAATTCTGCTCTTTCAAATTGCTCATTTAGATATCACTGGTCTGCAGATGGAGAAATTAAAACATATTGAGAAGGCAGGAGAATAGAAGGTGTAGATTTTATTTGTCCCCTCTGTTTGCAAACTCTTTCTGACTATGACTTATACCTTACATATGTAAGTTCTACCTCAGGTACTCTGTATTATATCTTTAAAACACAACAAATGGCTGAGATCACTCAAAATACAGTAGAAGATATAGTCTTACAATTTTGATTTGTGGGGTTTTTTTCTCTGAACTACTCTCAGTGATCTTTTAGAAGCCTGGCATTTGGTGAGGTCACTATCAGGTTTCTTTTTCCTAACCTTAATCCATGTTGTAAAAGAATTTTGAAGCTGCTCACTGGAGCTCTCAGCACAAGTGTCTCCAGCAATTTAGATTCTACCTAGAATAAAAAAAAGTTTGCTCTAAAAGTAGCATAGGAGACTAGAAAACAGTAGCAAAACTGAGCCAGAAATAATAGCAATGATATAGAATTTAATTCCTTAAGTGCCAGCATGAATAAATCACTCTGTTGATCTGAGGCAATGCAAAACTGTTTTAACCAGCAAAAATAAACCACTCTACTAGTCCAGGACAATTCAACTCAGCATCTTGAGCTGACAAGAGTGGGCAGTAAGAAATAATCCCCTCTCTGCTACAGAAATTGTAGGAGGGAAACCTTGACCCTTCTGCAGTCAGCAGCAAAACTTTGCACTGACTTCATTAGGGCCAGAATTTCCATGTGCCTGTGTGAGCAGAGGAGAAGGGAGGAAATAGGGCCATGTCTCACTGAACTGCAACGTGATCTTTGGATAGAAGGTCAGATTCTCATCTGGGATAAATTATTTGAAGGCACAGTCTGTATTTTTTTGAAGATTGAATAGAGATTGAAAGTCGTGAGATGAGCAGAGGGAAGGCTCAGCCCAGTGATGGGATGTTAGAGAAAACAGGTCAGAAAAGAGTGTTAGAATTCCATCACATCTTAGATTTAAAATAAAATTTTCTCTATCAAACAACTGCGTAGGATAAATTGGCCAGATGGTTCTGGAACACTTTGCTTGCTGTTCTTATAGAGTGTTTAGTCCACAGGGAGTGGTGGGTGAAAAGAAGAAAGTGGGGAAATCAGGATGGTTGGAAGCATCTGGAATAGCCAGCTATGCTGACTATACCCAGGCATGACATTAATTAGTAAAGTTGATTAGTAATTCATCAAAAAAACTGTATGTTTGAGCTGTGGAAACCAAGGTAATGCAGCCTAGGTAAAGGAAGAGCTTTTTTAGCCTGGGTGGATGGGTCTAATGCATGGAACTGCTTAAATAGATGTGCACACAAGAAGAATATTAAATAACAAATGTGTAATAAATGCTAACAATGTTAGAATGGATACAATCAACAAGTAAACTAATGAAAAAGGCATTAGAATTGAGCCAGCAGAGTAACACTACAAAGGACTTGCTTGATTCCATGTTGTCTCCCATCTGAAAGAAAAAAAGATGAAAAATGGATAAAAAGCCCAAACAGCTGGATCTGAAAGTTGCATGACACTAAGTTAATAGAATAAAAAAAAAAAGGATAAAAAGGAAGGCAAGCTATGCAGAGGCAAGTATTACAAGCTACTTACAGTGTTTCCTTTTTGGTTGCCATGTGACATCTCATATGATAAAGTTATAAATTGAAACCAAAATGATTTGGCCCAACTCGGTGGAATTTACTTAGGGAGGTTGTAAACACGAGCTTGTTTTTATGTCTTTTATTTCCCTTTTCATTGAGAACTGATTTATCCAAGTCTCCTTTGCTCCCCCCACTCTATGCACAATACAGTATTTGCAGAGTGAATGGTAACAAATCATTTTAATCCCACAATCAATACATGAATTATAGGAAGACGTTCGGGCAGACGGACCCAATTAATTGTCTGCTGGCATCCTTCTGATTACTACAGTGGCAGAAAGGTGTTAATTTCAGTGATACTTCAGCAGATACCCAACCTGTGTTGTCAGAGGGGTTGGACAGTGATGGAGGAGGAGTACACTTAACTGTAATTTTTGTAGTAATTCACGGGAAGCTCCGTTGACACGTGCTAATGGCACTTGATTGCCCTCAAGATGTTTTCACAACACAACTCTGCGAGCACCACATCAAGGTTTGCTCTGTCAAATAGGGTTTTTTTCCCCCTCCTTGCATCTAGGTAATTTGTGACCACAGGCAAACTTTTGGAAATCCAAGGTGGTTTGCACCCCTCCGTTGGGGTGGACCTGTCATCTACTGGTGCAGATTGGTGCACTAATGAAGAGCGAGCTCGTCGGGTTTTCTGTCATTTCTGTGCAGCAATCCATTTCATTCCTCCTCAGTGGCAGGGCATGTTATACATCTCATCCCATACAATCTGACTTACATTATAATTTGATTCATACGCAGCCTTTCCACAGAGATTAATTAGCAGCAGGTTTGAAGTTTGCGAGTAGAAAATATGATAATTAGTTTCCTTGGAATGGTAACATTTCAACACTTGAGGTTCTCTCCATCTTTGTCTTCAATGAAGCTGCAGTAAACAAGCACTATTTCTCTTCTAAAGCAGACTCTTGTGAGGTTTGAAATACAGACATTTTCATCAAGCTGGATAATTTCCATAGAAAATTTACTAGCTCGTGAAATATTGCAGGAGTAACTCATACACTGGCTCCCTCCTCCCCTTGGTAGGTTGAAGTATGATGTGAGCTGCTCTGAAACCCCCCAGGACAGCCACTTATTTAGCAACAGTGATTCCTATTCTTTGTAACAAAAATCAGCTGACTCTTCATTTTTGCAGCAAACAGAATTAGCCAATAGGTCTCTCCAATGGATGTTGGGAAGTGCTGTAAACAAGGTGACATCAACACCTTTGACTCCCTGCACTTGTTCTGTTGGAAACACATCTCCAAGTCCAATAACTTTGCAGGATTCTATAAAGAATTAGCCATTTATCTGAGTAATAAGAACATTCAAAGTTGCAGCAGTAGTGAGTAAAAATGTTACGTGAAATATCAGCCCTGATGATTTAAAGACAAAAAGTAATTGCTAACAGATGGGGTTTGAGAAGGAGCTCACATTATGGAGCAGTTATTGTGGTGGTGTCCATTATGGGTGGGTGTAGCTGTTTAAAAGTTAATATTTACTTATTTGTGATTTATCCCCCTTGATGTTGTACAGATTGGGTTTTTTTTCCCCAAAGATAGGAGTTTTTAAAATCTCAGCCTTCTCTCGTGGGCTCATCTCATCTTCTCACATCTTTGGCATCACTCATTCTCTGAGCCTGGGCAGGGTTCTGTCAATGCCTATTGATCTAGTCAGGTTAAGGGGTAATTGAAATGCTTCTACCAAGGTAACACCTAAATCACCATGTGGTTGTGAGCTTGCATAGGCAATTGCACAGAGTTCATGTGCCAATTATGTACGTAATCACAAGCAGGTTTTTGCAGATCAGGCTCTTAATTTCTCCCTCTGGAGGAAAGAGTTTTACTACCATTGTGTGGTCATCACACAAAAGGCTGCTAAAAGGAGTGAATGACTTGAGATCTGAGTGCATTAGAGAATCCTTGAGCAACGTTACAGAACAGAAGCCTCAAGTACTTTGCTTTCTAGTAATGACCAGTACATATTCTGGCATCAAATGATGATTTTTCCTTTAAATTTAAAATTCTCCCCACTGACAGCAGAGACCACTGAAGACACCTGAACATAGTGCAAAATCTCAGTCTCTTTAATGTCTTACCTTAGCTAAGAAGGTGAATTAAAACTTTGTGCTTGAGCCTAAAAGTGAGCTTTGGCTAAGCCAAAGCCCAGTGTGGGCAGAATGCAGGTGGTTCCTAGGACTTAGTAAGGACACTGCTCCTTCCTAGTGTAGATATGCCAAATATCATGGTCTCAGAATAGGCTCTGTATAGAATTTATACAGAAATTCTGTATTGAAGCTGTATAGAAATGGGGGGGCTGAGTTAGATTCCCTCTACTGCCACCTCACAGCTCTGTCCAGAGTTTATTTACCAGAGTTTTCTGTAGGGGTCATGATTTTCACCCTGACAGGTGAGAACACTGTCACTGTGCTTCCTATCTACACTATTTTTTTCTCTCTTAGTGATAACCAGGGCATATAAACCACCAGTAATTTCCTGGGTCTGTCTGAAACCTCACACGAGTGTCTCTGAGGCCGGCCAGGGAGACTTTGTTGTTGCACAGAGCCTTGTTTTCTCCTGCTCCACAAAGGGGGGAGAGGAAGCCATGCCCCAGGGAGGTGAGGTTGTAAGGAATTCCTGCCAACAACAAGAAAGAGAAGGAGGCAAATTGACTGTTTTATTAGCAACATGATCTGTAGTGGTTTTCATCTGGAGAGGGGATTGTTGCATGCTGATGAATATGGGTATCACATCACAAGAGTGCTAAAATGCCCCTGAGCCACTATGTTCCTTCAGCTCTCCTTCAGCAGCTCCTGCCATCCCAGCCACTGACCTGTGAAATGTGGTCATCTCCTCTGGATTCTTTTTTTCTTTTCCTCTGTTTTGAAAGCTGCTCTTTTCATCCTACCCTAAACAGTTAAATGGGAGTTGCTTTTGCAAGGGTTTGTGTATTAATATTAATGGGGAAAGCTGAGGGGTCGAGTGGTCAGAGAAGGGTCATTGTGCTGTTCAGGTGAGTGGAAGTACAGCAGGTTTTGTGGATTTATTGTTTGAAAACTTAGTTGGTTTTGTTCAAAACAGAGTGGACTTTAAAATATCAAATACAATCCTGCAATTTTGGAGAGGGTGTAGAGAAGTGATAGAGTAAAAAGGTGGGAAGCTGCTGACTTGGGCGTGCTCTGGTGAAGATGGAGCCAAACTTTGAGCTTCACAACCCCTTGATCTTAGCAGGCACGGTTCAATCTACTTTCCACATGAATCCTAGAGCCTCCTCTCCTGCTGGCTTTGAGCACCTCTCGTTGTGCCTAACCTAAGGCTTTGGGATCACCTCAACACACCTCCTGAGATGTTTATCTCCCTCCACTGACTGGGTGCAGGGACATGTACACATCAGGCTCCCTGATTATGGCCCTAAATGTGCATCATTTATCCAGTGACACAAACATCAGGATGTCCATGTAAAACTTTTAGAGCAGACATCAGGCACTAGGACCAAATTCTTGTGTCCTCAAAATGAGAGAGGAAAAGGGAAAGGGCAAAGCCAGGCAGCATTTTGGGGAGCTGGGCTCCCCTCAAACCCTCCTCCCCAGGCTGCAGCAATGGGAGCAGCCCATCTGGGTTTGTAGGACATTTGTCTGGCCAGAGTGACCATGAAGAGGTATTTTAAAAACAGGAGAATTGCACCTGGTCATTTAAAACACCTCAGAAGCATTTTTCACCCATTGAAAGTGGCACATTGGCCATGACATGAGTAATTCTTTGATGAATCAGTCTTTTTGCATAGAAAATTATCCCATCAGAAGCACTCTGAGCAGCACTAGCCTGCAGGCTTGGAGCTTGAGTGTAAAAACCTCCCCAGCCTTGTTTTCTTTTGCAGCTGAGATTACCCATTTAGGACTCATAGTTGAGACTTTTCTCAGATAAACCCCCTTTTGTATTAATGGGCCCTGCCTGTGAGGGAGCAGCCCTGCCAACTGCAGCCTTACTTCACTAGTTCACAAAGAAGGATGCTTATTTTAGCTTTATTGAACACATTTGAGCTTTGCATTTCCACTTAACAAGGGGAAAATAAGGTAGTAAAGGTAGAAAGCTGGTTTCTGCCTCTTTCAAAGTCAATATAGGTGGAGAAAAAAAAACCCCATGCTCGATAGTGTCTTGTTAAGCTTTTTTAGGATTACTTGACTCTTTCTCTTGATTAGTGCCTCTTTGCTGAAGTCTGATGGGCTTCAAATAAACTGAAGGCTTGTGAACCTGGGAGCCTGAGCCCTCCTGCTGCTCAGGAAAGGTTTATAGACTAGTTCCTTTCATTATCGCTTTATAAATGGCATTGTTTGAAGCAGCGGGTACTGCAGCTTGAATAACACCTTGGAGGATGTGAGTTCATTTGCTGTTTGGGAGCTAGTGTCTTTTCAAGTGGCTTTTGGGGGGGTTTGGGTGGTTGTTAGTATTGGAGACAGATGGGAAAGCTTGTGTCAAAAAATTTTCACTCAAGTTTGGGCAACGTTCACTGCACTGCTCCCTACAACTACCTAAAAGGAGGTTGTGGTGAGGCTGGGGTTGGGCTCTTCTCCCAAGGAACTAATGACAGGACAAGAGGTGATGGCCTCAAGTTGCACCAGGAGAGGTTTAGATTGGACATTAGGAAGAAGTTCTTTACTGACAGAGTGGTCAGGCCCTGGCCCAGGCTGCCCAGGGAGGTGCTGGAGTCACCATCCCTGGAGAGGTTCAGAAAATGAGTAGATGTGGAGCTTCGAGACATGGTCTAGGGGTCAGGGAGATGTTGGACAAAGGTTGGACTTGATGACCCTAGAGGTCTTTTCCAACCTAAGTGATTCTATGATTCTATGTATGCAGAACTTTAGGAGGCCCAGCTCTAGCAAAGTATTCCAAATATTTTCCTGCTCAGTTTTTACAAGTAAAAGTATAAACACATGTGGGTGAGCGAGGCTGATACGACAGCGGATTAGGAATGGCTTGGAGTCTTTACCCTCAGTTTTCCTCTTGCCACATTTACACCCCAAAGTGCCTGCACGTGGACCAGGATTCTTGTCACTCGTGTGTACATCCAGCCCCAGGAGCTCTCAGCAGCATTCAGATATTACAGGAGCAGCTTTTACCTTGATTGCAGTGTCTCCTTGGTGCTAATTTGTTTGTAGGCGACGCTAAATACTTGAAATCAACCCTTGGGGTGGCTTCTGAATGTGTATTTTGTGAGGAAAACCAAAGGCAAATGGAAAGGGTTTTTGGGGAGGATAGAGAGGGAGGGGGAAAAACAACAACAATGGCAAACAACAAACAAAAAGCCTCAAAACCAACTGACAATAACAACATCTTTGTGTAAATATAAAATGCAGCATTTCCAGTCCAAATGCTGGGGAGCTGGGGAGGGTGAGTGATCAGCAATGAGGCAAAACTTCATTATTATTTACTATAAATGCCTGTTAGTTGTTATTTCATTGTCTGGGTGCAGAAAACCATGGAAATAAGTCAGGTTTACCAGAAAAAAAAAAATCCCTTTGCTTTTACACTGGTGATGGTGCAAGTAACTGTGTCTGTTTTAACTGGCTGGGGTCTGACTCTCATTTGTGCTGTTCTGGCATCTTGACAAAGCTGTAGAGTGGGTATAATGATGTGCCAGGGCTGTGGGAAAAGTTGTGAGTGTAAAAGAGAGAGGAATTTATGATTTCTGAACCTGGCAGTGCCCTTTAAGCCAACCATGGAGGAGCAATGTTTGTGCTGCCATATATTGCTTCACCCCTGGCCACTAAGGGTTACTATTGTCATGTGTTGAATGCATAATAGGATTTAGAGGTGGATTAAGCTAAATGTTTTGGCTTTAAAAGTTTGCTTTGTTTTATTTTTCTTTATTTTCGTGGAACAAGCCTCTTTTCTGCCTGCACAAAGAAGGTTGCACAGTTTAAACAAAACCTAATGGCAATTCTTGACTGAGGCAAAGACGCTGCAGTTGAAATACGTTCATTCTGGGTTCGTGGGGATGTGGCATCATCATGACTCGAGTTTGTTGTTTCTTTTTCTGGTTGATGTGCAGCCAGGCAAAGATTCTGACTTAAAAGCTTAGGATTCAGCCTCCCAGCCTCCCAGATTTTGAGAATCATTATCACTGCAGTTGGGCAAGGAGAGGCTTTATGGAACAAACCAACCAACCAAAATAAACAGAGAGCTCACAGTATTTTGCTTCATGTTTTCAACCCCATGACATTTTGTTTTTCATATCTATATTAAGCACGTGGGGTTGGAAGTTACCATAGGTCACAAGCTTTTGCTTATTTCCTGAAGGGTTCTAATACTGTATTTCTTTTTTTTTTTTTTTCCCCATAAAACTCGTTTCAGATAGTGCACAACCAACCATGTTCATAAACCTCATAGATTCAGAGTAATAACTCAGCCAACTAGGATGTGTCTTAAATGGATTACTACAGCACACCTACCATCACATTAATCCTCTTCTGATGCAGGTTTTTTTTCAACTGGAAGTTTTCTTCTCTACTCTGGGGTGAATTTTGCTCACTTGAAGACCTCACTATGACCAGGGGAGAGAGAGAGAAGGGACACTTCTTGTATCCAGAGATTTTTGCCTGGCATAATTTCCCTGTGCCAGGAAGCTGAACCCTCTGCTGCCTTTCCATCACCAGCAGCATCTTTTCTGGTCCTTTCAGGAGAGGCTCTAGGCTGGGATTTTTGTGGCCAGACTGGCCCAGTGCTGCAACCTATCACAGAATGCTAGAGATTGGAAGGGACCTCGAGCCTGGTTTGTCAGATGGGACATGGTTCTACACTGTTACCTCTGGAAGGCATTTCCAGCTCACACACAATCCAGGCAGTTGTTGCATTTTGACTGAAACAATCACAGAAAACACAAACCAGAACCATATCGCTGCGCTATTCAAATGAGAGGTCAGGTTACCCCCACTGATGGAAACGGGGTTGCCAAGGTCTAAATGAAGACACAACTTGGCCAAAGGTCTGTTTCTAATGTGAGGTTTGAGGGCTGGTAGGTCTTGCATCTAATATCAAACAGCTGCAAGACGGTACCAGCTCCACTGGAAAATACGCCTGGATTGAGAAATAAGAAAAAAAAACCCTCCCCAAACAAAACCATAAAACCTGACAACCCCAAATCTTAATCTATTATTTAAACCTTGCCAGCAGAAAACTGAAAGGATAATTGCTTATTGTTGCCTGCTATTTTAGTTTGAGTTCCCTGTATGAGATGATTTAGGTGCATTAAAGCATGCTAAGATATGTCAGTAGAATGCTCAGGCTGCTTCTCTCCCCCCTCCCCAAGACCCCTCAAGGGCCTTTACAAAAGTGCAAGCTCAATTCTTGTATTATTTGCACTCCTGTAGATCTGTGGCAGTTTCTTTTCATTTGCATTTGCTAAGAGAAAGCAAGCTCAAGGTCTGAATTTGGGGGGGTGTTAGCACAAGGAAAAATCCAGCCCGTTTATCAGTCCTTAGTTTAATTTAGTAGTCCTTAGCTTAATTTAAACCTTAGTTTAATTTTTGGTGGCCTAAAATTACACGAGAGGACGCTGTTATAACTAAAATCAGCCACAATAAATAGGAGTACATTGCTCAGAAATTGTTAATGGCCAGCCAAGTATTCTTTTTTTTTCTGAATTACTGCCAAGTTTCCAACCTGCATGTATCATCTTATCACGTCCTATACATTAAGTGTTGGTCATGTAAGTCAGATCTGCCCTATGGGTGTTTTAAATTGCAAACATAATTTTTTGGGAACTCTCTTGTAATGGGTTTTTTATTTGGCTTGGTTTCTAAATCAACCTAGGTCGTTCAGACCAGTTCTGTTGCTTTTTCCTTATTCTTTGCCACTTAAAACCCTTTAGCTGAACAAGAAATAGAGATCAGGTCATTTGTTAGGTAGCTGAGCATCTAATGCTGTCTAAACTCTCTATAAAACCTGTAGTAACTTTATGGTCTGTCCTTTTTATTTTTCCTGACCAATTGAGAAGTGGAACTTAATACAGCTTGCAAGTTAGCCATGAAAGAAACACGACCTTTTTTCCAGCAGGTATTGGCAATAATAAGCTTAAAACATTTAAGATAGTACTAATAACCTCAAAATAACCTCAATACCTTTGAATTTATGCATCTTTCTTCTGCTGTCCAGTTGGAGGCTTGTAGTTCAGCTGGTATATAATGTAGCTCTAAGTTTGGATGTAGTCCCTTGTACAACATCTTTGGGGTTTGAATCCATTCCACTTTCTAAATTCCCAAATCACCCAGAGGAATGGGAGGACAGGAAGCACCAGAACCTAATGGAGTTGCCCTAGGATACTATCTATTGAGGGACTTTTGAGAATGTTGAAATTTTTATTACATCACCTCTCTGAGTACTAGAAGCAGAAGATCTTGATGTGCAGATGAAAGCATTGAATGTAAATACAGAAAATTATCTCTGGAAGTTATGGGTAGATAAATGGATCAGTAAAGAGTCTTGTATTACATGCAGAATGTATTTGTGAGGTACAAACAAGAAAAGTTTTTTGTTTTTTTTTTGGAAAAGAGAACTTCAGCACCTCAAAGCACAGAAGATTAAAGTAGTACTTCCAGCCATTCTATTTCAGTGAATTATTGTATGTAGAAATCCATTTGTGCTGCATGTTGGAGAGGCCATTTATTTCACAAACACTAGTGTTATCTTAGAAAATGGGATTTTAAAAATAATTATTAAACATCACACTTCAGGTTTGAAGATAGTTTCAGTTCCAAGGGACCAAACACTGTCTGACTCTGGGAGGCAAATTAAAGCTCTGTTGAAGTGGCTTCTGCCAAACAGGACAACTAGAGCACTACATCCAGAATAACAAACCTTGTCCTCAGCACGTCCACAGTCTCCAAAAACTGGGGTGAGTCACTTAAATCCATTTTAGGCAATCAACATACAGAAATCAGCTTTTTTCTTGGTGTTTCCAGTCCTTGAAAAGTATCAGCTAGGTGTTTGGTAACTCTGCTGACTTAAGAGAGAATTACACTATTGTTCTTCTTGCCCCTTCTCTTCTTGAATATTTTTGGTTGACATTTTTCTGTGCTTGGCATTCTGTTGATTGATATGTCCTACTAAGCTGGGGAAATGTTCTGGTTGCAGTTAAGTAACATAAAATGCATGGACATGATTCATTCCTGTGCTGCTGTCACTTATTCTGATGTTACTTGATCCAAGAAGCTACAGCAGCATAAAAGCAGCAAAGTCTCAGTGAATCAAGCACACATGCAAAGCAGAAAACATGATAGTTTTTAGTGAGATATGAAATTACTTTGCATTATCTAAACCAGTATGGAGCATACACATTTCATTGAAATTAAAGATTTATACAACATGATACAAATCCCATCATAAGAGGCTTAAAATTTACTTAGAACAAGTGGTGAAAAGACATTAGATCTATGTTTTTAAAGCTGTGTGGTTGATTTTACAAATAATTTTCTCAAAGTTTGCCCTTTTGAAAGGAAATATCTTAATTACAGGTGCTGGTTTTTGTATTGCCCCATGTGGCATAAACTGAATCAATTTGTGTTTACTCAGGACAGAATAATTTCCAGTGTTCACCTTTTTTACATCTTCAGTAGGTAAGAAAGTTCTAGTGTAAAATAGCAACATCTCTCATTAGTTCTGTGAGTGGAGAAGAAACCTGTCATCTATTAAGCTATCAAAATGGAAGCAAAATCATCAGGGATTAAACAGTCACCTTCCTTTCCAGGATCCATGTAGTGAAGGTGGTGGGTTGACATGGTGCTTACATTCCTTGCATGACTTCTGGAAGGGGGTGACTGTCCAAGCAGAGCAAAAAATAGACACTAGTATAAAACTTGGTTAAAATTTAGGCTTCTATTTTTCTTTTTGTGTTGCCAACCCAACATCCTGCAGTTGTGTCTTTGCTATTGAGTCTTCTACACGGACTGAGCTGCCTTTTGATAGATTAATTAAGACTAAGCAAAGTAATTCATTTGGGTTTCTTTCCCATGCTTTACTATTCATAGCTTGTGATGTACTTAGGGTAATGTGTGATCTCTTTCATATAAGAGATAATACCTCCTCCCCTTTTTGTGGACTGAGGACCCTGGTGAGGCCACATCTGGAGTGTTGTGTCCAGTGCTGGGCTCCCTGATTTAAGAGAAACAAGGAACTACTGGAGAGAGTCCAGTGGAGGCTACAAAGATGCTGAGGGCACTGGAGCATCTCTGTGCTGAGGAAAGGCTGAGAGCCCTGGGGCTGTTTAGTCTAGAGAAGAAAATCCTGAGGAGTGATCTGATCAATGCAGGAAAAATTTCTTCCCCAAAAGGGTTGTGAAGGGCTGTGCCAGGCTGGGCAGGGCAGTGGTGGAGTCCCCATCCCTGGAGGGGTTTCAAAGCTATGGAGATGTGGTGCTGAAGGACATGGGTTAGTGGTGACCTGGCAGGGATGGACTTGATGGTCTTGAAGGTCTCTTCCAACCAAAACAATTCTATGTTGGGTCAGAGGTTCAACCACATGCTCTGGGAGGGAAGACAGTGTACAGTCCTCCTCTGTATGTGGGAGAAGTGGCATTGTCCTCCCACCAGAAAACATGGCCATCGAGTTAGAAGCAATAGGGGGAAAACTGTTTCTGAAGCTTATTAAGATGCTCTGTTCCAGCAACATACATTTTATTATAACTGGATCTTACTATGAGTAATATTTCCTAATTAACCACAGGGATGCACAAGCTTTGCAAACTGAAGGACTGAGCTTAGGAAATGTCCCAGGTCTGGTTTTAATCAAATTTATGTTGTTGTAAAGTGCTTGCTTCTGCAAAAGTTTGAGGGGTAGCAAGTTTTAGCAATGACCCAGGGAGCACAAAGATACGTCCTTGTAACATCTCTGGAGCTCTACCTGTGTTTCTTAGGAAATTTCGACAGAATTAGGACATGCTTGTGAGTGGATGTGGAGATGGTGGATGATCTCATTACCTCTATCCTCCTTAGATCTGAATTTCCAGTCCAGGTAGACCCTGGTGGGTCATGAATCTGGAAACTGAACTTTTGCACGCAGGTGAGGATGGATTTACAATAATAGAAACCTTCAGTTCTTGAAAAGGTTTTTTTAAAATATTTCCTAATGGAAATTTTTTTTTTTTTCTTGTATGGATCAGGCCAGACTTAACTGTGTAGATGCACAAACCAGTGAGGAGCTGGGGGGCTGACAGCCTATGCTCTGTGGTAGGAATAGCTGTGTAGACATAGGGGGAAGCTGTGCTGGTACAGATGGAAATACCAAGGAGGGAAGAAGAAGAAATTGGAGCATGGCTACCACATGGAGTAGTGACCACCAGATGAGCTGGTGGGTCACACCAGAGCTATGTGTCAATGGACCTCACAGTCCAAGGCAGGACAGAAAAAGGCAGCATTCAGCAGAGCTAATTCCTGAGAGGTGTGACTGGAGTATTTATTTTAACATCTCTCTTTTTCATCATAAATCTGTGTCAATAAACCTGTTAGATGGAGGAGATATGTTCTGCTGGCTTGTGGCTATTCCACAACCAAGGATGTGCCACTGGTTGGTGAAAATTAGGGAGTGTGTACTTTAAATGCAGTTACAGTAATCAAGAGCTCTTAAAAGCTGTGCTGGATTTTTTCAGTGTTAAAAAGAAAACCTGCTGCTGTCTGTATTAGTATATTTATTTATTAGTACAATAATTAAGCAAGATTTTTTAAATATTAACAGTAAGATATGTGCATGTTTGTGTAGCTGTGAATACTACAGACAGAAAATAACCAATCCTAAGGAGAGCAGTGAAATTGATAAACCTTGATTAAAAGTCAAGGTTTCCAAGACAAATCTGTCACTAAGTTGATGGGATCCTGAAGTGTTTGGCAGGATCTGGTCTTGTTTGTACCTGAATTATGGGGCGGAGCTGACTCTGTTTTGCACATTTCTACCTTCACCACACACAGGTCTCAGCCCCCAGCCATGCCATGGAGACACTGCTGTAGGATTCAGTGGAGAACTCCTTGCTTTGGCCCTTGCAACCACTGCTATAACTGTAGGAGGCTTCATGCTCTGAGAGGGAGGTGAAGCAGACACCACCCAAGTCTTGACTTGCAGAGACACCCTGCAAGGGACCATCTTTGCGGGTTGCCATCTCCTTCCTCCAAGAAAAACCCTACAAACAAGTGGGTTTTTCTTGCTTGCTTGTATTTGGGGGTGAACTTAGTGATCACTTAGGTGTTGGAGTCACTGATTGCACCACCAGCCAAAGTCTCTCCATTTAGGAGGCTGTGTTGTGAGGAGCTCTGTGCAGTGGGCACCTGCAGAGCCCAAGATTTGAGATGAATAGCACCCATATTGATTTGCCTATAATGGAGTGGAAAAGAAAAATGTCCAGGTTTTGTTGCAGGTATTTTCATGGGGTATTAAATTGGTGGATTAGTTGCAAACAGCAGTACTGATAAAGTCTCCTGTCCATCTTGATGGTTGGGCCTTTCTATTAAAATGACACATAAATAACCTATTATGTCCCCCACCCATGGAAATTCAAATGCACCTGTCAACTTGATAAAGCACTTGCCTGGAGGGAAGCATTGTTTACATTTTCACTCCATTCTTCAGAAAAAGTGAGATTCTAATTATTTTTCCCACTGTAAATTAATGCTGACTATGATGGTTAGCATATCTCTGTATTGTTATATCTATGCAAAAGTTAAATAATAGAACTGATCCATCATGTATTATGCAATGTGCATTTTTATGACAGGCTTCCCTCTGATCTTATTATGCCTTACTTCATAAATACTTACTTTTTTTTTCCCCCAGCAGCTGGGGGAATCTTTGTTGACTGCTGGTTCAGAAGTTGAAATCTGTCCTGTGTGAAAAGGAGAATACAATTTACATGTTTATCGGATGCTGAACTCTGCTATCTTCCAAGGAGGCAAAAAAAATAAGGATATACAAGTACACTCCATTAATAATAAGCTTCATTATAAGAGGCAATTGGTCACAGTCCACCAAACCATTTTTCTACAAACCAAGCACATCAAATTCTAGGACAAAATGCTGTTGTTTCTGGATATCCTAGGCAGTAACTTCTGAATCAGGAAGGGCAAAGTAGTTGAGGTGAAATCAAATAGGAACAAGATCTTCCTGCCATGCATAAAACCATGCCATGCCTTTGCCCCAGACTTGAAGCTGAACCATCAACCATTTGTTGGGGTTCTTGGCAGTTTTACTCTGCTTGTATAATTTTTAATTAATTTTTTTTGGTGCATTTCATGGTCCCTGTTTGAATTGAAGGCAGAACTGCTGAGATACCACAAAGGGGGCTCTTTTTGCAATACAAGGGGGAAATATTATTGTCAGAAGAATTTTTGCTACCTGGTTTCTCAAGCAGGGAAGAAGACATTGCTCAGAGGCTCTTGGTGCGCTCAGAGAAGCCCAGGAGGCAGCTTGATCTTCCAAGTCCTTCAGACAAGTTTTGCAGCCCCAACTGGTTCACAAACCTTGTTGAAGGTTCATGCAAACTGCCCTGAACCTTTGCCCCTTTGTCTCCTTGCTACAGGTTTCCACCTCTAGATTTCTAGAGAAGCACCAGTGCCAGGCATAGGTAAAAAGTTTGCACAAGCTGAAAGTAAAACCTTGGTGTAGAAAAAGGAGTAAACTAACAAGGAGATGCCTTAGAAATTGAGGCTCTTTAGGATTAGGTTCTGTTGAGCTTGCAGTTGGGATGCTGGTCCTACAGAGGCAGAAAAATAGGTTGTTGGAGGTGAAGATGGCAGAGGGGATGGGAATGGGGAGTGCCAATCTTGACCACAAACAAGGCTTGAACCTTTGTCCTCTTCACGTTCTTCCTTCCCTTCTTTTCTACAAAGAAGCCAATATTTTACTGCCATGGAACACCAGATTCTTACACAGCTGTGCCAGGCCCTTCCACCACTGTCCATCCTGCCAGGAAGATGGTTGTGAAACTTTTTTCCTGCACTTCTCCATCCATGTCTTACCTCTGCAGTGCTGTCTGCAAGAAAGCAGCCAGTTACTGGTGGTCATTGGGAAAACCAGATAAGGTAATTTAAGGACACTTAAAGCAAATAGCCACCTGTACTGTGCTAATAGAGCCACTGCTTTCATCTCACCATGGGTTGTTAACTCTTTGTTAACTGGGTTAGAGTTTCTAGATGCTCTTCTGGTAAATCTTTGCTGATAATTAATATCCATGATGGAATGGTCAGTATACTCATTAGGCCTATTAAAAAGTCAGGGAAAAATTACAATATTTTAAAGGGGGGCAATCACTGTTTATGGGTTTTAATATGTTTTACCAGAAGTGTTGAAGTTTGCTTTCCTCTTTCACCACCTTGTTTCCTTTCCATCTGCTTGAAAAGCAAGCTGGGCCTAAGCAGGAAAATGATGATTCTTAGGAAAACCTCAAAGCAATTTTGCTGTTGTTTGAAGACTATTCAAAAGAAAAGGGTCCAAATCTGGACTTGGTCAGGTGTCCAACAAAAGACACCCTCCACAGTCCACACTATGCTCTACCCCATTGGCACAAGGATTTACAATCCCTCTGCCTACACAGGAGGAAATTTTCTGAAGCTGGAGAAGAGGCAGCAAGAAACCACCAGTTCAATGTATTTAAATTTTAATCTCTCAGCTGATTCAGTGCCCATGTATTGATCCAGATTTGAAAATGTTATTTAGTTGCCAGGAACACCCATCTGATGTCAGTCCCAGGTGAGTAAAAACATGTCTGACACCAAGACATACATCTTGTATGCACATGGGCTTGGACATGGTGAATGAGATCTGGGCACACTCAGGCTTATTTCTCTTAACTCTCTTTTCTCTGCATTTCATCTGCTGCAAACAGTAAAAGTCTAAGAGAAATGTCCTTTGCAAATAGGTTAATTGTCACACTTAGCTCCTTTGTTTGCTGTTTACAGATTCTTTTTGAACCACAGTGTTTTTCTACAGCTCTCTCGGGGTTATTTTCACCATTCCTTACAGAATGTCTTCTGTGGGCAAATTTTATCCCATATGATGAACTGTTCTGTTGATCTATTTACTATTTGTTGTTCCTGGTGTATGTTTGGTCACCGAAGTCATATAGTATTATTTCTGCTTTCTGACTGCATTACATTTGTAAACAGATGAGTAATGAATAGCAAATGTTGATGAGCAGATAATGAATAGCAGACACTCTTATTTACACAGATAGGCCCTTGTATGCATTAAAATCCTGCCTTCCATAGGGAAAATAGCTTTTCCTAAACACTTTTGTATATAAAATCCTGTCTGTCTGTAGTTACTGAAGATGCTTTCTTAAGTAACTGATTCCAGCATCCCTTATAAATTTGGGAAATGAGGCGTGGAGAGAGATTGCTCTTACCCATCTGAACCAAACCTATTCCGGGCTGGGAATCCAGCAGGATTCTCTGGAATAGGAAGGGAGTGCATTTTATCTCCTGTCCTTAGGGCAAATCAATGGACAAAGGCACTGCTATGCACAAGGAAATGCAAGAAAGCTGCAGCCTTTAATTCCCACTCAGGTTTTTGCTGAACTGAGTATCAGTTTTCCTCCACTTAATCCTTGAGATGACTTTTTTTTTCCCCAAAAAATTTATTACTGTTTGGAAGAGTCTGTTTCTGCATTTGTATGTTATTTATGGATGACTCAGGTGTGGAGACTTAAAACCACGTAGGGTTTCGGTCTGAAATGTTGGGATGGTAAGCAGCAGACTAGCACCGGGTGCACGGTGGCTGAGGGATATGTGGGTGTGCTCTGTGATGGCTGAAAGCAGGAGATCAAAATCATCCCCTCGATGAGATCTGCATCACTGTTCATTTGGACATACCCCTGAGCAGGATTCGATCACAATTCAGACACAAAAAACCCCCTCTGCCATTTCCTAGTGCTACGGTGCTGAGCAGCTTGCCATAAATCTGGGATTTCTCAGTCGTTTACAAAGAGGTTATTCTCTGGATATGGTGATTTTCATCGTTCAGCCTGTCCATGTCAGTTTATTAAATAAATCAGGGAAGACTGTAGCAACAGTGCTTCAGGCATTCATAATTTGACTGAAATAAACAATTCCCGGATACTACTGGTCCATTATGTTGGTCCATTATGTTCATAAATAGGACGATTTAGGAACAAGTTATCTATCTGCAGAGATACTACAGGCAGTGGTGGATGGGGTTGGAAGGAGTTTGCCACCAATCCAGCTCCAGAGGTCAGAGTAGGGCTGTTGGGCAGAGGTCCTCTGCCAACAGCAGGCCTAAGGACTTGCCAACCTGAGACATTTACGTGCTTTATTATTGCCCCAGGCATGAAAGCTCATGCTATTGCCCCACCAAGGTATGGTCTATATGTATAAGCATGATTCTGCTGCTCTCTGCTCTGGGGACACCTTCCCCTGCAGTGCTGGGGCCAGCTCTGGAGTCCTCAGCACAGCAGAGACATGGAGCTGGTGGAGCGAGGCCAGAGGTGGCCCCAGCAATGATGGGAGGGCTGGAACCCTCTGCTGGGAGGCCAGGCTGGGAGAGTTGGGCTTGTTCAGCCTGGAGAAGGATCTGGGGAGACCTTCTAGGACAAGGGGCAGTATTTAAAGGGGATCTAGAAGAAGGACGGAGACAGTTTTTTTAGCAGGGCTTGTTGTGACAGGACAAGGGGTGATGGTTTTAAAGTAAAAGAGGGAGATTTAGACTAGAGAGAATGAAGGAATTGTTGATGCTGAGGGTGGTGAGAGCCTGGCCCAGGTTGCCTAGAGAGGTGGTGGCTGCCCCATCCCTGGAACCATCCCAGGTGAGGTTGGATGGAGCTCTGAGCAACCTGCTCTAGCTGCAGATGTCCCTGCTCAGTGCATGAGGGTTGGACCAGATGATCTTGAAAGGTCCCTTCCCACCCAAACCATCCTGTGATTCTGTGTGTAACTGGTCATGACTTTCTCATGACAGTCTGACTTTTGGCAGTCCTAATAGCTTTTCTTGTTCATGCCTTTGCTTTCCATTTCTTCAATTTCCCAATTTATTCAAACTGAGTCCATGTTCCCATCTTGTAAACTACCTCATCCTTCCATTGGTGGCTTAAAAATCTTCTCCACTGTCACAGCCAGTTCTTCATGAGGTTCAGTGGTGGCTTCACCCAGACCTGGATGCCACCAAGGTGCTTTTGACACAGGCACCAAGGGTGTTTTTGGGCACATCCATGTAAATTCTTGTTTTCCTGGAGCTGCTGCTAAGGTTTTTAGCAGCAGCTTGTCAGAGATGGGGTTTGCAGTCCTTGAGAGGTGCTGAGCTTCCCTCGGAGGTTAATACAAGCCAGCTTTTGTTTTTTTAATTGTAGAGCTCCACTGGCTTAACAAAGATTGCCTCCAGGACAGCAATTCCCATATTTACAGCTCTCACCACAGAAAATGCCCTCACCACGTTTATGAAAGTTCCTTGAAGTAAATACAGCACTTTTGATGTCTCTTTTTTCTATCATTTCAACACTTTTGCCCTTTTGCCTGAAGTTAACAGCTTGTAACTTTTCCTGATGATTTGTCATGACCAGCTCAGGGTTCCACCCTTCTCAGCTGGTCCATATTGCTCTTTTTACGCTTTTTTCTTTGAATGCTGCCTCCAAACATTTATTATTTTTTTTAATACATTTTGCAATGCACGAAGCTGGAATTGATTCACATGACATCGCTAATAATGCTGCTGCAAGCAGTTAAGGATCAATATTACTCATAATCAAGGGTTTGGACACACATGGGTATGTATATTTCTCAACTTTTTGAATAGTTTGGTTATTTTTTTATGCTGCTGTCTTTTTTTGAGACACTAAAATTCAGTCTTCCTCTCATTCCCACTGCAGCTCAGAAAATTTGAGGAATTCTTTTTTCCTTTTTTTCTTCCACAAAAGCAGTCAAACAATAGAAAACCTCCCAGTATCTTTACACACCAGCATGGCATTTTCTGCCCCCTGACCTTGGAATTATTAATATGAATTGGCTGTGTTTCACACATGTAATAGATTTATAAATACACATTTATTAATATATTTGCATTTGAAATGTTATCTTGTTCTGCTTCAGCAACATATTTCTATACACTTGGCATAGCACGATACAGTTACACAACAAAATCTATTCGTGTTTGCACTTACAAATGTATTTTTGGCTTTTGTTCTGGGTTATGTGGTTTAATTTGCAAAGGGGGACATAATTTACTCTCTTTGTACGTATGTCCCCTTCCTTTCCAAGGCCGTGCAATTCTACGTCACGCCCTACGTGAAAGGAGCAGTGATAGAAATCATTGTTGTCAAGGAAGAATGTATTAAAATTATTAATAAGACTTGAACCCACACGAGACTTACTGAATCATCTCATCTGACCTAAATTTATGACCCTTCCTCCCACTTCTTCCCTTTGCACAAAGGCAGGAGGATTGAAAGGAGGAAAAACCCAAGACAACAAAGACCAGTGAAGACTATATTTGCATTAGGGCAACGTTTTGGGGTGCTAATAATATAAACAAATAAACTCAAAGGGCATTCACACCAGGCCTCATTTCAAGCTGAACTATTATAAAGCGATTAACAGCCTCACACTCCTGCTTTAATTAAGTTCTGTTGTGAAATATTCAGCATCCCAACCTGTCCTGGCCTGCCTCTTTTATCATTGAATTACGATCCTTAATGTGTTTTTCTGCTGAAAGATGAATTTCATTTCAGGATTGCTGTACACTGCCCTGGCAGGCTGTGGTTTCTTGTCAGCCCCTGTGAATCTAGATCATTGCTAACTTCAGTTCTCTGACATGTCCTATATGCACAGCCTCTTGACTAGCCTGTCTCAGGGGATTTATTAACTCATCCCCGAGAAATGAATGGACGTTTTTGATTAACTTAATGACAGAGATTTCAGATGACAGTGGAGTTTACTTTGGGAGCTTACTCCAGGTTATGTGGGCCACAGCAGCTCTCCACTGACCTAGCACTTCACAGAAATGCGTTTTGAAGGTCTGAAGGCAGCAGATGTCTGTCTGCCACATGCTTTAAGTTGGTCCTAGCGAGGAAGGAATTGAATGGTCCTTCAAAATGGGGTGTCTAAATCCATAGCCACCCCCCAGCACTGCTCCTTCCTTTCCTGGGCTTGGTTTGCAGCTGTTATGTCCCTCTGCATATTGCAGAGGCTGCCTTCTGCTAAACTCGTGCTGCCAGATGACTTTGGGAAGGGTCAATGAGTGATGGTCCAGCTAAGTGTCCCGTTGTCCTCCTTTCTACTTGTGCCTGCCCCTGACCAAGGCCATGCTGGGCCATCAGGCTGCTGGGCCATCTCATTGAAACTATATTTTTACCTTGAAAGGTTGGACTAGATGATCTTTGAGGTCCCTTCCAACCTGATATTCTATGATGCAACTCAGCACCATCAGTTTTGGTGGTGCTTCTTCACTCTCAGTTGTCTGATGGTCAGTCTGGGCTTTGAGGGAGGGGAGGACATGCCAATCAATATTATTTCTTGGCTAGTCACATAAAAGTCCCAGAGGGAGTTTGCCAGATCTTGTGACAACAGCTCAGGTGGGTTTGTTTGCTCCCACTGCCCTGCAGATCTGTCTGTTCTCAGGGTGGGTGGCAAGGCAGAGGTTCCTGGTCCCGTATGGATATGGTGCCACAGAGATGGCCCCCAGAGCTGAGAACTCCAGAGGAGGTCTCTGCTCTGACAAGGTGAAGCTTTGCTCAAGCACAAAGGTTTGAGTGACGTGGCTTTGGCTTCCAGCACGGTAATTACACGCTGTAAATTACACTCAGCTCAGGCACTGATTGAAAATATATGTAGTAATTTACTCGTGCAGAGGTGGTTTAAGGTCCATGGACAAGCACGGCACACGTGTCTTTCCCCCCAGAGCTCACAGCTCAAACAGGTGAAGGTGCAGAGAAGGACGTGGTGTTGACAGTGACCCACCCATGGCTTGCAAAACACATGGGAAATAAACCCCCCCTGTTGCTGGTGGGGCCAAACACTAAAGAAGGAGAAGCAGATTTAATGGAAGTGGGCTAAGATGAAGGTCAGAGAAGAAGCAGGAAAATGTGTGGGATTGATTCATGAGGGAGGAAAACATTGAGGCAGTACAGGGGAAAACACATCTAGCATAAAAGGAGGATCACAGCAGAGATCATCTCATCTGTGTGGATCTCATCTGCAGAATAAGTTTCTGAGCTGGCTCTCCTGGCTGTTTCTCTTCCCTGAAGCCATAGATGAAGGAGAAGACACAAGGCCAGGAAGGGCTTGATGCTCTTGATGGGACAGGTCACAGCTCTTGGTTGTGAGATACTGGGATGAAAGAGGAGGGTGACCATGGCAGGGTCTTTGTTCCCTGCTCTGGCCAACACTGCCCCAAGAGAAGCTGCCTTTCTGCTTTCATGAGAGCATTGGCCACCTTAATTCTTATGGAGCTACTGGGTATGGCAGGTGTGGAAGACACCTTTGTGTTGTAGGCAGGAGAAAATGCTTGTCCTGTCCTTGGAGCTGCTGCATGTTCCTCACGAGGTGTTCTGAACGAAAGGCTGTGGGATATTCAGACTCTGCCTATTTTACCTTAAATTTCAGATGTTTAAAGATGTATAAAATCATTTAGGGGTGATGCAAATAAAAGCTGGCACTAAAATGAGGTTCTGCCATTCCTGGAAGAGAGCTGGAGATAATGTCATGTTCTTGCTTTCTTAGCTCACCTAAAACTAGTCCTCTCCTAAGGCAGTTGCTGGGAATAGCAGCGTGTACGTCAGGGTTGTTGGCACACTGAGCTACTTACAGGATTCCTCAGAATGCCTGAGAACAGCTGAGGAAATGGGAACTGGAACACAAGCAAACTGAGCTAAATCTAACTTTTCCCAAGTGTGCGTGTGACTTTTATCTGGTGTTTTGGGGATCTCTTGTAAGAATCTGAGCTCTTCAGCAAAAGGAAAAAGCCAAACAATGCAGAAGAAGGTTTTGATGCATCTATTTTAAATCAGAGGGTTTTTTATGGGTGAGTTCCAAACATTTCAGCCAGTGTGGTGCAATTTCTTGAAAGAAAAGGTGTGTGCTAAACCAGTTAAAAGAATTATTTCCTCTTCATTAAGTGCTTGGGAAGAGCACGGTGTGTGTTGTAAGGATATAACAATATCTCTGATCCCTTCCTGCTGTAAACAGGGGTAGCATCTCATGGGAGAAAATGAGTGACACAAAGGTCTTGCAGAAGTGAAGGGTTAAAAAGCTTGTGCTTCAGTGGGAGTATAAAAATAATGCTCCTCATCATCAGGTCTAGTTAAGGATAAAGGCTGTGGGCTGTGATCCATCTGAAGGCTGGAATCGTGCTCAGCCTGTGTAAAGAATTAACAGGGAAAAGGTTAAATGGAGATTCTGACTGGCACAGGGAGGCACCAAACCTACCCCAGCCAGGAAACCAGGTAAGTGTGTTAATAAACACACTAAAATACGCCTTATTTACCCTGCCTCATCTCCAGTTCTGTAAGCAGCACAAGGTTATTTTAATACTACACAGAGATCAGAGACAAAAAAATGCTTGTGGGTAAAGGCTCCTCAAAGAGAGAGAAATACAAATAATCCCTCACAAAATTCTGGGCAAGCTTGCTGCTTTTTTTTTTTAATCAGCATTGCCTTTTTATTGTTTAACCTCCCCTGCTTGATCTCCCTACTTTTGGTTAATACGGGAGTCAATTACAGCTTCATCTGTGCAGAATTAACTTTATGGAATATACACCAGGGATTTGTCTCTCTCCTCTATTTAGATCTATGTCATAAAAAAAAAAAAAAAAATAGGTAGTGGAGAGCAACGTGCAAGCACCTCATATGGCACGGGCTTTGCAGATTTATTGTAAAATCATTTAAAATCGGTTAAGCTCTTGCCAGAAGTTAATTAAATATGTTCCTTGGGTGGGGGGGACTCTGTGTGTGTGCCTGTGTTTAAGGGGGGGGGGCTTCTGTCTCACTAGGTGGCAGTGTCTGATTACATCTGGAAGGACCACGCCAGCCCGGCTGGTGGCTCCAGCTGGGACCTCCAGCACCAGGATGGGATCCCAGACCCCGCAGCCACCTCGGGAGGTGACACCACTGTGCACATCTCCGTCTACACGGTTCATCTCAGCGGCTTCCAGGAGCTCTACAGACACTTCCTCAGGCTACCTGATGGGGCGATCGTTGAGGTAGGTCCAAGCAGAGCCCTCACCTGCAGATGTTGAAGGCAAAGGGGGGTTCCTTTGAAGCAGGTTTGCTTCAAAACAGGGAAATAGAGACCTGCCTGACCCCCCCAAAATATTGCAATCTTCCATAGGAAGACCTCCCTCCTAAACAGTAGTGCAAAATCAATCAGTTAATGTGTTTGCAGCACTAAGTAGCAATTTAGTATTGTTTATAGAGCCATTGAAAGGCAATTATGTAAGATACACATTGAAACTACACACATAGGGGTTATTTATAAATATCTCTTGCTTAGAACCCCATGAGGTCATTCTATACAGGAATTATTATATATAAATATACAGTGGAAGTATTGCACACATTTATTGTACAGCTTATACTACAGGTATGGTCATTCATTTATTTTTCCCTCTGATGGGTATTTTATTTTTCCCTTGGTTCTATGTTGAGCTAAGGCACAGTTTGATTACTTACTGGGATCTTGCAAGTTTTAGATGGAATCCTGGTTGTTGTCAGACTTTTAGCTGCTGGTGCACTAAAATGCAATACAGGATGGTATCAAAAAGAAGTGTCACCCATTACTTGTTTCATAGGCTGCCTTTTCTTCATTTTATTGTAATTTTTCTTCTAAGTGCTTAGTTTCCTTGCTGCCTTTGGTTTTGTGTTGAAAGAGCTCTTAAAAGAAATTTGGCACCTAAGAGAAAGTAGAATGAAAGAATATGACTTTACCTACCCAGATAAGAAGTGGGAGCATCATCACAGAGCTCTAATTACCACAGAAAACTGGCACAAATGATGCTGGAGTACAAAGTTTTCAGCTGCTCACTTCTAAGGTGAAGGTTCAAGTGCATCTTTCCAGCATGAGGCAAACGCTGCTTCTGCTGCTTTGGTTAATGTTTCAAGGCTGTTTTCTTCATGAAAAGATTTTTTTCTTAATGTCTTTGCCCTACTTGGCTTTCTAAAGAAAATTTAATTTAAAGGCAACTGTCCTCAAGGAATACAAATGTAATTTTCTGGCCCAAGAACTTGTGATTCACCAGAGTGAAGACACCAGAGTCTTGAAGCTGGCCAAGGAAAACAAGAGAAGGCTTGTGGCCTACATGGAGGAGAACTTAATTATTGAAACAAAGAAACTGGCAAATCCAGGTCTGTTAAAGAAGCTCCTCATACAAACTCTTGCCTAGATTTGTACTAGAAACTTTTCCTGGCTTGAGGTCAACATTGCAGCCCCATTCCTACACCAGATCACAACATTGTCCCTAAAATCCACCTGGCTTCACCTTGAAAGCTGCACATCTAATTTAGCAGATCAATTCATGCTTTACAGGATTTTTATTTGTACATCTAAATACAATTACATACAAGGAATGTGCTTAACTAATAATGACATACAGGACATACAGGTCTTCCTTTTAGCTGATAGTGGATGTAATTATACATTTGTGTGTTTTATAGGTCAGGGCTTTCTACTTCAGCTCCAACTCAGAAATATTCTATAAATGAATGAATTTTGAAACTATAGTGAGGAGTTTGCTGCCATGGGGCAAATACACCTGAGCTCCACCACTTGCTGCTGTTGTTGCCCCTCAGGAGCAGGTTTTTTGCCTCTTTTTCAGCTAGACAAGCAGTGGGATTTGAGCAGGGTTAGAAAAAGTCTTTTGGAGCTAAAAGGCTGCATTGCAACCTTAAGTAGAACTTTAAAGGGTGTAGGAAATGGAGACTACATGAGCTTCTTGGGATCATCTGTCCAGTCTGCTGGGCAACCCATTGTGTATAAGCATTTTCACTCTGAATATTTAGTGCTAGTCCTAAAGATTCAGGTAGTTTAGTTTATCTAAACCTAGCCTAGTTTAGGTATTTTTGTTCCTAGTAATTCAATGGACAGATTTTCCTGGACCTTTACAATCTATTTGGTCAGAAGTCTCTTAGTTTCTAGCCTCAATTTATTCATTGCCAGTTTCCATGTATTTATTTGGGTCACCCTTTGGTGTAAATAAGAATTTCCTCTGCCAGAAGTTTACCAACATCATCTAATTTCATGATCCTATCTGGTTATTTTGGTAACCTACCATGGGTGAAAAGCTGATTATATCAGTGTAACTTCTTGTTTATTTTATTTTCTGAAGACAGAAAAATGAAAAGGTTTTGAATTTTTAATTTCTGTGGCTTTCAGGAATCATACCTGAAAGAGCCATAGCACCTATTCCTAATTATTGCAGTGGGACCTCATTAATTCCAGTATTTAGGGACTAAGATCTCTCCATTGGGTGGGTAATGCTTTGTGCCAAGCATGAAGGTTGCTGGTATTGATAGGTTTCTTTAAAAATAATATGTATAATAAGACAAAAAGAGCAATTTGGCAGGAAACAACAGAGAAATGGTGATAACTCTGAAAAGCACATGCAAATATAGACATTTTTCAGAGGGTTCCACTAGCATGAGCAGTAGGTTCTCAGCATTCAGCTGAGGGGCGTGTGCATAGTCTTGCTTTAAAGTTATTGGAGGCTCATAAGGAATTAAAGTGATGTTCATAAACTTGGTTTTACTTCAGTGAAAGCAAGATTTTCTTGCAGCCCTAATTCAGAAAAGCACTTAAGTGTGAACTTCATTTAAAACTCCGTTTAAGGAGCTAAAACACTCCCTTTAATAATACTTTCCTTTATTTTTTTTTTTATTTTTCACAGTAAGTAGGGGTAGTTTGTAAGTGCTACATGCAGGAGTGCACTAGCCAGGAATAAATGTCTGCCTGTGCAATAACTTCTTTAAAATACTTCTTTTTTAAAGTAAGGTATTCCCATTAAAGGTCCAACTTTGCTGGTATAGCTCAAAATTTCATGTCTGGTATGAAAAGTAGTTTTATGGGTTTCATAAGCGTGAGGCAAAAATAATTGTTTTAAAAGGAACATTAAGTACAAGGTGAGATGTATAAATTGCTCTAGAAATGTTAAATAAAAAGATTTTTTAAAAAAAATGTGCAGCATAAAAATTATAGAGGTTAAACTTATAGGTGCAGTCCTTTTATCATAAGCATTGTAAAACTCAAAGAATCCACATGCAATAAACACCATTCTCCTCTTTACCTAGAATATATTTCTCCTTTATAGTATTCAATTTAAGTGTTGGCTAACCAAGGAATGACCTTCCCAAAATAAATCACTTTTCATGCTTTTCCTTATTCATTAATCTCATGTTATTGTAATATACAGGAAATTATGGAGTTCTAGCATTTGAAATGTATCTGAAACCCATGCATTGCCTTCTTCATTAATCTCATGTTAGTGTAATATACAGGAAATTATGGAGTTCTAGCATTTGAAATGTATTTGAACCCCATGCAGGAGGAAGTTAATGATAGTGATACATGTTTGCTGCCTACACAGTGATAACACCAACTCGGTGATTTTTATCTCACCTTTTGCTGACTGGGGTTGAGTTCTTATTAAAAGGGCAAAGATAAGTCAGTTTAACTCAGCAAAAAATCAGTTTCTTATTATAGGCCTGGTAAACCTCAGCCTTGTAGAGAAAGTTTTTGTACAGTGTGATTTTATCTATCAAATAAACCCACGGAAATGTCAAGGATTCATCCGATTTCAACTCCCTGGATAAAAGGGGTCTGTTTTCCCTAATTACTTGAAAAGTACCTGGTAGTAATAGGATAAGACAGCGTAGGTGAGTAGCCAATTACTTAGTTTAAGCTATTTACATCAACCCAGATGCTATAAATTATGTCTAAAGTCTCTTGCACTTCTGGAAAAGTGAATAAAATCACGTAAGTTTATTTGGAATACAAGATCAGATATGCTATGCTGAGTGACACTTAAAAAGAATGAAACAGGAACCGTAGCTTATTTTCTGAAGCAATCTTGACACTAATGCTAAATTACAGCTTGGAAACATCTAGCATTTTTACCTTTATGAGAAAAGGCTTTTTACATATTTAACATAATTCTAGGCAAAATATACTGGAATTATGTATAAAGATATGTACACTGTAACCAAAGGGCATTTATATTCCCCAGTAGAATACTTACAACAATTTTATTGCCATTTGGTGTCATTTTCTAACAGATATAAAATACAGCCAGTAAACAAACTAGACTTTAGATTTAAGCTGACAGCTGTTCCTTCAGAAGCAATATCCAGATATTTAATCTTAAGAATACTGAATATTTTACAATTGTTTGAGCAAACTCTACTTTTAGCATGTGAAGGACCGCCTGCTTTTTATATACAGTTCTTGGATGTGATAATGACACTAAAAAACAACCTTTGAATAATCTACACATTTGTCGCTCCCATATATTCCCTGGGCAAATCAACAAATTGCCTCATGTTTTATTCTTAATTCCACAAATTCTTTTTATATACGCAATGTTACTGTGAATATTGGGGCCTATTTTTTATCCAGTGTGTGCATAAACCACACGATTGACTCCAGAGCAGTTTATGCACGTATCTGAGTGCAGCTTTTTCTGGCTCTAACTTCATTAAGGGAATAAATTTGCCACATTTACCACCAAAGCCCCACGTACTCTGTCCATAGAGTCTCACTTTAGTGGTCAGTAAAGATTTATGGAGGAGAGAAAGAGGGAGGGTTGCTCCAGCTCCATAATTGAGGTTGGTGTGCTACCTAATGGCTTCATCAGCATAGATAATGGTTGGGGTGAATGATCTTAAAGGTCTTTTCCAACCATGGTGATTCTGTGAAATATGGCTTCAGCATCTCACCAGGTTCTGCAGAAGGAGCTGGGAAGCTCTGGACTTTCTAAACCATAAACTGGATCAGATGAGGTGCATGGGTGAGGACTTCTTGGCTGAGGACAGGTGGCCAAACGTGATTATTTGGTGTAGATTGACCCACATTAGTTGACTTCAGCAACATAGAATCATAGAATGGTTTGGGTTGGAAGGGACCTCTAAAGGCCATCTAGTCCAAACCCTCCTAATTCTGAGATCTAATTGAAGACAAATAATATTTTGCAACTGTGGTCATTGGGAGGATGATCCTTCTCAACAAGCATTGAGATTCCATTGGGAATCATACCTGCTAAAAGCCAGCTAAGGGATACTCCATGGACACAGGGGATTAAATCAGTATAGCCTCAAAACTTAAAGCCCTTCAGTTGAGGCTCATGGCAGTGTTGCCAGTTCCTCTGCAAATCAGCAGCAAACCAGACTGGTTTAAGTTATTTTTACCAGTATATATTTCTCCTTTAATGCTAGAATTCAATTAAAGAGAATTAACTTTAAGGAAGAAAATAATCATGCAGGAGGCTCTTTTCACCCCACTGATAAAAGAACAAGAAAAAGAGTTTTCCTACAGAAATCTTGCATTTTTATGCTTTTTTCTTAGATTGATCCAGCTCATCTCATATGTGACATGTGACTCCTGTCCTAAAATGGACCCAGTCTGTTGGTTCTTGCCTTGAGAAGCCAACCCATTTGCTGCAGATGAAGAGGACACACTGTTAGGTCTCCATACCTTCTGTTTCAGGTCATTTACCCTTTCAAGTATAAGACTAAGTCCTTACTTTTCTGCAGTAAATTGAGGTATAGTCTTAAATAAAACTGTGTCTATTCATTATTAATCTATTATCAACTCCAGTCAGGGCTATGCTGCTGCATGCAACAGGATGGAAACGCAGGAGCCTTGCAGCATGCAACCATTTCTTCCCTCCCTAGTCTCCTCCAAACCCCAGGTTCAATATACTCATAATCCCAGAAACTCAGAGCCATGGGGAAAAAAGATGTTTCCATCAAGATGCCTTGTCCTGCTTGTCTGTGGTCTGCTAGAACCAGGAAAGTGATGAGACAGGTCCACCACTGGCTCTCAGGGGGATGCACAGGCTTTCAGATAACCAGAAAATGACTGAAATATCTACATTATAACCTTGTTCTGTCTATGTGTATATATAATATAATATATATACATACGTATATATATGTAATTTTAAATCATGCTGGCTTCTCTATTACTGGTAGGGAACATGGGATTTATAGACCTAACCAACACATAAGCAAATATGTTGTGGGCATGGATATTTAAATGTATTTTTCCATGGAGGCTTGAGGAGTTAGAGCTGTTTCCTTCAGATATTCAGGAGGAATGGGATCAAATTCAAGTGCATCCATTCAGTCTGAGCTCATGGGGGAAAATGTTATCCTATTCCTGTCGTTGTTGCTATATAACAAACATCAGTGCTGATAATTAAGGGGTACTTTAAAAGTGCTGGTTTGTACTGAATCCCTTTGCTCTCAGTTCTAACCCACTTCAAACACCCAGATTTGCTGTATTTCCAGTGAATTGCCTTTCTGTTGTGAGGGTACAGCCACTGATTGCTGCAGAAGGTAGTTTGGACTCTTAAATGCTTGTAATATTTATTCATTTATCGTGTAGTTTTACCTGAATCAGCAGGAAAGCCTCTGATGTCAAAGGATAATTGCCAAAACAGCATTAACTTATTTTACCCGAATAAAAAAAAAAATATAACCTTTGAAAAAGTACCTTGCAGCTACACAGATTGACAAAATGCATCAATTATACTTTTGCTGGCTTTATAATTACACCCCAGTAAGTGCACAGTGAACTTTGCTCCACGGTTGATTAACTGTAAGGTTACTGCTATTAAGTGGCTCTCAGAAACAACAACCTGGGCTTTAATTTAAGAACAGAACCCTGCACCACCATCTGATCAAGTCTACAAAGCTGACAGAGCCCTACAAGCTACAATTTATAAAGTACACAAGTCAACAGTAGCACCTTCAGCGTAGCCAAGGGGTTTTGTTGCTTGGGTCAAGCACGTTGGGTATGTGAATTTCCAGATTTGAAAGAGCTTTTGGGATGTGTTAATGGGAAGGTTTTTCCAGTGAATTCTAAATATCCCCTATATCCTCTTTTTCGCATAGAAACAAGTCATGTGAGGACCAGCTGAGGGACCTGAGAGGTTCTCCTGGAGAAAAGGAGGCTCTGGGGAGACCTTCTCACTCTATACAACTCCCTTAAAGGAAGTTGGAGCCAGGTGAGGTTGGTCTCTTCTCCCAAGGAACAAGTGATAGGATGAGGAAACAGCCTCAGGTTGCATCAGGGAAGGTTTAGGTTGGATATTAGGAAAAATTTCTTCACTTAAAGGGTTATTAAACCCTGGCCCAGGCTGCCCAGGGCAGTGGTGGAGTCCCCAACCCTGGAGGGGTTTCAAAGCTGTGGAGATGTGGTGCTGAGGGACGTGGTTTAGTGGTGGACTTGGCAATGTTGCAAAGGTTGTACTTGATCATCTTAAAGGTCTTTTCCAGCCTAAATGATCCTGTGATTCTATGAAATTAGTGTTCCAGCTTCTGGGGAATTAGGATTAAATCTCCAGGTGTACTCTGAGGATATTTGCACAGGTTTTCTGTGTAAGTGGTGCCCAGCTAAGAAGAAAGAGTAGCCTGGTACAAAGAAACTTGCCTAGGATGGAGGATGCACAAGACCACTCCAACATTGAATTATATTTTATTTATGGGAGGGGGAGAATATCCCCTACATTACCTCTACTCCTCAGTTCCAGAGGTCACAGCATCTCCCAGCTTCCCAGGGTGGCAAACCCAGAAGTACTACAAAGATTTTTAAGATGCTTCATCTGCCAGGTTATAAAAGCATGCAAAAATACAACAGAAATTAGAGATTATTCCTATATATAAATTCAGTGTTTGTACAATTTATAAGTGTTGTGCTAAACCAGGTTGAGAAGAGCAAAATATTTTAAAACATCACTGGAGTAATCTGGTGTTTTCTGTGTTTGGGCACTAGGACCTGGACAGAGCTGAGGCTCTGGTACTCCTCAGAGTATGATCTTTGATTTCTGCTCATATTCAGCTAAACTCAGCTCAATTTCTCCTCTATGGGCACTCCAGAAAGTGAAAACAACAGGAGCCAGGGCAACTCTTGTGCAAAATGCCACCCAGGTGACACGAGCTGAGGATCTGACGTGTGATGTGGTAACTGCTGCTGAACTGAGCTGCATCCGACGCGGTGTCTTGGCTTTACAACCAGTTTCCAGCCCTATAACACATCAGCTCCTCCTCACGGCCGTAATTTCCTTCTTGGAAGGTCTATTCTTTATTCACTCAAATCTTCTCCATGTGTCAAGAGCATCAGGAGAAGAAATTATTAAAAGCAACGGGCGTAAAAATCCCCATCCCGCTCTTTTACTAAAGTGTTTAGAGTGAGAAAAATTAGGTGAATCCACATTTCAGATGTGTTTAAATTGCTAATCTCACTGCTCTATCTGTATTAGTGAATACATTTACAGCAACTTTTACTTCCTAATGTTTTGGCAGAGCTGTTAGAAAAATTGTTACAAGCCTGGGAGTGGAACTGAACCATGAAAGCTCGACTGTAAAGCTGGGTTATTAGTATGACAGAATAAAATTTCACACACATACACACAAAAGCTTCTAAGCTGCCAGATTTTGAAAGCAAGAAGAGTTGGGGAAGTGTAATCAAAGTCATCTATGTTCCCTCTGATACTTCCCTGAATGCTGCCATGTGTCAGTGACAGGATGAGGGGTAATGGGTTCAAACTGGAAGAGGGGAGATCTAGATTGGAAATTAGGAGGAAATTCTTCATTCTGAGGAAGGTGAGACACTGGCACAGGTTGCCCAGGGAAGCTGTGGTTGCTCCATCACTGGAGGTGTTCAAGGCCAGGTTGGATGGGGCTCTGAGCAACCTGGTCTAATGGGAGGTGTCCCTGCCCATGGCAGGGGGGTTGGAACTGGATGATCTTTGAGGTCACTTCCAACCCAAACCATTCTATGATTCTCTAATGTGTTGGGTTTGTCCTTTCTGTTTTTCAGGCATTTGGTGATATTCCTGGAGAAGGTCTTTTGGGTAATGGAATGAGCAGAGCCCAGGAGCATGGAAAGGAAAGGGATGGTGGGCTGGGGACATCTTCACCTATGGAGCTGAGGGAGAGGAGAAAGAGTACAGCAAGGTGGAAAGGTATTTTCAAGTTTCTGAACCGAGCTGAAAACCAAATCTGATACCTAAGGATAAAACCATGCAAGGGACAGAAGAAAACAGATAATTTGAAAACATAGTTTCTCTTGGAAATATCCTGATTAGGGCTGAAATTGCACAGTTGTGTTTTCCAGTGGGTCTTCACCCTTGTGTAGTTTCATAGGTCTGTTGCAAGAGTCCTAAAGACCAAAGAGCTGTCACTCACCCAAACACTGTCATACTTTCCACTCAGAAGCTCAGGACAGTAACACAATCCCGAACAATCTATGGAGCAAGGACCAGCGTTTAAAGGATGCTAAAGACAGGCTTAAATCAGGTACTTTACATATAACTAGGTATGTGTGGACACAGAGTGGTCTGAGGGTGAAAATTCTGGTCTCTCAGACTTGTGTGGTGTTTTCCATCATGTACTGGGAGCCACCAGACCCCTCTCAGCACCTGGAGAACGTGCAGAGTGGAACATGCCCGTGTACATCAAGCTGCTAAGTGAAGGTGCTGCTGACCAAAGGTGGTGTTAAGGTCACCAGAGAATTATGGAATACACCACAAGTCCTTAGACGTCCCTGTTATTGCAAGATACTGATTTCTTCCTGTTCCTTACCCAGGGTCTCAGTACCAGATCTGGTTCCACCAGTTCCCTGCACTTCATTGAGTCCTATCAGTGTCAGTTATCTGATGGAGTAAAGTTCAGTTAAAAGCAGCTTGTGTTACTTTTAAATCCTCAGTAACATTGTCTGCTGACAGAGAAACCTTGGAAAGTTCACCTGAGCACACAAGATAATTTTTTGAAGGAAAACTGATAAATTTAGTGTGTGGGCTCTTGCTCCTGGAGCCCTTTTGTTGGGGGAGGGAGGTCATGGCTTCACTGTCCCCTGTGTATTTACATCATGTCTTTCTCTATATCTTTTTTCCTCACCTTCAGGAAACCACGTTGTCTCTGACAAGAGCTAATTCCTGCAGCAACACAGAGTCCCCAGAGCTGTTTGCATCCTGATCCACACCCATGGTGTGCTCCCTGCCTGACAGGATTTACAGTTCTGACCTCCCCACCACTGTGTGTACAGAGATGTCCTGCAAATGCTTCACTCACAGCTCTTCTGTGGCTTCAACAAGCTTTTCAGTGTGGTGAGCTCACTGGATCAGATCACACAAATACAATTGTTTCCTATGATATTTTTGTTTTCCTTTCAAATATTGGGACACTCCTCAGGCTTCCTTGTTCCTTCATTTTCAGATTTGCTTCTACCTGCTAGTGCTGGTGGTGGGGAAAATGCTGCTGGTTTGTCTGTCAAGTTTCATGCCTAAAACATTGTCAGTGTTTGCAGTAATTGTTTAAAAGAAATGCTATTGTGACTGCAAGGCTGCAGAGCTGCCCAGAAGAGGAACAATGATGGCTTCATGCCACCAGTTCTGTAGCCAAGTCCCAAAAAGCTGCAAAATTTACAAGTTCCCAGAGAAGATCATTTTGCTGGGGTCTTAATGTTGGTCCAACCTGCTTCTCTGGGTGCTACAGCAGCTTAAAGCAACCTGGAGGTTCTCCTCATGCTTTCCTAGGAGTATTAAGGTATTGCTCATTAGTTTCAACCAGCCAGTGTCTGTTCTGTTTGGCTTCATACAGATGCATCAGAAATTAAGTCCATGCCCCAAAGGCAATGACTAGGAGAGACAACAGAAGGAGAAGGTGGGGAGGGGAACAAAGGCAAGGAAGGTGAAATCATTTGTCCAAGGTTACCAAAGTCAGAAAGAAAGGGAAGATTTCCAGTGCCTAAACTCTTGGTCTTCCCTGTAGTAGGATCCTTTTTGTCCTGAAAATGGAGATGGAGAAGGAAAGGTTCCTACCTTCCTGCTATTTTGTACCATTCATCTAGAACACTGTGATCAATTAACAAAGTAATCAGTGGCATTTTTCTAACAGGTCCCTCTGGTCACACTGGTGCAGTAAAACTTTTTCAACCCCATTTAGCTTTGCAAGTTCTTTCCCAACGTCTTCAACATTGTTGGTTAATTTTCATACCTAAATCTGTGGTTCTCATCCATCTCAATGATCATTAAATGACATTAGGTAGTAACCTGGCATATAAATGTCACTCCTGAAATCAGGATTTCTTTGGTTTGCAAGATAACAATTTGGTTTCCTTTTTTTTGTTTGTTTTCTTCCCTTTTTTAATTGATTTGTGTGCATGTGAATATGTGTGTGTTTTTGTGAGTTCCAGACAGAAATGGTGTTAAACACCTTCTGAATATCCACAAGAAGTGCTGTGATTGTTGTGGTTTCTGTTGCATCAGCCATTGCTTGGATGACTGCTCTCCCTCATAACAGGTATAAAACTGCCTTTTTAATGTTTGCTTTGCCTGTGGACACTTTAAACAATTGCAGATCATTTTGAAAAAGAAACTAACTGAAGAGAAACATCCAGTCCTAGAAATTTTCTGTGGATTTTTGCAGGGTTGTGCTTTTCAGCAGTGACCCCAGATGCTGGGGTAATGCTGATGACCCCACAACGAGTGAAGAACTCAATGAGGTGGTGACCACTAGGATTGCTTGTGTGCATGACTGTCTTCTGCTATGAGTTAAGGTGGTGGTGTGTGACCTACTGCCATTTCTGGGTGACACTACCAATAAGACAGCATGCCACGGGCAGCATCATACTCTGTGCATCTTCTTGGCTTCAGCTGATGACCAAATGTGATGGTAAAAACCCTTTGGGCACTATTATACCCTAGGTTTCCCACCACTGAGTTAAGATATCCCAGTCTGGTTCAGTGGGATTTTGACTTCAGTGCTGGTAACAGGCTATGATTTAGTCTGATGGCCAGACTGGCTTTACATGTGGAGCTACCACACCTTGAGTTCTGACAGGATTATGCTGATTTTTTTATAACCATTGTGGATCTGGTCCTGAGGTTTTGCTCAGCATGAAGGACTTGAGTGACTTCTTTTATTCCCTTATTTCTGTTGACCTGTCTGTGCTGATTTTCACCTGATCTGAGACAAACCATTTTGCAGCAGCCCATACTCAAAAGCTGAATTTAAAGTATGCTTAAATATGAAGTAAATTCACCTTATATTTTTGTTCAAGACTTAATGTCCTATCTATTAATTTTGGTTATTTCCATCGTATGAGTTCTCATGGTTGTTGGTCAATGCATTCTGGGTGGTATTGGCTTTGGAATCATTTTCTGAAGGGCTCTTCTCAGCACCACCATCCATAATGCTCAGTTATAGCTGGGTAGTAATTGCCTGTCTATGCAGTGCTCCTTTACAACCATTTTCTCCCGTGTAGCTATATATATGTAGTCATTACTGAAAAGTGTAAATAAAGAATCCTTTTAGTGGTGTAGTTTCCCTGGGTACCTACTGTGCTCTTATTATCTACAACATACTCCCCATCTGTAGTTCTGTTCTATTAAAGGATAAAGGCATAAGTATGAATTAAAAATTAAAATGCTTGTTGTAGATTGGAGAGCAAGGTCTATTAGAATCTATCTGGCACGAGGCTCACAGTACAGTAGATAGATTACACTGAGCCCCAGTTAAGCAAGGGGATGAAAAATGAGTGATTTTCATCATTCAGTTAAATATAGTGCTAAGTGGTATGTGCTAGCATTAAAAGCAAATTACTTAGCACTTCACCAATCACAGCATGAGAACATTCCATTGGAAGCAGTATTTCCAGTGATGCTCAGGCCTCGGATTTATTAAATAAATCAGCTGTTAATGCTGAAGGAAGCAGTTGAAGATGTATTGCTATGATAATACAAAGATTGAAAATGTAAAAATAAAGAGAAGCACTACCTCATTCTAATTAAATGCCCTGAGAAAACCTCCCCCTCTCTTAAAAAACAAAACTCCCAAGTGCTGGTAGATGTGTAATATTTGCATCTCCTGTCCCTTCTTTAGGTCTTTCTTTCTCACTAATGAATATGACCTTTCTTTTTTTTTTTTTTCTTTATAATGACATCTTTTTTTCTCATAAATCTGCTGCCATGTCACTGAACATTTTGATGAGCTTTTCTGATTCCCTCTTACATCTCCTTGATAGGATATTATTATCCAGTAATCTAGAGATGAGGAGCCTGATCCTCAGCACTGGTACTTTTGTCTGCTCAGTTAAAGATGTGAGGATTTACACCAGAAGAGGATTTGACATTGAGGGCTACCTATATCCCACAACATCATTATGGGCCTTGGGAGACACTCAAATCTGCTGTCCAAAGACATGGAACCTGTGAGAAGTCATCAACCTCCCTGAGATGTCTCCTTCTCCCAAGCAGGAGCCACACAGCAAAAATCCTGGGAATGACACATGCAGGAGCTGGCCCAAGGTCTGAGTCACAGCTGCATCTTCACCAGGAAAATCAAACATTAGGAGGAGAGGAAACTACAGTTCAAGTATCAAAATTAGGGAGGCTACACATGAAGGTATCTATCTATTTAACATGAGGGTGATAGATGAGTGGAATGAGCTGCCCAGAGAGGAGGTGGAGGCCCCATCCCTGGAGTCATTCAAGGTCAGGCTCTGAGCAACCTGACCTAGGTAGAGATGTCCCTGCTTGTGTAAGGAGGTTGGACCAGGTGACCTCTGGAGTTCCCTTCCAGCCTGAAACATTCTATCTTGAATCCTTCATTTTTCCCCTGGTGTCATTCTTTGGGGAATCCTATTTTGGGTTTTATGACTAGGTTTGAAAGTTGTTTTCTTCATAAAGAGAAATAAGGGTAGGAAGTGAGGGACCAACTCAAAAGACTAAACCCAAGAATCTCCTGCCAGCAGATAATTGCAGGAGCTGATACATGGAGTAAAATACCACCTCTTCTGGGATTCATTCTAAAAATGACAACCAGTTTGTGTTCTGTGGTCGGGGGAGGAAGAATAAGGAGCCATCAGCTTCAATTTGTTGCAAATACTATTTCTTCCTGGTTTTGGAGACAAGGCAAACAACCATACCCAAGGGATAAGCTAGATAGAGTTCATCTATTTTTAGCACAAAGCTTGCCTGGAGATGTTTTGAGTCTTCTTTTGGCCCTACATTTCTGGAATTCTGAGAAAACATTGAGATCTGTCCAAAAAAAAGTACCTTCTGCATAACACTTGAGTGAAATCAGTGTGGTTTTATACAGCAGAAATCTTTCCACCAGCAGAGTAGGATAATGATGGACCTGAAAGAAAGATTTTGTAAATTCTTGACTTAATTCAGAGTGTTTTTGTGGAACATTTCTGTTCTAAACCAAGGCTTTTAAGGAACATCTCCTTCTCTTGGTGCAGCAGATTTTCATTCTCATTTCCCTGTCGTCTTCTACTTAGATATGTACTCAGAAGTTTGTTTTTTCTTTAATAAGATCTTTATTCAGAGTATTTCTTTAAACTTTCAAACACCACACATTCTTTTTTGGTACCTACATAACCTCTTCTTCTCAAAATATTTAAGGCCATGATACTTAACCTAGTTTTCAAAATAGAGAATTCCTTTTTTTCCCTTTTCTTGGCTGACATGTAATGGTTCTGATGCTTCTTTTCTGGGTATGCCAATCCTGTCATATACACTAATATGAAATAATGACACAAGGTTGACTTAACTAGACATAATAGGGCATATTTCTAAAACATTCTGTATGGGAGGTATATCTTGCTACTTGTTAATGAAATTGGAGAAGTTCCTCAGCTGCACTACGACATATATTTATAATAGCTCCCTGCTCCAAGGTCCTTATATAATAAAATAAGAAAAATAAAAAAGAAAGGACTCTGCACAACATTGGTTTAGATAAATTATAGAATTTCCCCACTCAATGGAGAACATAACTACCAAGGTATTCCCAACCTTTTCAGAGTTTTGTCTGTTGTCCACGCTGTTGAAGTCTTTATTTTTGAATTAAAAATCAGTATTTGAAGGCTTTTGTCATTTTATCTGTGAATATATTAGAGAAGCTCTAACTATACTTTTTTTATAGAGTCTTTCAAATCAGAGGTGGAAAGCTCTGACATTTTGAATGGTCTCATCACATGGTGTTTTTTTCTTTAGCAAGTGGTGGACTAATTGCTTGCAGCCTGCCAGTTTCCCTTTTTTTTTCCCCATTTCCATTTAGAATTGCTTATATTTTGGGTCCAGAAATTGCCTTGGCAGTGGAAAGCTTACTGCATTATGCTGACCTACTAACAGCTCTTAAATGCTGGCTTTTCCCTATCAATCAATGGCCTTGTGCACATGAATCCAGCTTATCAGGAGCACAACACTTGACTCAAGGCTGGGCTTGACTTTTAAGCCCCTCTGACAACCAGAGGGATTTTACAAAGGATGTTGAAAGAGCTGGTACAGGCACGACTTGCTCCAAAAAGGGACCAGATTGAGCTGTTGCATTCAGGGTTTTAATTTTTAGCTCTCTTCTTCAACCCTTGTTATTGCTGTGGACACCAGCTCTCCTCTGAGCACAGCTGTGCCACCTCAGGAGATCATCTGCAGCTGCTTCTTCATGCAGGAGCATCTCCCATGGGAGCTTTCCCTCACCCATTCCAGGCTGAGCAGCAAATGTCTCCTTGTCCCAGCTGTTCAAGCTTTCCAGGACTATTTTACCCCAAAACAGGTGGGGGAATATTTGCATGAGCAACTCCACCAGCAGCTCTGAGAGGAGGGTGGTGGGAGTGGTGCTGGTGTCCCTTCATCCAGCTCAGCTGCAGCTGAAGTGGATTTCTGCTCTCCCTGTGTGTCTCTGTCTGGTTTAAAGGTGTATTTTGAAGTCCTGTGTTTCTTATTTGGCTACAAACGTGGTGAGCAGTAAGAGAGATCTTTGAGGTGAGAGTCCTCAAAGATGGCTAAGTGGTTGGGAAGGAAAGATGGACTTTAATGCTTCTCTTAGAAGGACACTGAGGGGCTGGAGAATGTCCAGAGAAGGGCAACGAAGCTGGTGGAGGGTCTAGAGCACAAGTGTGGTGAGAAGGGAACTGGAGTTGTTGAGCCTGGAGAAAAGGAGGCTCAGGGGAGACCTTCTCACTCTCAACAACTCTCTGAAAAGAGGTTGTAGTGAGGTGAGGGTTGGTCTCTTCTCCCAAGTAACAAATGAAAGGACAAGAGGGAATGGCCTCAGGTTGTGCCAGAGGAGGTTTAAGTTGTGTATTAGGAAAAATTTCCTCCCTGAAAGGGTTGTCAAGGCTTGGCCCATGTTGCCCAGGGCAGTGGTGGAGTCCCCATCCCTGGAGGGCTGAGGGACATGGGTTAGTGGTGCCCTGGCAGTGCTGGGTTAACACTATTTTATAGAATCACAGAATGGTTTGGGTGGGAAGGGACCTTTAAAGCTCATCTAGACCAACCCTCTGCAGTGATCAGGGACATCTGCAACTAGAGCAGGTTGCTCAGTCCAACCTCCCCTGCAATGGTTCCAGGGATGGGCCATCAACCATCTCTCTGGGCAACCTAGGCCAGGCTCTCACCACCCTCAGTGTAAAAAAAAATCTTCCTTATATATAGTCTAAATCTACCTTCTTTTAGCTTAAAACCATTAACCCTTGTTTTGTCTTTTATGAGGTGTTATTATTACCATTCTTTCAATGCTGCACTCTGCTGCTGTTCCCATAATTCCTTTTGTCTTCTGAGGGGGAAATTCAACCCATGCTTAATCTCCAGCTACCTTGGGGTAGAGAATAGCACTAAAATGGGATTTGCCCACCAGCCTCAGCCTGAACAACACTGAAGAAGGAATGGAAGGAGTGAAGGACCCAATCAGAGGACTTCTGAAGGCTCCTGATCAGATGGGACCTACAAGGTCAGAAGGCTACAGTGTTTTCTCCTGGCTTTACAATGTTCCTGAAAGGGGAGAGTGATTTGCCTGGGTAATTAGGTCAGGATTGTAATAGTTTGGCTGCCTTTTATCCTTGTTATGTGGATAACTCAGCTTCTGCACAGGCTCAGCAGCACAATTTCAAAATTGACATGGTGCTTATCAGGAGTTAGTAATTGGATAGTGCAACCCATTTGTTTGATAAAGCTGAACTGCTCCTTTTGGGATTCTCAAAGCTAATAGGCATTGTTCCTTCTTTGACATTTGATTTTAATGGCTGTAATGTTGCTCCTGTCTCAACAGCTCTATGTCTGGGTGTTTTCCTTGACTCCAGGCTTCCTCTGCAGGCTGCAGGAGACTGGTTTTAACTCTTTAGCTTCTGGCATCTCCCTGACCCCTCTGCTGCACCCCATGGAGCTGTCAAAGTGCTGGGATGGAAAAGTGAGTTCAAGCTGAAGGTAGAGGTGCAGTTTCTCCCAGGTGCATTGCTCTGGTTAGCTCAGAGAATGTGTAATCATTTAAAATATATATATATATATTCATCACAGTTGCATGCCAGTGTGATCCTATGAAACGTGGTGAGGTGAAACTGCTAAAAAAGGGATGTGCAGAACTCCCCTGGCTGTCATTTGCAGCTGATGGAGTTCTTGGAGGGACCACTTTTATCACTATAGGACTGGCTCATTGCAGCTCCTTCTTCTTTGGCCTTCAAGCAAAATCAATTCATGAACTCTGCACCACTGCTTTAAGGCTCTTTTTTATGAGAGCAGCCTAATCTACATATGGCATTGTCCCTACTTTACAGTCTTTTAATTGGCTACCAGCCACTCACCATATTGATTGAAAAATTCTCCTGGTTACATTTAGGGCTAGAGCTAATTATGATCTTTCTCCTCTCCTTCATCTTCACATCTCCTTCATCTTCACATCTCCTTCATCTTCACATCTCCTTCATCTTCACATCTCCTCCTCCTCCCTCCTTTCTCTTTCAGCCCCAAGTTTCCTCTCCTGGAATCTATTCCCACCCTGGTTTCATAAAACCTCATGTCTAAGCTGCTGTTGTTGGCAAGATACTGAATAAGAAGGAGAAGTGCTCTGGGGCTGGATGGCAAATCCTGCATTCCAGAAAAATACTGGGCACCTCTTGATGATGTAAGATTGGGTGTTCAGAGAATATTTCAGCAGTGAAGTAGAAAATAGGAATTAAAAAAGAATCGACCCTAAGTATTTTGAGTGGGTTTATGGGGGTTGAAGAGAGGTTACAAGGGAAAGTTCAGTCAGTAAATAAAATAAATATTTTCTTACAGTTTAGTGCAGTGAAAGGGCTGTTACAAACAACGGTTGTCACTTGATAACTGTAAATATGCAGTAAAGTTAATTCATCAACTTATTATTATGGTAGAAATGCTATGATGAAGTTTTATTTCCCAGAAATCCTGTAGTAATTTCTCCTGGATTATGATCCAGTGACCCACAAAAGTCTAACTCCTACCAAAAAAAGCATTAAATATTGCAAAATATCCATTTTATTTTAAAGACTGGTGCATCAGATTTCTCTACAGTCCTCCCAGGAACTCAAAAGAGTTATTCCAAGATCTGGAAAAGGTTGTCATTGATCTTTTAGGAGTAAAAAGTGTGGGTTATTGTTATTGTTCCATGCCTTTAATATTGATATTTCCTCCTTTTCTGCCTTATGCATTTAATTCCAAGGAGAGCAAATGTGTTCTGGCTGCATGTCATATAGATATAGTATATAATAGAACTATGATTAACTGTATGAATAATTACCAGTTGCAACTAAGCAATTTGGATGGATAGTTTCATTAAGAAAACAACATGGGGTCATTATAAGGTTCTGGTCGCTGCCCCCAATCTTAGAATCAAAAAAAATAGAGAGTTCTCTGAGCCACCAATCTGAACTGGTGATAAAATATCCCAAGCAGGCTCACATTAAGCTGGGTAATATGCAGGCTGCTTGATTTGTATTGAATATGTGTCTGGTGGCTGGAACCCACTGTAATGAACTCGCCCACAAATCACAGCTTAATGGGAATCTACTTATACATATTGCTTAATTAAAAGTTGTGAGCTTATTAACATGTGTCTTTGGCAGTGAGCTTTGGGGATGTAATCTCTGTGCAAATAAGACGAGGTTGTAAAAGTTTTATAGATTGACAATGATATTAAATTCCATACCTTAATAACCCATCATTTTCTCCAAGCGTGGCTCCTATTCTGGATTTATTCAAAGCTGAGACAAATTATTTGTTTGTAATTCTTTAGGACTTTTGTGTGCTTGTTTTAGCTCAGAAAGATGGTGGTGCTGGTGTGTCATCTCCTTCGGTCTCTTGTTTTGGGTGGTGTTGGCTCTTCTGGCTGGCACAGAGACCCAGAAACTCTTTTTTTTATTATTACAGAGGCACCCCATGGCACAACACCACTAGTTAGGGTTGTGCCAGTGTTTCCATTATAAAACTCTGTTTTCATGGGTTTATAACTCTACTGTAAAAATTTGCTTGGGGCTCAAACTTGGGCTAGAAGGTCTGAGAGGGGGAGAGGACATTTTTGAACAATTAGAACAAAATTCTGCAGTATGTTGCTTTTTTGCTTGGTTTCACCACTTTCCTCATTTCTCTACAGCTGGTTTCAGAAACACTTCTCATTTATTTTCCTTCATATTTGGCTTTTTGTGACATCCTAGCTGGGCTGTTTCTCCCTCCTTTCAGTTAATTCCACTTAAATTTTGCTAATTATTGCTTTCATTTTAATTTAAAAAAATAATAGAATAAAGCAATCTCTTGTGAGGCTTTAAACCCACAACTTCTGAATGAGGTACCTCTTCTTCATGGAAGTTATTTCACCCCATTTGGCACCTCTTTGCAATAAGATGGTGCTAGAAGGGAGAGAATTTGTAAATGGGGATAGAGAGGTTGTTGCAAGTCACAGATTGTGGTGGTTTTCATCAATATCCCCCCCCCATAGCTACCCTTTGAGAGGAGAATCTCACGTTGTCACCCTCTGAATCACAGATCTGGGGTTTATTCTCCCTATTTTTGATGGTTTCCTCTTCAAGAACTCTGAAGAAGGACTGTGAGCTGTGGATGTGCCTCCTCCCCTTCCTGCCTCAGTGTCCCACCTGAGGACACACACTTGGTGAAGAGCTTTGGGTTCCTCCAGCTGATCTCTCTGCCAAAAGAAAGAGCTAGAAACTCTTTCAAGCAGATGTGGTGCTTCATGTGAGAAAATTGTCTTCCTTGCCAGCATCAGATCACTCTGAGTAAGTGCAAATGAAACCAGCTCTCCTTAAAGCACTTGGATGTGAGAGGTGAGGACTTGATGCTCCACAAAGGACTTGAACATGGGAGGTGAGATGAGTCTGGGAGGAACTGCACCAAGCTGCATGATGGTTACCAGGGGTCTACACAGGTCTTCTGCCCTTGAGAGGACAGGAAGATGTGTGCTGTACCTTTTCTGTGCTTTAGTATCATGCCATCCCCTGAAAAATGTATCTGGGGGACAAGCAGGGATGATGTTCAAACAAACAAGGAGATGGGCAGGACTCTGGTATGGCAGGTCTGACATAGACAGTCTGAGACCCCTGTGGCCGAGTCCAGCCTGAAGTTTCTCTACAGCCTTACATCTGAGGTGTCCTACAAGAAAGTATGTCCTGCAACAGGCTGCCCAGGGAGGTGGTGGAGTCACCATCCCTGGAGGGGTTCAACAAATGGGTAGATGTGGCACTTCAAGACACGGTTTAGGGGTCAGGGAGATGTTGGGCTTGATGATCCTGGAGATCTTTTCCAACCTAAATGATTCTATGATTCCTCCACCCTGGAGCTTGTGATCTGTTATGAAGCCCAAACACTGTTGTGCCTCCTAAAGCTTTGGGTTGAAAGCTTGGAGTGAGACCATCACCAGGAGCCTACTGATAGGGGAGGCTTTTGCTGAGGAAGAGGAGGCAAAGAAGAGTCTGTTTCTGGAGAAGGTTTCTGAATAGCTTGGATCTAGTTTCCACCCCAGTCCTTTGTATCAATGGGATCCCATCACAAGAAACTGAGGTCCAGCAGACCTGGCCCAGGCTGTGATACTTGACAATGTGGATTTGCACAAAGCCTGAGCCAACAGGTGGTGCCTGCCTGAGTTATATCATGAAGTATTAACCACAAGTGACTAACAACCAGATATTTCTCCCTAGAACAGGCAGCAGATGAATATGTCGTGGTTGAAGAAATAAGTATTGTTTTCAATATATATGCTAAAATAAACTGCTTCACTACTCCCTATTCACAGCAGTTTACATAACTGCCTATGACAATTGAATAAGCTAAGTTGTAATAAAATATCCATGAAGGATTTTTCTTCTTGCAGCCCACAAATTTTGAATCCTGTGCATGGGCTGTTTTTATTCCAGTTGCTTCATCTTTGCATTCATCAGCAGTTCTGACAGCTGAGAAAAAATAATTATTTCGGTTTGGCACAAAACTGGGTTATTTGGGAACAATTGATTAGAGAAAAGATCGAGTCAGATGTGGGTTTGATTTCAGACTGTAGAGCAAAAAAGGAATTTGGAAACAAATGGTTGCTTCAACCTGAATTGTCAAAATGTTTAATTAAAAAATGAAGGAGCTGGCAGGGCTGAGTGTTCTTGAAGGAAATGACTTTGAGGAGAAGTTCAGCAACATCTCCATATTTCCATAAATCCATTTGATGGCACCTTTTTGTCTAATAAAAAGAATTTCCCTGCTTTCATCCCAAAGCCACACTCTTTAGACCTGACTCAAGAAAGCAATTAAACACCACTGAAGTCTGGGGAACTGGAGGAAACATCTGAAGTCTTGAACGTCCAAGTTCCTGGCCTGGTTCCTTATGAACCTCCTTCTTTAGAAATCTACTCCCTCTTAATTAATTTGATTAAGTAGAGTTTTTTGTCTGAGACACCCTCCATTGTGAAGAGAAGGAAAGTACAAGGAGCTCGTTGGCAGTTAGACTAATGGGAAAATGGTAATTTCTCTATTACCCTGCCAGGGTCCAGTAAAATACTACTCGCATTAAAATAAAAGTTATATTTCCCTAATCTTTTAGAGACGTGTGATTCTTTCAAAATGATATTCAAATCAAAGACTTATTATTAGCCCGGGCCTCAGCCCATTTGTTCTAAGAGGTATGTTTGAATTCCAGGGGAGAAAAAAGGAGAATTAATTGCAAATCTGTCTTATGTGCTTTTGTATTGTAGCCCTTCTACAATTAATTTTTTTTAATGATAAAAATGAACTTATGTGTGCCTTTGGAATATCCTCACTCATGAGGCAGCCAAGCAATGTTTGTGTGTTAAGTTTACCTAGGTAAGAAACTTGGAGACAATAAATCAGAGCAATTACCCCACGAGCATCCTCACTTAGCTTCAGTTCTTATGCACATCTTGGTTGGGAGGAAGCCTCACAAAAGGCATCCAGAGAGACAGTCAAATTGTCACTAGACAAATGGCAGATGCTCTCTATTAACCCCTCTCCCTTCCCAAAGGGGAAGAGAAAGGGAAGAAGGGAGAGGGATTTATGGATTGGAAAAGAAATCCAAAAGAGTTTTAATGAAAATACTACTACTACTACAATGAAAATATATACAAAAAACCCAATATTGAAGCCAACCCTCCTGATGGCAATTCTATCACCATCCCCTCTGGTGCTGTGGAGCAGGCACTGGGGAAGTCCCAGATGGACTCGGCAGCAGATGGGAACTGGATTCAGGAGCTGGATTCTGGAACTGAATTCAGGAATGCACAGATTGGGATTGAAAGCAGAACTGAGTCCTCCTGGGACACCAGCCATTGAAGAAGAGGCTTGACTCTTGTGATCCCTCAGCTTTATACTGAATATGATGCATATGGGATGGAATCGATCACTGGTAACTTTAGGGTCACCTCTTCTGGCCTCTCCAACCTGCAGGTGCCACCTCTGACTGCACCCCAACATGGGGCACCAGATCTCACAGTGCCCTTGGTCTGCAGAGGACAAGGATCAGCCAGAGCCTTTCTGCACACCCCAACCCTTGGCAGTGACTCTAAACATGGAGCTGAGAGAAGAGACTGGCTGTGGAAACATGCCCTAAGATTCACAAAGTGCAATTAGAAGAGACTGAGCTGAAAAGTAGCATCACTGAACAGAATTAGCTCTGTTCTAGCTCAGACCAGGACACAAATCAATGGGTGCTGGGTGGATGAGGGACAGCCTGCAATGATTGTGCCATATGGGCACCTTATCAGTGCTCATCAATATCTCCAGGCAAAGCTTTCCACAGCCACCAGACACAAGGAGTATGACAATGCAGGAGGATGTCATCCCCTGCACCTCACTCCATCACTAATCACTCAACTCAGGCAGAGTTCAACTTCTTAGGTAATTAAGACAAACAGGAGAAAGCTGCTGGTGTCATGCTCTGAGAAGAGCCACTTGTGCTAACAGCTCCCATGCCAACAAAACAGAGACAGAAGCTAAGGATTCTCTGGATGGCCAAGTTCCTGGATAAAAAATGGGATCCTGCCTTTGTTGTCCCCACTTCTTGAGCTTACTGAGCAGCAACTGGAGGAATAAGAGGTAAATTTTCATTTATTCAATTACAGTCTTAGAGTAAGTCAGTGCCATGAAGAGAGAAAGAAAATGTTCTTCAGTTCTTTAGAAATAATGAATTTATTCTGAACTTAGAATTATATTAGTTTTACAGTAACTCCACCTACTTATCTGGGCATATCTAGAACACTTGTTGAAGGATTTACATCCTAATGCTGATGATTTCCTTGTTCTTTCTAGCCCACAACTAAATCCTCTGAATTAACCTTTCATTTCCTTGTTCTTTTTAGCCCACAATTAAATTAAGCTTTCCAAAAGTAAATACATCTACTGGAGTCAGCACTTTGTTCTTCCCAAACTTAGAAGTGCCAAGGTATAAGGTAATTTTTTTTCTATTTTTTATATTTGAGCTCAGTTGGGAGACAGAAGTCTTGGCATTCTCACATCCAGTTTTAATGGGATTTCTATCTCATAGTGTAGAATCAGAAGGGTTGAATAAAATCTGAAATTTGCTAATTGCTGCCTATAATGAGCACCTGATGCTTTAAGATAAGATGATTCCTTTCCACCCTCCCCTTCTGAGGGCACGTTGTGCTGTGTCTCTCCATGCTAAACAGAAGACAAAGAGTGACTAGTGGTGCCAGAAGAAATAAAATCAAGATATCTCCCAATAACTGGAGAGCCAATATATGTCACTGCTCTGGCTCCCTCTGCTCTTGACATCATTTAAGGAGTTCTGTGTGAACCCACCTGGGAAAGACAGAGGCAGACAGCAATCAGGGCAGCCCCTGCTGAAGAAGCAGCTGGAAATCTGACAGAGAATGAGTTTATTTACTCCTCTGCTTCTTCAGACCTTCCCAAAGCCATTTGGGAGTTACAGCAGGATAGATACATGGGTATGGCCACTGCAAACTCTATTTACGGGAAGAAATTTCTCCCATTTAATGCACACCATCAGCACATGAAACTTCCTCGAGTACACACACGATAGCAAGGATTTTAATAATAATAATTGTAATAAACCCAATTCTTCTTGGTGAGAAGGAGCTTTCATTTAGGCAACGAGTTCACTTGTGAGGTCAGCTGTGCTTTAGAATCCTTCCTGCCTTCCCTAAGTCTGCATTTGTTACTGATAACAAGAGATCTTGATTCCAGAACTGCCAGCACTGGCGTGAATCTCTGCTGGGAGATTGAATAGATGTCTTTTCCTTGTTAACCTTTTCACATGTGGCTGCCTTTACTTGATGCAACCCATCAAGTAGATAACTTGTTATCTATTATCTATCTATCAGGCAATGACCAGCTGCAGATCCTGAGACCTGAAGCTCGATTCACACAGGGGGATGCAGGCAGAGCAAGTTCCCTTTGCCCCACACCATCTCCTAGGAGCAATCGAGCTCCAGGCTGGAAGCACCAGAGTTATGTCCATGCTGAGGTGTCCTCCTTGGCATACGTGGATATATCATGGTGTTGACTCTCCCATCTTTCCCAGTCTGGTTCTATGTTCTCATGAAGACCTCGGAAGGTCCCTTCCAACCTAAGTGATCTCACAGTAAGTCACTGCTTGGTCTAAGAATGGGTGGGATCATATCTGTGCATGTTTAGCTCCAGAAGCATATTTATATCTTTGCCTACAGGTATTTTATTAACTCTTTTGGGTTTTTTAAATTTCTTTTTGTGTTATTCTGGCTTCTAGACTTTATTTTAGCACACGGGTATTTACTGCCCTTATAGAATTGGTGGGAGGACACTTTTTCTGTCTTTAAGGATTTTTGAACTGTATTTCCACTAACATTTCAGTTCACAACACTGGGATAAAAAGCACTGAGAAATGTGGTGTGGATATTACTGTGTGGTTTTGCTTTCTACACATTTAAGCCTCAGTTAAGACTGCACATATAAGCTGCTGAAACAGCTCCCAATTGCTCCTTGGGGTTTGGCCATTGACTTCTGTATGTCAAGCTTTCAACTCCTGGGCAAAGTGGAGTTCATTACAAATTTATTGATGTTTTCAGAATTTTTTAAATTTCTATTCAAGTGCAGTGGCTTCAAGCAGCAAGAGAGGGGGATTTCTGGGAGAGGAGAAGGGATAAGCTTGTAGATATAATAACTACTATAGAACCTGAACTTGTTATTGGTAAAAATCAGAATGTTCCCAGCAAAATAAAAATACCTGATTTATTCCATTCCTAAAAAAGCACATGAATCCCATGCTAAACATTTTTTTATCTCAGGTCAGTGCTTCTGTTCTCTGGTCCTTCTCTTAACTGCCTTGTCAGTCTCTCAATATCTCTCTACCTTTATGTAGCCTCCTGTCCTTGATCTTCTCTACTTGGAGCACTGTCACACAAGCACAACCTTCACTTTCTTGCCTCTTTAGACCTATTTTCCTTCTACCCTAAAATACCAGCTCCTCTTCCTCTCCACCATCTCTGGAGTGTCTCAGGTCTGCTCTGAAGGCTACAAGGCTTGCACAGCCTCCCCTTTTTTTCCAGTGGAAGGTCCCCTCCAAGAGAAGTCTAATTGTCCATTCCTTTGGCCATGTTATTACTCTTCAAGCATCTCTTCTGTGCCCTCCACAGTCTTCTGCATCAAGTGGTTGTGGTGGTGCCCACACCCCACAATCTCTTCTTTTGCACTGCTGCTTTTCTCACAGTTCCTTCCCAACCCTGCCTCTTGTCTCTCCTTTAAATTCCTCCTCCAAGCTCATCTTTTATCGTGCTGCAAAAACCCTACTGGGGTCTGCAAAGTGCTCAGCAAGAGTCTGATGTGAATTTACTGTTATCCTGCCAAAAACAAAAAGTTACTTCGTTATCTCTCTGTGCTCCCCTGTCTCTCTCTTGTTCAGCTCAAGGTCTTTGCTGTTCACTTTTGTTATTTCTGGAGAGTTTTATGGGTTTGCTCATTGTATAGTTTTCTTTTAATTTTGAATTTGTTTATTCATGTGGTTAAGAATGTCTTTGAGCAGCAGTGATGGATCCTGCTCTAGCTCTTGATACTTGGCTGGCTGTAGATAGGTTAAGGAAACAAAGAAAAGTGCTACTCAGCAGAGATAATCCAAATGCTGACATCACTTGGCAGAATAAACCCTAACAAGGTAACCAATACTGCCAGGCAATATTTACATTTAAATCAGGATATATATATGGAAAAACTGTATATGATGACATTGCAGATTGCCCTTTTTTTTTCTCTTTTTCAGCTAGGTCCTTCAGGGTAGCAGCTGGATTGGTTTTAAGATGGGAGCTTCTTAATCCAGGCAGATGTAGCTCTAATCAGAAGTTAATTTGCAGGGATATTCACATATGCAAATCATGTCACAATGCTGAAATGCACCCACGTAATGACTGGAAAATGTTATACCCATAAATCATACTACCACGATCATCAAAATTTCCACTCAGCCAGGACAAATTCAACAGCATTTATGTCTTTCCAGCTTTTAGCCCATAAAAAATCTGTGTTTTTGGAGAGTGTGTTACACTGGTGATCTTAAAACTCCCAAGTCTGGTATAATGAGTCCTCAAGTGCGTTATAACTTACCAGTAATTACATTTCAACATTTCTGCTTTCAGCAGTTAGTGTTTTATTCATAAACATTTAAACACTGAATTAGGCATAAAATAAGAATGTTGGCAACAATCCGGCTTAATTTCATTAACTATTAGGTAAACGTAGTATTGCTTCTTCAAATAATCCTTGGTTTGAATGCTAAAGATGTAATGAACTTCATGGTTCATAGCATCTGACATTGCTTAATTAATGGGTGCATTTATAGTACATAGGCCTCAGTAATTGATTTATATGCATGATTTGCACATACAGCTGTTAGTTCCTGTAGGAAAGTCATAATTCAAATGTGTGCATATTTTCTAGATATGGGGAAAGAGGGGAAAAAAAACAACAACCCACCTCCCAAACTTGTCGAGTTCCCAGAAAACACGATAGCAAATAAATAGCACAGGGAAAAAAACCCCAGCAACCTACCAGAAGAAACATTAATGTTAAAGCTTTGAGTTTCCACAGCTCACACATTTCAAATGGAAAACATGACAAAATGCTTCTCAGCATGCTTTTTTTTTTTCTCTTTACAGTAGATGTGGTTCAGTCTGTATGTGCCCACACACCTCTGTTGGTATTACAGCGTGTGCAGGGTGAGTGGAGCCCCCACTTTCCACCCCTGAGCTTCTCTCCCTCGCTCACATACACATAAACACACACGAGCTCTACATAATTTAGATTTAGGAGCAAGTGCAATAAAGCTAAGGAAAGGTTACACTTAATATCACACAGGTTTAGTCTCGGGGCAAAGCTTCTCCTAACCCAAGCCAAACGTTGGAGGCGAGGGAATTCAGGCCAGGTTTCCCAGCCTGGCCAACAGATTACTTGTGAAAGCCAAAGTGGTGTGTTGAGAAGTCAATGCAGAAGAATAACTGAGCTCTGAGTGGAAAGAGGTCTCCTGTGGCAGTTTAAAAAAAGGCTGAGGAAGAGAAACAGCTGTTTCTGGATTATCCATTACCTTGCAGCTAAGGCTGCATCCTTCCTAGTCCTTTTCTGGCTGCCTGGTGTATCCCAAGCAAACATCCCCGTTCCAGCACACGGGTTTCCAGCCTCCCTCACCTTTCTCCCTTACACTGACAACCACCTCCATTAGCAGCAAGCCTTACTGAGGGGTTCCTGCAGGAAGCACTTGCCATTTGAGGGGTTTGGGGTTGGGTTATCAAAGCATTTCATTGTACATTAAGGAATGCAGAGCTCAGGCAGCTTGATGGCTTTCCCAACCTGGGCTCCATTTCCTGGTGCTCTGAGGCAACGCTCAGCTTTTCACTCTCCAGCCCCTCAGACTCTCTCCATCTGCTATTCTAATGCCTGCATTCATCAGTAGACTGGCAACAATAAATTTTCTTCTTTCCTTTCTCTTTCCTTTCCCAAAGCTCTCCCTTGTACACACGTTTGTCATTTCTTCACCCTTGACTGCTGACTGGCCAAACCTCCACGAACAATAATTCCATTATAATGTAAGCCAGGGGCATGGTTGGCTTTATGGTTTGACTGGAGGCAGGTGAAAGGGTGGAAAGGAGATTATTTTAAACTCTTAATCATCACTCATCTTTTTTTTTTTTTCCAATATTCATTGACAAGCTGTAGTGGAAACTTTATTTTTTCTTGGAACCCAGACACTCTTCCAGACTTCTATTCCCTTGTGTTAGCCCAGTTCTTTCCTTCTGAGGGTGTTACTGCAGTTTTCTGAAGGTAGATCTTTCCCACAGTGACTATGTTCATACGTAGGACTTGTGCTCTAACTGGTGGGCTGACGTGCCTTTGAATTGGGGTTTAACCCAACAGTGCAACAGTTGTCACTGTTAAGCAGGTATTCTTACATCAAAATGCCATTGACATCACCAAGACCATCACCAAGGTGTGAAGAACATAAGCTGAGGGCCTGAACCATGAGCCTAAGGCAGATGAGTCTTTAGTCTCTATTAACTTTTATAGTAGAGGAAAAGACAGGCAGAGAGTTAAGCTACATTTAGAAGACACTGATTTATTTATAAAACATCCATCAAGAAAGAAGTCATTTGTAATCCTAAATCTAAAGAAGACTAAAACTGGGAGAAGAAAACAGAATAAATATATTGCTGAGGATTAAATTACTTCTCTTGTCCTCTCCAGCCTGATTTTGCTGATTTGAGACACAGTTTGCAAGTATTTTGATCACAGGTTTAGATTTTCAGGGGGGTTGGCCTCTGAAATTATCTTCGAATCACTACATATTTTTCACAGCAACGGAATGAGTTTGTTGGAAGAGACAGGCAGAAATGGTGATTATCTAAGGTAATAAATACTCAGTAATATAAACATCTTCTGCTAAAGCTTCCTCCTCTCCAGCACATAATCCAGTTCTCATTGATTTCAAAAGCAGTTGGGTTTCATCTGATCACTAGTTATTAAACAGCTTCCAAAGTTATAAAAAAAATGCAACGCTTTGCTAGAAATAAGCTTTGTTTCCTTGGCAGACTGTAACAATAATAACAATTATATATAAACATGCATATACACACATTTCCTTTCCCTTTTTATATCTTCAATCATCTGGAGTTCTTCAAGCATTTTATGCAGGTGAGTAAAAAATAATTATCTTTGTTCTGCAGACACAAAGGGAAGGTATGGGTGAAGTTGGCAGGAAAAGGAAGAATATTGTGAATTTTCCACTGAGATTAAAAACCCCCACAATTATATAAAAACTACTCTGGGTTTCCTTGACCAAAGCAGGCTCTGTTCAGCATTTTTACCCTTTATTTTTCCCAGCCTCTCAAGTCTCCCTGAGCCAAGGTTTGAACTCTCACGGCAGCCTGAGCAGCATTCTTGATGTTCAGTTGGACAATTGGAGGAGCATATCTACCAAACATGTGTTCTGGTTGTTGAGATAGGACTATTTATAGGTCTGCCACTTCTGAGAGTCCAGTTCTGATCCCCTTGTTCACATCTGGTGGGATTTTTCATGCACTGGATAGTTCCTCACTGCCCATTCACAGCCTGGAGAAAAGGAGGCTCAGGGGAGATCTTCTCACTCGTGACAACTTCCTGAAAGGAGGTTGGAGCGAGGTAGGGGATGGTTTCTTTTCCCAAGTAACAAACAATAGGACAAAAGATAATGGCCCTATGCCATGTCCTCCTGACTGGTGCTTGAACTGGTTCTTTCCCATGCAACAGTTCCCAAATTTGTGGCTCAAATAAATATACTCAAAGCCTCTGTGGTCTCCTTTGGACTATGGATGTGAGCTTGTGATTCCTGCAAACAGGTTCCTGGGTAAGTATTCTCCTGCTCTGCAAAGGGATTAGAGTTAATTCTAACTAAGGAACACTTTAAAACCATTAGGAGACAGTAATTTTAGCAGTTCTACAGATGATTAAAAAGTCATTTTCTAAAATATTCTCACTGGAGGGTTTTTTTCTTTTCTTAAAGAAAACATTTAATTGCTCCAATCAACCATAACTGCTTTGTGTTTATGATGTAATTTGTATACCCTGATCACAAGGTATGTGGTTATTTTTCATATTTACTTATGAATGTGTTCCCCACAGTTCCCATTAGTCACCTTTAATCAGCTTTAATTCACTGTCCATTCATGAGGGAAGGACTAAAATGAGATGAACTCTAGGTGGGAGCACCTGAGGTTGCAGTACCACGACCTGACACACTTTGTAATGTCCCTCTGATAGACACAGCTTCTATTTTTTTTCCCTTCATGTGACACCAGCAGTTGAAGTCCCACCTCACAGATGGGGGAGATTGGCTTTGTTTTTAGCTCCAGAATTTGCTCTGGTATCACCCATCTGTGGATTAAAAAACCCAGTCTCTCTAAGAAGCAGAAGAAATGCCACCAAAAAAGGGTAAATGGCTCCAGTGATCAGAGGGATGTTTCTCCCCATCCTAGATGCTGAAATTGGCTCCTCTACCACATGGCAAAGAAGGTTGTTCCTTGCACACCATCCCTTGAAGAGGTAGCACAGTAAGTAACAAGTGTCCACATATTTAAATGTGTTGGTAATGTCCTGTCCAAGCCTTCATTTTTTTTCCTGATAAATTATCTTCTTGTCCATCACTTTATTTTTTTTCTTGTAGGTTTGTTTCTTTACTAGAGTAGACCCAGAAAACACCAGGCACATCTTCAGTGATACAACTCTGAATCATCCTTTTATTTTTGAGGGAAATTGTTTTGCCCTAAGGACCATTCCAGCAACCCTGAGCTTCTGTCCACAGTGGAGCAGCTCTGTAAATGAACCTCTGGTGTGGTACCTGGCACATCCTCTGCTGTGAGAAAATAGCTGCCAGTGGTTTGTTTAATTGCCAGGACCACTCTAAAATGGTTTCCAGGGATCAAAATCTTCCTTTCTCTCAGCATTTTGAATTTTCAGACCTTGCATGCGAGCCCACTGAAACCCAAGACTTCAATATGTTTTCCCCAAGAGTTCTCACGCATGTTTTGAAAGCTGGAACATTTTTATTTGCTTTATAATAGTTCCCAAGAGCACCTGCCAAGGTCTGGGCACCTCAGTGTCAGAAAAACATGAAATAACAGAGCACCTGTAAGTGAAAAACAGCCACAGTTCAGGGCAGTGAAGTGCCAGCAGCAACTTTGGGGCTCTCCCTGCTCATGCTCCTGGTGTCCAGACCTTTGAACTAGGGAAAATAAAAAAGGCCTGATGCTGCCCAGGCTTTTCCATAACATGCCTGGCCCTGCCAAGTGTGGAGTGTGGCTTCCCCTTCACCAGCAACCTTGGGCTGGAAGAGGTCATGGTGTTCATGCTGATGCCCCAACCTGCATCCACCTTCCCAGATGTCTTCAACTCTTTTCATGCAGCAGCCTGTTAGTCTCCAGGTGGTTTGCTAAGAGAAACTTGCATGGCTGGGACCAGAGCAAAGCTTCTGCTGACACAAGCAACGTTGTCCTCCTGAGTCACCAGAAAAAACTGACCTCACCCAGGATGACTTGTACCTCGGACAGCTAGAGGACTCTGCTAACGTGGGACTTGGCCTTTTGTTCACCTTGTGCCTCTGCACCACAGCCTGATGGTCTAGAGGAAAGGGGAGATACTCAGGACACCCTATTGTTGGTCTTCTGCCCGTGTTTTGTCTTTCTATGCTCCCTCTCCCAGGACACAGGATGTTAGAGAATATTACAAGCAAAGAGAAACCAGGGCTAAGGCAACCACTGCACTGCTGTGCAGTCCCTCCTTGTTCTGTAATTATTAAACCTGGCGATTTCTTGGGGTAAATAAATTGTAACTTAACTATTGCAGCTCCATTTTTCTCCCAGAAGACCAAATAATTACTTCTGTGACCCCCTAATCCCTGCATCTGAACATTTAGAGAGATGTTTTCCACACTGAATTCAAATAACTCTTAAACTAACCTGGTAAAATCCTGGGGAAATGCACTAAACCAAGCTTGTATTTGAAAAAAAAAGCATTTTATTTCAAAATATTACATGTTATTTGTGTGTATGAGCTCATTGCTGTCCCAGGGACGGAGACAGAGGTTTGTTTATTTACCTGAAACTTTGCAGAGCTGTGCCAAGGAATAAACTTTTCAGTTCTCTGATCCTAGCACTCAGCAAAGTCCAACAAAAGGCTGTAGAGAACTAGAGACCACTCTGACTTTGCAGTTGTTGGCTTTGTTTTTACAGTTATGTGAATACAGACCTGTGAGCTCTGGTAGGATGATCTCCCTTCTCCAGAAGGGCTGAGGGTTGATATTGAACTATCTCAGGTGATGCCACCACTGAGAAAACCCAGAAGGCAGCTGTGTCCTGGCAGTGCCCCCCTTGCCATGCTCTAAACCACTGCTCAGATCCTCTCTTGATGGAGAAAATGAGCTGGAGAAGAAAGCTTGTGACCATCTGGGGATGTTTATTCCTCTTGGGAATAGAGGTGAAATTTTATTGTGCTTTACTGAAATCATCAGGTTCAACTAAGAAACAAGCAGTGTTATAGCAAGGGGAGAAAAAAAAGGGAAGCAGGTAATGAAACAGCAATAAAATTGAAAGCAAATAGTATTTTAAAAGTTTTAATGCTTCCACACATCTCAGCTTTGCTGCAGAAACTTGACAGTCAAATATCAAGCAGGACACCAGCTCGCTGAGTTTTATATCATTAGAGTAACAATGTTATTAAACTTGATATGGTTTTATTTTTAATTTCAAAGAAACGTATTTCCTGATTTTTTTGGTAAAAATGACCTTTGGGAACCATAACAATCTAGATATTTATTTATCCTGCTGCATCAGCTAATACGTCCAGGGAGCAGCTCTACTGGAAAGCACATGAACATCCTTATGGGGTAGGGTAATATTAGGAGCTGTGTGTTTTATTAGCCCATTTTAAAGCTCTTTTTTATGAAATTACTTGATGTGTTACTGTGAAGAAATGGATCTGCTTCTCTTTTCCTTCTTTTCTGCAATTTGATGCCTGTTTTTTCTGTCTTGCAAACTTGCTTTTTGTAACACGTTGCTTTTAAAAGGCAAATATTTGTATATATTACCTAAGCAAAGCATTTTTCATCTGTAAAAAAAAAAAATATTAGATGGCTTTCCATTATCTGGACAGAATATTGCAAATGATTTCCACCGCTGACTGAATTTCATAGATGGTTGTAATCGCTGAGAACCGTCCAAGAGACGAGAAGTTGTGCAAAATTCAGGAGAACTTGAAGCCTGGGCTTAATCCGGAGGCGATTACAGACCCCTCCCTTCCCAGCCCACCCCGAGGCGATCACAGACCCCCCCTCACGAAGCCGCTGCTTGCCCGGAGGTGGTCGCAGATCGCCCGCCCGGAGGCGATGGCAGGAGCCTCCCCTGCCCTCCACGGCCCCGGTCTCGGCCCTCCCCTCACTCGCGCGCCCGACCGTTACCTGCCCCAGCCGCGCGCGCCGCCCCCGCACAGGAGAACGGGGGAAAGTTCTGGAAAAGCCCCGAAGTTCTGCCGGGTTGGAAACACGCCGTGAACTTGAACCTGCCCCAGCGGCAGCAGGAGCTGGGAGCGGGCTCGGAGCAACGCGTCGGAGGCTGAGGGGAGGTGAGCGAAGAGTGAGGGGACCCGGGACCTGCAAAAAAAAGAAGGGAAAGTCCCATCTCCACTCGCCACAGACAAAAAAAGGTAATCTCTGCATTCATAAGTTGAGGTATTTCCCTTTAAGTTTCCATATGCATACAATGCAGGAGAGGTTTGCTCATAGTACCTCTTGCAATTCGCTCCATACCTCCAGCAGGGGTTTCAGGGGTTGGGAAACAAGTGGGGACAGACAGAGGGGACAGAACATAATGATTAGATTGGATATTAAGAAATTCTTTATTGAAAGGCACGGGAACAGGCTGCCCAGGGAGGCGGGGGAGTCACCATCCCTGGAGGGGTTCAGCAAACAAGTAGATGTGGTGCTTTGGGACATGGTCTAGGGGTCAGGGAGATGTCGGACAAAGGTTGGACTTGATCCTAGAGGTTTTTTCCAACCTAAATGATTCTATGAAAGGCAAATGATAATGCCAAACCAGGAAGATGTAAACCAAAATTAGTCCTAAATTCAATGTAATTTCAGGTAATGCTGCGCACAACCACTGGATGTCACATCCATCCAAAATTAAGTCCATGGGGCGAACAGATTTGCACCTTCTTACCTTGGAATTGGGTTTAGCTGAGGACATCAATTAGAGCAGGTAGAGCTGATGCTCAGCTCTGCTAATGACAAAATGAAATGCTGAGAATCAGCCCATTTTTTTTTAACAGAATGGGCCAAATGCTGCCCTCGGTTACATTCCCAGGCCTCAGATAACATGAGTATAATTGAAAGCAGTTTTGGTTCAATATTTCTTGTATTTTAGAAGCTATGGAGCAATCAGGCAATATGACCTTTAGTGGTCCACCAAAGAAGCAAGTTCTGCTCTGCGTGGGATTCAGGCTAATCAATATCCTATTACAATCACAGCCCGGTTTTTTTTACAACTCAGACATACTGGGAATAGCCCAGACAAAACATTTCTCCCTTCAATGGCTGAGGCTCAGCAGATTCACAAACCATTGGCTTGTTAAATCTGGACTTTTCAATAAAAGGACATGAAAGTTTAAGCTGAATTGTGTAATGTGGTACAAACATACCCAATTTGAACACACTCAAGCACTCATTAAGCCCAGTCTCCAAACAAAATCCATGAGGACTTTGTGAGTGTTTAGATTGCCACATCACTCCACATAAATAAATAATAATAAAAAAATTACAAGCTCTGGTAAACTTGTCAGGTGTAATAGGGGTATAACAATCAGAAGCACAGGATAAAGTCAATATTGGTACAAGGTCTAATTTTTCTCTTGGACAACAGGAGACAGAATTCACTGAAGGAAATCTGAACCCCACAGGGAGCCAATGGCTTTCCATGAGCCAGGATATCACCCACTGGTTTTGAGCAGCAGGGGTGGCCAAGCATCCTTGACTTGAAGAAATACAGGGTGAAATCTTGCCATTGAAGTCGATGGCATTGCTCCAGCGAGGTCAGACTTCCACTTATGAGGCCAGTTCAAAATCAGGACACCACTAGAAGTACCTCAGCACACATGGGGACAAGGAGATGGGGGAAAAAAACCACTGGGCCTGTTTCTGTTTTCACCAGAACATCTCCAAGGAAGCAAAGCCAGCATGTCTCCATGTGCACTCAGCTGGAACATGCATTTTAATTCAGGAATTAACTCATTATTTTAATTCAGGAATAAGATAAATTCATTATTTTAACTCAAGCATGAGATAAATTCATTATTTTAATTCAGGAATGATAGAAATTCATTATTTTTTTCAGCTCAGGAATAAGGAGAAAAAAAGCACAAACCCTACTCAGGGTACCTTTTTTTCCTTTAGAATAGGCTTGTTTTCTTAAAATAGCCCTGTTACTAAAATCAGTAATGAACTAAGGTTGAAGTTATCCTTTTATTTTTAAGATGCTCATTTTAATAGTAAATGGTGCCTTTAACCAAGTCACTGAAGAACAAGTTTAGTGAAATTGCAGGTCAGATTAACAAAACACTTTCACCTGGTCACACTTGCCTCCCAGTAAGTCTTGCATGTAGGTATTTACATTTTACAGGTGAGAGTTGTTGAGCCTGAGGAAGAGAAGGTTCTGGGTGAGACCTTCTTGTGACCTTTCAGTACTTAAAGGGAGGCTTAGAAGAAAGATGGGGACAGTCTTTTAGCAGGACCTGTTGTGACAGGACAAGGGGTGATGGTTTTAAACTAAAAGAGGGAGATTTAGACTAGAGAGAAGGAAGGAAATTTTTACATGGAGGGTGGTGACAGCCTGGCCCAGGTTGCCCGGAGTGGTGGTTGATGCCCTGTTCCTTGGAGCATTCCAGGTAAGGATGGCCAGAGCTCTGAGCAACCTGCTCTAGTTGCAGATGTCCCTGCTCCCTGCAGGGGGGTTGTACTAGAAGACCTTGAAAGGTCCCTTCCAACCCAAACTGTCTTACGATTTAAAAAGATTACACCAGGTATTAAGGCAACAGAGGGATGAAGGATCAAGATGCTACACCCCTCAAGTCCAGGGGTTGTTTGCAGTGAGCTGGGTCTGTGAAGCAGCTCCAGGTGGGTTTTTAGGTGGGTGTCCTACAATGTCATGTTCTTGTTGCAGTGTGGAGCTTGCAAAGGGATGAACCCGGTCCCGGGGCAGCTTCTGTGAGGTTCCAGCCTGCGAGGTCCAGAGCAAAGCCACTTCTTCCAAAGGTAAGCAGCTCCTCCTTTTCTTGCCAAGTATGTGTTGTCTTGTTACCTGTGCTCAGGGTGAGGAAAGAGGTAGAAGAATTTGCTGCTCTGTCCACAGAGACTTTAAACTGTTTTTCCAGAGACCATGTGTTAGGTTTTGTGAAGGGAATTTGGTATAACTAGAATAACTTAGGAGGATACAGAACTTCAGTGAGTCCATTCCTCTTGGACTTGTGTTTCCCTGCAGTGGCTACAGCAGGGGAGAAAGAAAAATTGGTAGATGGAGAAACTTTTTGTTTAAACTTCATACTGCATCATCTTTAATATGTGTTTCCCTGGATACTTGTTTGGATTGGGAGTAGGTATAAGAACACTGAGGAGGGAAGGAAAGAAGGATCTCTGGAGTCTATCAAACTGTTATTTGAACTTGATAATGTGCTAAAGAATCTGAATGAAACAGAGTTCTTTATTACTGTTTGTATTAAAATATATATTTTTGTGTTTTTTTGTGCCTGTGGAAGAGCAATGAAGCTGGGGAAGGGTGTAGAGAACAAGTCTTGTGAGGAGGGGCTGAGGAAACGGGTTGATCAGCCTGGAGAAAAGGAGGCTCTGGGGAGACCTTCTCAACAACTCTCTGAAAGGAGGTTGGAGCCCAGTGGGGTCAGTCTCTTCTCTCAAGGAACAAGTGATAAGACAAGAGGAAACGGCCTCCAGTTACACCAGGGGAGGTTTAGGTTGGACATGAGGAACAATTTCTTCCCCAAAAGGATTGTGAAGGGCTGTCCCAGGCTGCCCAGGGCAGTGGTGGAGTCCTCATCCCTGGAGATGTGGTGCTGAGGGCCATGGGTTAGTGGTGCACCGGCAGTGCTGGATAAACAGTTGAATTTGGTAATCTTAAAGGTCTCTCCCAACCAAAATGATTCTGTGATTTTTATTTCCCTCCCCTCCAAGCAGGCCAGGAAATCTGTGGTGTATCACTCTGTATTCTGCATCTACTTGATCACTCCTTGTTATGCTAATGAAAAGCTGATGATATTTGATTTGCCTCTTTGGGGGAGGCAGGATTATTTTTGTGAGAGCAAGCAGAATATTTCCAGGAGTAAAAACCCTGTGTCCCTGAGGCCATGGCTTGCCATGAGCTAACACTGGATGCATCCTTAAAACTGAAATAATGAGAGGTCCATAACTGTTGTGGCATGGGCACATTGGCTCTAAGTATCTGAATGAAGCTGACCTTTTACATACTAATGTTCCATTGCTGCTAATAAAAAAGAAAAAGCATTTTTCCAGAGATGGGAGTAGAAAGAAATATTACTAATACTTTAGTAAGATCTATGCATTCGAGATGCAATGAAACGAGAAAGGTCAAATTTTTTTCTCCCATATCTTTTTTTTGTGTGTGTTCTCTAACTTCTCACCCATCTTTGTTGTACTAATGAAATTAAGATATCCTTCATGATATAACTGTGAGCTGGGGGGATCTAAATTACCTTCATCTGGCATCATTCCAGTATACTATAAATGAAGTAATTGTCCTTGACTATAAAATTTGCATTTTCAAGACTTAATTGCTATCATTACATCTTTTTGTAATTCTATTAATTTAACTGAATGGAGCATTTGGTTTTATGGTAAAAATTTGCATTAAAACATTGTACATCTAAATAGAATTTTAATATTTGCGTCAAAAGCTCGGTACAGTCGTCCCACAGGACCTAAATAATTCCACAAGAAGAGGAGAGGAAGCAGCCACACTTTAGGTCAACAAACAGGTTTTCCTTTGGTGAATGTTAATAGAACTTGCTCTAACAGGCTTGGTGTGCTGAAAATCCCTCCTGCAAAAGTCTTACTGATCTATGAATTCCATACCATAATTGTCAACAGGGATACCTGTAAGCCCTGGTACAGCAGAGGTAGGATGTATGTTCTGCCTGGGAAGGATGTGCACCAAAAAATTGTCTTTTGAAGGAATTTCTCCTTCCTCCTTGGAGTCCTTCTCCCCTTTGTAGGGTAAATGCTTTCCTGCTGCTTGAGAGAGGACTGAATATGCAAGCAACACTTTCTCCAGTCTTATGTGTGCTCATAGTCATCTAGCCAAGGTCCACCATGCCATGAAATGAATTAATTGGTCAGTATGTGAGCGTGTTTGGAAAATATTTGTTGTTGCACTGAACCCCCTTCAGCCATTACCTAGTTCATACTGCATAACCTTTTAGGCTTTCTATTTCTTTTTTATTTTTCTTGCTTTCCTCACTCCTTTGTGGCAACACAAGGTACTTTGGGCGTGTAGAGACTATGGACAAATGGTTAAGGTAGAGAGAAGAATCTGATCTGGCTGAATACTTTGCAATTACAATGATGCCTTGTGCACCTTTTTAGACCTGGTAAGATAAGACTACGTTACCAAATATACACAATCTGAAACTGAGTCCATCTTTTTGTACTTTCTTACATGGTACTTGCCAAAACAGGACCTCATGCCAGGTCTTTGGAGGTATTTAAGCCACTAGGTCCCTTGTAGGCCTGGGGTCCCAGGCACTGGAGGTAACAACTGACACATGGATGAACAGACAGCTTTCAACACTGGTCACAAAAGCCTCTGCCACTTTCCATGTCATGTTAATGAATATCATTGTGTTGTATAACATTATTTACAGAAGTAATCAAGCGGGATTTGGTTTAGATTGAATATGCCTGTGTTTTTCTTTTGAAAACAATTTTGTTTTTTCACCATGTGAGTAATGTTTCACAAGAGATAGAGTCTGCTTGTGACAGAAATCTCATTAGCTACTCTTAATATACGTTGTATTTACTGGACTTCATAATCATCTTGTAATTAAGCTTCACAACTGGCTTGTGAAGCAGAAAAGATGAAGAATGTCTCCATTAAAGAGATTTATGGGATGGTGAAATTAAAGACAGATTTAGGGTGTAGGTACCACTTCTCATTGGTTTCAGTGCCTAAATACCTCTGAGGGCCTGAAGCTCTCGCAAAGCTGGGTAGTGAGACACCAGTGCCAGGCTAGACCCAAAACTGGGAGTTTAGGATGAAGCCTCTATATGAGATCATGACTTCTGGGCAAGTGCCACAGTTGCTTTACCTTCTGCTCTTGTCTTGGATGCGAATCACAGTTCTCCACTTTGAGGACTGGGTGATGGTTCAGGGTAGGCTGGAAGTGCAATATGAAAGTGATAAGAGCAGGTAACCCTGGTCCTTCTACAGTCATCCACGTGTGCAATGTTTCTATAGGGGTCTGGGCATTTACTGCAAAAACTTTGGTGTGAGAGATGTGGGGAAAGAGCTGCCAAGAGTTATAGCTCAGTGTTGAGTCTCCCAGTCTTACCAGCAGCAGCTCTGCTCTGCTGTTGACTCTGCTGTGTTCTAGGCATGTGCCCAGGGTAAGAGGGCTCACAGAATATCTGCTCTACACAAAGACTGTTTTTTTTCCTCTTCGGGGGGGCTCTGTGTGTCTTCTTTCTTAACGGGTGAATTTCATTTGATGTGAACATTATGCTAAGGCTGAATTTCTAGGCAGTTTATATGATAGTGCATTAAAAGAAGAAAAAAACCCAACAACAATAACAACAAGCCCAAATCCAAACTAAAATGCATATTCTTTTGAAAAACCCAGGTCTAGCTGTTAGCATCAATTACTTCAAACACCTAGTGACTTTTCTGGCACATCTATCTCATTGAATCTTGGGAGTGATTTTATGTGCTTTAAGCATTTGATCGCATAATCAGCTTCTGCCAGGCACCGCAAAGCAGCCCGAGCATTGTCCTGGCAGATCCTCCCATCAAACCTGACACAGAGGCAAACATAAGGGAACAATTGTTGTTAAAACACATTGCATCACTGTGCAGGCTAAAGCTTTGGCTCTGGTAATCCACCATGCTGACGTGTCCCTCTGCTGATGCCATCTGAGCAGGGACTGCATCCTTAAAGGTGACACATTACAGCAGTGATTTCGTTAAATATCATCGGCATAATGGATATTCGGAAGAGATTCATAATCTTGAAAGGTGGCTTGAATCCACAGATCTCATCCATGTTCTGGTGACTCAGAGCATTTTGGAATCTCATTTTATAACATCTCACGCTGGCTTGGGCAGAGGCAGAGTAAACAGTCGCCTAGGGCAGCAGACTTGGGAGAGCAGCAGTCCAGGTCTCGCTTCCTACTCACTCTCTGCTGCTGCTGACAGGGATACAATCCTTCGACCTGCCTCTCCACTATCCCTCCTGCTCTCCTTTCCCCAGTTCAATTCTTGTGGAAACCTAAATCTTTTTGCCTTCTCCCAGTCTCTTCTTCACCCTCCCTCTAAAACTCCTGCTGGTTTCTCCCAGCTTTTCTCCTCCAGGGACATTCCATTGCTTCCTACTTGGGCTGTTCTGGGAGTGAGGGGGTTCCCTCTCCCCTCCCAGCCTTGCTTCTGCAAATAACCATTTTCTCCTCATTTCTAGCTTCTGCTGAATAGCTTCAGCCAGCCTTGAGTTTACAGTAGGATGAACTATGTGAGAAATACACCTTCCTGTCCAAAAGTATAGCAGGTTATTTGTCTGTTGATAACTGTTGCTTTAAAAGAGCTTTTTTTTTTTTTATAGCGGTGTGGGGAAAAAAGCAGATGGATGTAGAAATCTTTGTTGTGCTGCTTATGATTCAAGAGGTTCAAGGAGACCAAAGTAAGGTGGTGTCAGCATGTTACTGAATCCCCAGGTAGGTGTGGCTTGCTCTGGTGGTAATGCTGTTCACACAACATAAAATTGGATTGCAGAATTCATTGCCATGGGATGTTACAGGAGCCAGGCTATAAGTGGCTTCAAAATAGAATTAGGCAAATTGTTCCATCAATGACTGCTAAATGCAGTTATCTAGGTGCAGCATCAAGCTCAGGAAACCCCTAAAAAGGCAGTTGCTGGAAGCTGTTTGGCTGCACCAGTGCAAGGATCACCCTCTCCACCAACCAAGAGTCCCTCCTTGGTATTAAGGCTGAGCTTTCAGTCACTTTCAGTAGTAGGTGCCTTGTGGTTAAGGTGCACTGCTGTGGACTTAGTCATCTGGAAGTTACGTCGTTTGGAAGTGGAGTTAAAGGAAGCCTGTTCCAAGCGGCAGTTTCTCCTGTCTGTGTTGAAAACACTTTAAAATGAGATAAATGACTTAGATTAGGTGCCCTGTACTTCTCTTGTGGCTTGTGCTTTTGTCCAGTCAGCTTGGTGGCTTTGTCTGTAAAAATGAGCTGAGTTCAGAAAGGAGTTTCTTCTTCCAGGCAAGAAAGCAAGTCCTCAGATAGCCTGCCTGGGTGTTGTTCATACATGTCCTATGTGTCCTTCTGCATGGATTTATTTTTTTTCATCTCAAAGCTCTGGATTGCCTTAACTTGCTCAGCTTGGCCAGCTCCACCTCCTCCTGGCACACACAATAGGCACTGAACCTACACTGAGAGAAGCTGCAGAGGTGTGCTGCCTGTTTAGAGTGACAAAACAGAAACCTCTTGAGAGTAACTTGAGTTCCTGAAATCAATAGACTGGCAAGTTGAATTACTGCTTACCCAAGTGATGACAGAAGTCTTTGGAAGGCTTCTTGCACATTGCTGTATGTACAACTACCATAGGTAAGAGAGCAGCAGATCCCTCACTCAACTCATTCTTTTTGCCTAAGGAACTGGTGTTCACATATGTAGGCATTTATTTATTTATTCATTTATCTGCACTTCAAGTCTCAGATCCCTCCTGGAAGTGGTTGTTATCTAGAGCATCTTGTGAAGGGAAGCAGGGAACTGTGAGTTGTGCCAAGTGTGAGGTCAAACATGAGGCTTTTGCCTACTGCTCTCAAAACCTTAATTAACTCAATGCCTCCATGGAGTGTTGGGATCTCTTCAGGAGTCAACAAGGTGGTGCTGGTGGTGCCTTGGTGAAAGTTTTAGAAAGGATGGGGAGAAAGATTGCAGGATTACACATAATGCATTGATAGTTGGCAGTGATCTTGCTCTATGTCCCTTTAATGCTCTTTAGGTAGATCTCAGGGAGGCCCTGTAAGCACGGCTGAGGATAAAATTGTGTTATTAACTGGAGTTAATAACAGCTTGCTTGTGCCTTCTGGCTCCTAAAAGGATTTGGGACTATGCATGGGGTTCCAGCAGGACCTTTGCCTGTGGCTCAGGGAGGTTCAGCAGGGATTCAAGCAGGCAGAGCTGCAGGGAACTTAAGTGGTACAAGGAAGTGTTACCTGATTTTGACATCCAGAACCTAACTGTGCTCACTGTTCCTGGAAAGGACACGTCATGTCTTCTGTTCAGCCTGAGATTTCATGGGATTGGCATCTCAGATTCTTCTGAGAAGCAAAAGTTGGACTCCATAGCTCTTATTCCTTTAAGATATAAGTATACGTAGATAATGCATCTCTAAAATAAACCTCCAAACATTTGGAGGCTTATTTTTTGTTAATTGTATATGTTAATTATATAATACACCTTTTCTCTGTTACTTTCTAATCTCTTAAAAACCTTGCCTATAGAAAAGTGATAGGGTTTTAGCTGATAATTCTGCAGGTAACAAATTTGACCTTGAGGGATACTCAGCAAGGAGCCTCTGGATGTAAAACTGAAACTGCTGGTGTGAAAAAATTACCTGCACTAACCATTGGAAGCAGGCTGCAAAAATCCAGGTTGCTGAGCAAAGTAAGGATGTGGTCAAGTGCAACAAACCCTGTGGTCCACGTGCCTTCTCCACGTTGGAGTGTAGCTGCTGTGGCTGAAGTTTAGGTCAATTACACAACGTACTGCTGAGATCATGGGTTTGCTGACAAACAGGCTTGTATTCTACTCACTCTCACCCATCTCAGCCATGTTAGCAGCTTCAGAGGCATTAAGCCTGATCTTCTCAGCCCCAGGTGAGCTTGGGGAAAGTGTTTTTCACTCAGTGTTTGTGTGGACAACACAGGTGGCAGGTAAGCCTGTGTTGAGACTATGAGTAAAGCTGGATTACTTCAGGTAATCTCACTGAGTGAGAAAGTAGAATTTAGGAGAAGGCTTTTGTAGTTGCAGTCTCTTCAGTCCTTGATACAGATTTGTAGAATTGAGCTCCTCATGAGTCAATTTAAGAACCGTGGAAATGGTTGGGCTCAAATAGCATGAATGTATCCCTTGATTTTTTTAGCCACTTGATCCAAAACTTTCTTAACCAAAATATTAGATGTAATTTTCTTAATATTCTTACCTCGTACCATTCTGGTTTAACAGCTGAGGCAAAAAATGAAAACCCTTTTAAAAGTATTTAGGGGTCTTGTTTTTTTTTAATGTATTTATCTTGTGGAGAGGTCTGTGAGCTCATTTTAAACTGTGGTGAAACACCAAATAATTACTTGTCTATCCATTTGGCTTAGCCCCACTTCCTGCAGTTTTCCTCCCCTCTATTGCATTTGGGTTTAGGGTTTTTTTTCTCACAGGGTTCTGTTTATTATTCTTACAGCTTAAAGTTTTCTTCTTTCCTAGCCATTGGTTTGTCAGTTATGATCAAGTGTCAAAATGAAAGCAAACATAAGCATCAATTATCAAAAATTACATGGTCTGTTTACATCTGCCTTAGCAGAGGGGATTTTCCTCTCGCTGCATGCTGGATGTGAATTGGAACTAGACACGTGAGTTGTCTACATACTACTCATTTTCCCATCTCAAATCTAACAGCTAGGTTGGGTAATCCAGTATTTACCTGCCAGGCATGGAGTTCTTGCAATATATGAGCAATACTTTTAAATCTTTTAATACTGGAGGTTATTCAAATATATTTCAAGTACCATCCCTTTCTGCAGGAAGAATTTTTTAGTCAGTTCTCCATAGGAAGGCTGTAATAGCATCTCAGGTTACATTATCTTCTTACTTTAAATTATTTTGCTTTTTTTTTTCCTCTCCCTCTCCTACACTTTATTTTTTGCTGAAAAAAAATGATAGGCACCCTGCAAAATTAAGATTAAAAAATAGAGGTGGGAGCAGCACACCGAAGAAGGTCATCTTTAATTTTGCTACCATAAAACACAATCTTTTGTGTATTATGGGAGGAAAGAAAGAATCAAACCTTTGGTATTTTAGAATTTCCTTTTCACTTAACACCTAAGGGAAGCAATTTTTTGCAATCCATCATTTTTTCAGTGTATAATCAGATTTTCCTTTTCAGTACAATTGGAATGAATTATAGGTGAGTATATTCCCTCCATTAGAAGAAGAAACAGTAAATGGGGTAAAGTGGCAGTTCTCAAGATTCATGGGGGTTTTAAGTCACTTGTAGAGCATGTGCTGCAGACTCCCTGATCATAGAAGCCTTCCTCCTTTATTTCTCAGTTGTGAAGCCTTCTTAACCCACTGTAGAAGTGCAGAGAGTTTGCTCCACATTGAGATGTCTATTTGATGCCCATTGGGTCTGCCCAGATGGGAGAAAACCAAACAAAAGCCCAGCTATGTGCACCCATGGCTTGTCCATTCCCACCTTGGCCTCTGTGCCAATCTTTACTGATTTTGTGAGTTAAAGTCGATCCCTGAGTCTCCAACAAGACTTTAGAAGGTTCTTTGTGACTCTTTCAGCATAAAAACATGCCTCTGTGGATGGGACAGCAGGAATGTGGACTTAGACTATAAACTGGGTTAGGCAATGGTGCCATTATTCGTGGTGAACAGCGATTCAAGTTGTAAGCTAATGCTTTCCACATAGAACAGCTGCTGCCTTGAGGAAAAATCAAAACATTCCACTTAAAAAATATCTTTATAAAGGCCTACTAATATATTTTTCATTTTGTGTCCCTGGGAATACTTAAGCCCAGGCAGGGTTGGGAGTAGAGTTGCTGAAATATTGCAGTGAGAGCTGTCATCAAGCCCTTCCTGGTGTTAGGGCCACTTTGGCACCTGCAGTCTTGAGATTTCAAAGCTTGCAAACTCAACTCAAACTTAGCCTGGATGTCATCTGAGCTACTCCTTCAGAGACTTGCACCTCTGACGGGCAGTTCTGTTGAGACTGGAAGCAAGCCTGTAAATTTTTTCATGGCAAATTGTTTCAATGTCCTGGTTTTTTTACCCAGAATATAAAGGTGGTCTTCTGGAATCCCTGCATCTTCATGTTTGAAGCCACTGGACCTTTCCACCTACTAAAATCGCTTATCCACTCTACTTTTCCCTAAAAGCTTCCAGGTTATTTGCACACATGATTGTGCTGCTGCTCTGTAGAGATACCCAATTTCCTTCTGTCTGAAAGCCATCAAGATGTCCCACCATGCTTTTCCCTGCCACTGAGATATCTAGAGCACTTCTTGATATCATCAGTGAGCTGCACGTGGAGCTGGGCTCCACTTCTCATTTCTCTGCTGGTGTAGGACTGCAGAAGTGGGTCCTGGGTGTGGATGGGTGTGTGAGCAGGGTGATGACCATCCCCAGTTGGGTGGTGGCCCCTCGGTACCGTTACCATCCAGTGTAATGCAGAACAGCCTGTAATAACTTGTGGCTGTTCTGGGTATGGAGGCAGAAGAAAGGGAACATATGACTTTGTGCTATGGCTTACTGCCCTGTAAAAGGATTTTAAAGAATCTTTGGGGGAAAATTTAGGCCTCAGATGCACACATGTGGATCTCATTGGTTTCATAGGAGGCCATGGGAGTGTGTACATTTACAGACAGGATATGGCTTTTGATCTTTAAAAGCAATCAATATAAAATATGGAATTACACTACTGTAATAGGATCTTTTTTAGGACTTTGTTAAAAGTGCCCCCCAAACTCAAATACAAACCAACATAGCTTCCAGGGCCATGGTCTTATACTGGTTTATCTTTACCAACGCTTATCACCTTCTGATTCTCTTTGTTAATGTGTTTGACTGGTACACTTTGAACTTCAGTAGAACATTTGTACTTAATAAAAAACCAAGGCCAAGCACCTTCCTGTCCTCACACCTGCCCATGCTCAAGAATGGCATCATAATTGGAAGAGAAGGAAGAAATATTTGTCATGACTATCTGCAAGGACTCCCCTGTGACCATTTTTTTTTCCTGCTACCATGTGAGACACAACCAGGATGACCAAGCTCAGATGTATTCACCGTGGAATCTGAAGCAGCTTCTGCCTGGAAAGGTTCCCACAAAGAGGAAAACAAGTCCAGGAGTGGGCAGGAGGCACTGAAGAGAGTCTGTCTGTGACAGGTTCTCAGTGGGAACAGCAGACTCTCCTCAAAGTATTTCTCCACCAGGGAGGTGGCACAATGTGCCTCTCAGAAGAAACAAACATAAGGTGTTTTCAGATCATCTTGTTAAACTGTTGAGCTGCAAATAAAAGGGAGCCAAACTAGTGGAGTCACTTTGTGAAGGTGACAATCCCAAGAAAAGAAAGTTCATTGTATCATCTCAGGACGAGAATTTACGTGTTGCTCCCTGTTCCCCCCTTACACAAGAGGCTTTTCTCCTGAAAGGTTTCCCTAAGTCTCCTCTGCCATAATACTGGTTTTGTTCCCACTTTCATACTGGAGCATCTCAGGTTTTTTGGCTGAAGTGTTTGGTGTATATTCACCTTCAGGCAGAAGCTGAGTCTGCAAAATTTCCATCTGATGCTCCAGGTGAGATTTTTAGGAAGTTGTGAACAACAGAAGGGAGGATAATAACAGAAACACACAGACAACCCTAACCATAAATGGCACATGCATTTTAGCAATAATAAACATGTATCTTTTACAGTATTTCTCTTTCACTGTATCTCTAAGTCCAATGGACTGAATATTTTTTGCTATGAAGCTTCACAGATTACAGCTGAAGTCATAACATCCCATGAAAGGCCATCTAGCTCAATGAGTTTTGATTGTTTGTAGTTTTATTGTTTAGTTGATTGAATCAGACACTATTTATTCCATCCAGATCCACACCTATAAATATTTTTTAATGTAGTGTGCAAAACCCATTTTTTCCCTGTCCCCATCCCTTCAAGTAACACTACCTGTAAGATTTCACTGAGAAAATTAAAACTGCAGAGGACTTTGAAAACAAAAGCTAACAACAAAACACCACACAAAAAAACCCTAAACCAAAACTGGTTTTTCATGCCCTCTTAGACCATTAGAAAATAACATATTTATAGAAAAAATGCTAGAAAATAGTTACTATAAAGTGAGGAAAAGAAAACAATTACTAAAAGAAAGTATTTGCTACCTAGCAGGATAGTCAGTATAGATGAAAAATAAGAAATTATCTGTATTGCAGCACATGTAGGAGCAGAGATGGGATCTACCCTCATTCTTTTCCAGCTCCAGGAAGGTTCTAGGTAGTATTTTGGGTTGGTTCTTTCTTTATATGAGCAGAATGAAGTAGAGAAAGTCATGGGACAACTGAAGCCTCATGGTAACTTGACTGAAGTCACAGATAGATGATTTGTGAATTTTGTTCATGGTGTTACAAGAGAGAGAGGATGCTGAAAGGAGCTTTATCTGCACCTTTGATTTTCAAAAAAGTTTATTGTTGTGTGGGATACCTCAGCTGGATGTGGAGCTGCTCCTGGATGCTTAGGTCAGCATAACTAAACCCAGGTGTATATTAAACACTGAACTCCTCAGCTTCTGCCTGCCTCGATGCTTAGCACTTGCTTGGTGTTGAATGCTTGTTTCTTTTGGGGTTTTGCTTGTTCATGCAGTTAAAGTTTATCTAAGCTTATTTTTTTCTGGAAGAAAATGTGTACCCTGGAGCCCAGCCTGCCTCACCGCCAGCCAGGTGCTGTGTTAACCTCCCTGCTGAGTGGCAGGGGTGGGAAGGGCCATAGGTACTGTCCTCCTGTAGAATGAATGGATCGGGTATGCTCATTTTGGAGGTGGGCAAGAAATGCCATCCAACCCTGGTTTTCATTTTGGTGATGACATAAAATGTGGATGCTAGGGAAGGATATCCACTGGGGGAGGGGGGGAAGGAACCAGCCCTGCACTCCTCTGTGATTGGGACTGCCTGTCTTGTTGCTGGGTGGAACAGCAGAATGCTGTGGTTGCTCCAGCTCCAGCACCGTGATGTTTCTGTTCCAGATTGTGCTGACTCACATTCGAGCAAACATGATACCCAGACACAAAGCAGTGTAACTCTTTTCCTTTCCCCCAGTAACCTCGGTAAGTGTTTGGTTTCTTTTTCCTGTCTATGGCTGGCGTGGTGCTGATGTAGCTGTGCTGTTAGAATTAATCGGAGGGGGAAAGGCAGCCTTGTAAACAAACTGGAAGCAGGCAGATTAATCTTGGAGAGGGCATTTAAATGCAACCTGCTGTTTTGTGGTACATCCACCTTCCTTTAAAGCTGATCAATCCTGATAACTCGCCCGTCTCTACAAACTACACTTGTTAGAGCTGTGTTCTTAAATGGGAGAAGTGCTTGCAATGCCCATTTACAACTGTATTCTGTTTAATTAGTCAGCACAGCCAGTGCTGCAGGGATAGATCACTTGCCTTTAAAGATTTGAGAATGTTAATAGTACAGTAGATCATTTTAATTATTATTGGATTAATGTTGTGTCTCGAAGAACATCTAATGCAAATCACAAGAAATGGCCTGAAGTGACCCAAGGGTTGTGCTTTATTAGAAAAGTAATAGGTCCATTGCTTAAATATAAAGAGAGGTTCTTTCTTCAAATGTCACTCTGCACTGGGCTTCTCTGTGTGTGTACGTAGAAATGAAATCGTCTTGCTTCCACTCTGTCCACAGAAAGTTTCTGTAGCTCATGCAGTAAATGGCTGAGACAGTAGGTGTAATACCAAGAGATGAAGAGGACATCCAAAATAACAGTGATGATGAAGACCCATGTCCTAGTCACGATGATGTAAGAGCATCCCCCGGTTGCTCTGCCAGCCCTTCATTATTCAGCCTTCATGAAGACAAGGGAAGCTCAACGGTGCCAGAAAGACTCTCCGTCCTCTCCAGCAAGGCTGTGGCCCAGGCAAAAGCTCTGACTGGCCCAGAGATGGTTAGTGGTGGCCAGGCACACTCTGGGTTGGCTGAGCATCATCCGACAGCTGCAGATGCATCATTAGGTGGCTCATCGACCCCCACAGCAGCGGATAACCTGCAGCCTGCAGACATTGCCTCCCTGTGCTCCAAAAGCCCTTGCTGTGATGGTGACCTGAGGTTGGAGGTGCCACAAGTCCCAGATGGGGCCGGTGAGACCCCCCAAGCTGTCACTACCCTGCTCAGGACCAACCCCGGGGGCTGCCCCATGCAGCAGGCAGAGAGCGGCGCTGAGAGTGCCACATCCCCGTGTAGTGTGGGCCGGGTGATTTGGATGAAGACCTCGAGAGTAATGGAGAGCTTAGAAAAGAAGAAGGAGGAGGAGAAGGAGAAGTACCGGCTGCAGCTGGCGATGTACCGGCGGCTTCTGCTGCTGCGCTCCATCCGGAGCCTGCACGAGCAGCTGGAGCAGCAGCAGGCCAGGCTGCAGGAGTGCTATGGCACCCTCATAAGTACCAAGAAGGAAGTGTTGAAACACATTGGCTCAGCCTCGCCCTCACCATAATCCTGTTGCTGCCTGCAGAAGTGAGCTTTGTAATGCCACCAGAGCCATCGTGAAGCTTGCATGCCACCAGGGTGGTGTCCTCAGCCCCAAGAGTACATGTCCACCTGCGCTGAGAGCAGAGAGGAAACAGCAGCAGGGCGAGAAGAAAGAGGAACAAGGTGGTGCCTGTGTAAGAAGCTGCCTCCTGATGGAGTTCAAATAGGATTTTTGGCATGTAGGTTTGTAAAAGGAAGAATAAACTCGAGTGGGAGCCTTGTAAAGGTGGCCAGATGCAAGAGATGCTGCCTGCTGAAGATGTGATCTGGAACATCTCCCTTCTGCTTTCAGCGCTGACAAAACTTGAGCAGAATTAGGGTTGGTTTGTCTGCAAGAACACCTGATTGTAGCAAACCTGGGATGTTTAAAACATTTATGCTCAGGCTTGATTATATCTTCTTAGCTGCCTGTTTTTCATCAAACTGCTAAGTCCACTGTACATTTGTGACCTCTGCCCTCCTATAAAATGTGTTCAAATTGACCAGAAATTATTATGGGAAGGCAGGATGGTTAAACACGTGCACAGGGAGACAGCACAACTGCCAAAGCCTTATTTCTTTAGGAAAGCAAGCTAAAAAGGCCTCGTAATCTGGCACTACACTGGAAACCCAGACTGGCAGTGCCAGGGGAACGTTGGAGGTCTGCACAATTATTAATCTGCTGCTAACCCCCAGTGGCACTAGCGTCTGCAAATCAAGCATATTTTGTGCCTTACTGCTTGTCATTTAATGGAAGTTGGTGACAATTAGCACTTTTCATCCAGGTGTATTAGACGTGTGGAAAACCCCAGAGCTCTGTTTCTCCAGTTGCAAGAGTAGGATGCCCACAGGGGATTGGATGTCAGCACACAACAAACACAGTGGGGAAAATGAAAGCAAAAAGATGCAACTTGTTTTGTGTGCCTTTAAAAGACAAGGCGAGGCTGGTTTTGAACAGCAAATTGAGTAGTTGAATGTGCTTTTAGAATCTGAAGGAAAAAAAATTATTCAAGAGGAAAAGCTGAAAAGCTGCATTTTCTAGGATTTAAAGTGGTCTGGAAAAATCTCATTTTCTTCAGATATTTCTTTCTGATAGTGCCACCTTTCCTTTTCCCCTCTTGTTTTTTGTAAATGTTTAGGTAGATGAACAACCAAGCAGGTTTTTGGTGTGGTTTTTTCCTTATCAAAAGGTGAAGTCATATCTTTCTGAGAATAACGTATATAGAAAACTTTTCACCCTCAGCTCTTTTGTTTGTCTTTGTTTTGCTGGGCCAGAATCCTGGGCCAGCCATGGCCTGCAGGTCGTTAGCAATTAGTAACCAGATGAGGCAGCTGACCCCAGTTGGCTACAGGTGTGTCCCATCTCATAATCACCATGCTCAGTATAAAAGGGGATGGTTGCTGAGGGGGGTGCTCCTTTTGTTCCTGCTTCTCCTCATCTCTGGAGGGACTTGCTCGCCATTCTGCTCCTGAGGATGTTTTCCTGCTTTTTGTGACCACGGTACGTTCACTGAGCTGAATATAACTTTATGTACTTTATATTAGCATTGGTGTTAGTTTGGCTGGTTCATTAATTGAGTTTTCATTTCAACCTGTGGCTCTCCTCTCCTTTCCTGATCCCCCTTCTCTGCTGGGGAGAGGGCATTGAGTGGTAGAGCAACTACTGGAGTTCAGCCCCAGGTATGGCTCGGTGTAGACAGTGTGTACAGAGATTCTGTTTGTATACAGGTGCACACACATCCCTGTACACAGAGTTTATGAACGGCTGGTGCTTCTTTTTCTGTAGCAGAAGCAGGAATAATACCTCAAAATAATCTCTGTGCTGCCTGTGAGGGGTTTGGTTGATTAGATTCGCATGCACACATCTGTGAGCAAGGTATTGAAGTAATTCAGCAATTGCAGCGCAGCACAACATTGCCATTATTCCTCCTTTGTGTTTCTGTGCACCCAAAATTATGGAAGCCCCCTGGGTATGCACAACCTTAGATAGGTTCATTCATCTCCTTGGGCCCTGCTGTAGCCTCTCGCACAGCACGAGCCTGTAACTTTGCAGAATTACCATAGAAACATCCTTGGCATCAAGGAGATCTTTGAAGAAACATCCTCTCCTGGCTCGTTTGGGGGATTTGGGTTGCCAGGGGCCTTTGGTGGGCTGCAGAAGAGAGCTGGGGCTTGCGTGTGACTGGGAGATGTTACTCCTGAGCTCTGATCCCATCCAGCTCTGCTCAGCCTTGGAAAAGCTGTTCCCTTTCAGGTTTCTCCAAGTATACTGAAATACTAAACTCACCTCAAAGGTAACCTGCTCTGTCTCTTTATGCCTCCCGAGAAGAAAGGTTGACCATGGCCAAAAGGATGAGATTTGGTTTTTTTTTAAAATTTTCTTAATTTTTTTTTTTTTATTTCATGAAATATAAAAGCCTTTTGTCATTGGTTGAGTGAGACAAAATGTTCTGTTAAACCAAAAGCAAGCAAACAACTGTTATGTCATCTCTCTTGGGAAAACAAGTATTGAAGAAGGGACACATAGCAAAAATATTAATCAAATATCAAATTGTTCCCATTAGGAAGAAAATTAAAATCCTTTGGTTAATTTTGGCCAGCTTTTTGTGGTGGTGTTTGAAAAAGAATTCTCTTCTAAATTAGATTCAGCTTGACATACTATCATGTCATTGAATTTTCAATGCACAAAAATATATATTAAAAAAAGACCCAAACTGGTAAGACAAAGTAGCTTTTTTTTGCCTTGAGCATTGTCCTGCATTTGTTGCAAGAAGTGAGATGCACATAGAGCTACCTATAGTGTCATATTTACATTTAAGGGTGACTGGAATAACATTATAAAATACCTGTCCACCTGTAAGTGCTTTGTGGCAGAGCTGTGACAATCTCTGGGTTTTGTACAATGCCTCTCACAGAATTTCTTGATCCTAGCAAGGTTCAGTAGATGCTTCTGCATAATCAGTGTTAAATACCAGAAGCTTTGTCCATGAGCAGTGTGTGATTGCTGGTGAGAAGATGAAGCTGAGGCTTGTTGTGTGTGTGTGCACTCTTTCCATGTAGTGCTCTTATGGATACATGTAAAATAAATATTAATTGTGCAAATAACATTGGACTTTGCAACAATTTGGTGTTTAGCTGGTGGTTCCAGCATGGCTATTAATAACTGGAGTTGGGCAAAGCAATTAAAAACTACATGATTTAAAAAAAAATGAGTTTATATTACAAGCTTGGGAAATGTGGCTTAAGTGCTGTGGGTCTTTTCTTGGGGTGTTTTTGTGTGTTTTACCAGTTGAAGGTCAGTGGGAAAGTGCCAGAATGCTGTGGGTAACCCATGGGGGTGTTTTCAGGCATACCAGAGAGAGCAACTATCTCAGGTTTAATAAGAGTGTGTCCTCTGGAATTGTTCAATCTCCTCATGTGGTTCTGAGGTTGGGTAGTTTGGATGAGGTTCAATTAAATTGCTTAAAATCTGTGTTTTTAGCTGAACTCACATGTGTGGGAAAAGCCTGGATGGTGGATGGGGAGTGGGTGTGAATGGAGCTGTGAGGAAAGATGTTTCAGGGTGTGATTTTTAATGCAGCACACTGGGCAGGATTTTTGCTCACTTAAAGATGGTCTTTTTCTCCTTCCTGAAGCAGGTGGTTTGGATCATGGGCTTAGATGGGTGCTGAGGGGTGTTGGTGTAACTGCAGCACATGGGAGGTGATGACCATCTCTGAAGCTGGGTTAGCAGCTTCAGTAACAGCAGTTATTGGTGCCAAAATTTGCCCCTATCACTTACCCCCTAGACCTGACTTTTAGCTAAACTGGAGCACCTGGAAGACAAATGTCCTGCTGACTTTCAGTGGCATTTAAATCCAGACCAGGCTGTTGAGATGATGTGTCTTGTTCAAATCCTTTCTCAAGTTTGTGTATTTCTATCTCCCTGTGCCTTCAAACATTTCCAAATGTCTTGGATGGTCCTAATCTTTGTCTTTCTGGCAATACGTTTGGGAGATTTGGGAGAAGAGGAAAAAGACTCTTCCTATGAGTCTCTTGTGCTGTCAAAGGAGTGGGAGGTCATTGTTTGTTTTTAAAAAACTTGTAGCAGGGAAGATGGCTCTAAAAGCACTTCTGGAGGCTTTACTTAAATGTCTTGAAAATGACAGCAGCTCCTGCAGGAGTAAAACTACAGCTGCAAAGAACCTTCCTTAATTGTACTGATTATCTTCTCACACAATTTCAGCCAAGACTCCAAAACAAACAAAAAGGTTGCCTCATGTCTCTGCCAAACCATCTCTTAAGTCCACAGCCCAAAGTGACTTCTGTGTGCACGAGGGGCAAGGAATTCTTGAGAATCTCCATAAAAGTTGTATTTTCCCTTTGATGGGTGGGGGCTGGAAAGGCAAGGGAATGTGTGACCATTCATCACAGCTCCAGGCTCATTAGTACCCAGGAACTTTCTACTCTAAATGACAAAGAGTTTCACTGTCGCCAAAGAGAAATTGCTGCTGACCTTAGACCTCTTTTTGGAAAGTAAAATAATGGAGCACAGGAGCAGAGTTTGATATTTGACCGAATTCTACACAATTATCATGCATGTGTATATAATAAAATTAATTCTGTGTCTCTGCATTGTAGCCTGGGGCAAGCAGCGTACAATCAGTTTTGTATGTATAATAGATCACAGAGTTGTTCATGAATAATACAAATGCATTGAGCAGATACTAGTGAGTGAGGATGTTTGTCTTTGCATGGAATCGAAGTGAACATGTAATATTGTGATAATATATATTTGATGAATTCAGGTCTGACTTGCCTTTGCCATAGCCTGCTAATTCCCCGACAAGGGTTGCCACAATAATTGAGTTTCCAATAACATTATGATTATTTCCACACGATAATTTAATTGTAGGTATTTTTTTAATATTGTAATAATGTAGATTTGTGATTATTATGCATTTGCATGCAGATTTTCATGGTGACTCGGAGCACATCCCTACATTTATAACTTAATTTCTTATATTATTGCGTATATATTTTTGGGATGGACTCATTAATGCAAACTAAAAAAAAGTAGGTCTTTTTAGTCATTTTGCTTTTATTATAAATGGTTGAAAGCTTTGCTCATTTTTTTAGACCGGTCTAAACAAGTGAATAAGCAAAAGACAACTGTAATTCACGGATGGATTAATTTAAAACAATAATGTAATTACAAATCATGGCAGATTTGTCTGAGGTAATTGGGATGCAGACTGGTACAGATTTTGCTTTGCTGAAGCAAAACTCGTTTAGATGAATCGCCAAGTTTAGTAGGGGCTGTTTTCCAGTTCTCCTACATGAGGTGGTAGCAAAGCAACATTGGCTCAGAATTATCAGGTGCCAGTAAAAAGGGGTATAACAACAGGGAAGCCTGAGCATCTGGACCTAGCTAAATATTATTTTGGCAAGCACTAGAGTAGAATTGGGTGTACAGAGTCATGACACTATCAGAGCTTTTAATCAGTTAACTTGTCCACCCTGGAAAGAGGCTGGTTGCTTGTCTGATAACCTTCAAACTGCATTAGAAAAACCTGGCCTGGAACTCAGTGGGGCAAAGGGAGATAGACTCTCCCCACAAATAAACTCTGATCCCATTAATTGGAGCAGGTATTTGTGTGATCTTTCAAACATCTGTGTCACATAGAGCTCTCTTTCAGGTGTATCTGAAATTTGAAGGGGAGGAAATGGTTTTTTTAGCTAAATACTTCTGGTTTGAAAAGAAACTTTCCTGAGAAAGTGAAGTGGGGGTTGTGTGTTGCTACTTTTTCTGTTTGTCTCAAGTCCATGTGGCTGAAAGAACCTTCTCCATTTCTCATCTGTAGGGTGTCAGCTCCTCAAAGCAAACTGGGGTCGCAGCAGAGGCAAAGTTCTTGGTCTCCTCTAGGTTCTCCTGAGCTGGGAGGCTGGATTTCCATTGCCAGCGTGGAAGGCACGTGCCAGAGGAGCTGGGAGAACAAGCCTGGTCCAAATCTTCACTAGTGAAAGCCAAAAATAATAGGGATTGGAATGTATAATTTTTTGCTGTCCTATTCACATCATTCTTCAGTGCACATAGATTCTGTTACTTAGGGACCCGCTGCTACTAAATGTATTCCTCTAGATGAACAGTGTACGAGACACAATGAGATGAAGTCGCTTCTCTTTCATCTTTCCTCACTCTGTGGACCTGGGTTGAATGGAAAAATGAAAGCTGGATTTAGACAGTGAAGATAGCTTCTGGTTCTGCTGTATGGGATCACCTCTCCGACTGCTTGTACAGGTGAATCAGATGCTGTCCTGAAGGCATTTTGATCCTAGTCTTTAGTAAATCCAGTCTCCAGCTAGGAAGCACTTTGGCAGCTGACTTCACTAGAAGCAGTAAAACTATCAAAAAACGAGGGTAGTTCCATTGGCAGGAGAAGTTCTCAAATCTGTAGCTGCACCATGCTGAGAACAAGTGATAGCTCAGCACAGGGGACATGGAAGATTGATCTAGCTGTTGTTTTGTTTTATAATGGGCCACTGGCATAAAATTAAGGATGTCTTTTACGCCGTGGTGTTAGGTCTTAAATGATCTCAGATGTTATTTTGCACACAGCAAGCACCATAGAATATAAAAGTACAATTAGCTCAGTCAGTCCTGGCTGTGAGGTGTAATTCCTGCTTGTTGTGAAGATACCTCGTGTTGTTTCAGATCCCAGATGATTTATAATCAGTTGATTTTTCATTACTATAATTCCTGATGTTACTTAAACAGATATGATAGATGGGTGTAGAGCAAATAGAAGCAAGGCTGCTGAAAAGCACTGATTTGTGTTACATTCATGAGTAACACATGTTCAGGAGTCCTTTTCTCTGATGAAAGAAAAGGAGACTAAACTTGTGTAATGGGGGGGATGAAGCTGCCCTGGCCTCTCAGCTTTTGCAGCATCCCAGAGGTTAGGATTTGGAAGAGCTCAGTTCCTTTCCTACCTTTACCTGATGGGTTTTGAACTTAAGTCACTTATTTGTCTAGGGAATATGAGAATTGCTGTGATATTTTAAGCTGGGGGAAGTGGTGTGGAGTCACTCAGCCTCTCCAATTAATGCTGCTTCTCATCCTATTAAAAAAACCCCTAAATTTTACTCAGTAGCAAGGCAGGACTCCAGAGCTGGGTGGCTACTGAGCTCTCCTTGTGGCAGTGCTTCCACAGGAGAAATTAAGAAGAATGCTCTTCCTTCTCCTGACCTCATACACAGAGATGGAATTATGGGATTTTTCTGGTGGCCAGGATCCTTTCCTGCAGAGGGCAGGGGGAATTTGGTTCAACTTGATTCAGGACAAAGATGGGTTTTCATCCCAGTGCCTCACCCCAGGGTGAGGAGTGAAAATGCCTCTCCCAGCTCCTGTGTTGCAACTTCAGGGCATCGTGTCCTTTGCTTTGCTCGCAGTACATGGGAAGGAAGTGTTTCATTTCAAGCCACTTGGTAGTCACCTTTGGACACAAAATGATTTGTTGTGGCTGCTTTAAGGAAAAAAACCCATCACCTTTGGTTTTCTCAAGGTTGTTTTTTCCATTTGTAGCTGTCTGTGAAGCAGTGGGCCCATGTCATGTCTGCCTGAGATAGGGAGATATGTTCTCTTGTGCGCAGACCAACATTCCCCAGCCTATTTTTAAGGAATAAATTCCTCAAAAATCAAGTAAGGAGGTATTTATATACTGCCTATCTTATCTAGTGCTTGAGGATCCATGACTCACGGCTACTAGTTGTTCTTCTCCTAGCTGGGAAGGTTTATTGCTAATCCTGGAAGTCCCCCATGTGTCAAAGAATCCCTGATTGTAGTGGAAGAGGATGCTTCAGTGGCAACAGGCACCTCCTGGGTGGCAAGAGGTGTTCCTTGTCCCTGAGTAATAACCTGTACAGGTGATTGAGACTTGTTGATAGACCTCCGTGGAAGTCCTACCTAGTAGCCAGGGTGTAGCAACGTGTGACTTGGTGAAGGACCCTTCAGCACAGGATGCTTGAACTTGATTTGTTACTCTCATCAAGAATGGCATCAAGGTAGGCAAAAACTGAACGTGCCTCTAGACCCAGGCAGAAGCAGTTTTACCACAACCTCTGCCTTATAGGGTGGGGATAGAAAGAGAAGGCTGCTAGAATTTACAAAATATAATTCTTGACTAATTTCTTAGCAATGAGACAGTAAGAAATCAGGGGTGTCTCTCCTGAGACTTCAGTGGTGTCACCTCACGTGTCCTAGGTGTGGCAAAGGGTATAAAATGCTCACTTGGAAAGTACTGCACCATGATAAGCTTTAACTCCCAAGGGATGCATTGTGTGTACATTTTATTGTGTGTAATGACACACTGAAAGGGCAATGAAGCTGGAAGGGAAATGCTGCATGGCTAAAAAGAACTTATTTTTTCCTTCCATGGGTAAAAGAAAGAGAAGCAGTTAAAATAATATCATTTAAATGTAACGAGTGGTGAAATGCTAGAGAGAATTCACCTGTCAGATGAAGAAATTTAAAACATGAGGTCTTCTGTGTAACATAGATATGTCAAATTGGGCCATTTTGCTGGGAAAGCAATAGACCTCTTCAAAAAGCTTTTAAAATAGTTGATATATATACAAAATGTTAAGGCTGACACAAGCAGCGTAATGGAAACAATTATTTAAAACAGTGGATTTGAAGAATAAAGCATAAAATGCAGTCATTTCAGGTAGTCATTCCAGACAATGGATGAGATGCTGTGAGATTTAACAAGCCCAAAGTTGGATGTGAGACTCTGGGAGTTTTTCAGCAAAGGTGATTTTGTAATAAAACAGTTGAGTGCGTATAAAAATACCCCTGGAGATGTCTACAATGCTAACAACAATATTTTGAAATTAAGCTAAAAAAGACTCATGCTCCCTTCAACCAAATTCCACGTGGACATATTCAAAAATTCTGTATAGCCTCAGTGCACCGGGGCCCATTTTCCAGTAGAAATACTTTTGCCTACAAAACATATGGAAATGTATGTGAGTGTTTTCTTGGATTTGGAATGTAAAAGGAGTTGCCTTCCCTAAAGTTGACACACAATGAAATCTGAGGATATGAAACCCCAGTCAGCAAACTGACAGAGCACTTGGGCAAATGTGTTTCAGATGAACTATAAATGTGAAATTCAAATTGGACAAATAATTCGTTTGATGTTCCTCAGAAATAAGCAAGGACTCATAAAACAATAAGAAAGTGAATTGGGTGGAATGGTGCAGTTGTGTCTTCTATTACCTCAATGCTGGCCATCAATCACTGTCAGTTAATTATCATTAAGGTTGCATAAAACAAGGCCCCTGTGAGAGCTGGATAGTCTGTGAGCTTCTTTCTTTCATTAAAAACAAGATAAACAATATAAGTCGTCTTGGTTGGGGTATTTTTTTTTTCATTTGAGATTTTTTGTATACAAGGAAATTATGTGGGAAGGTGAATCCTGAAATGAATAACCGTGCTGAGAGTTACCATATGGATTGCAGAGAGAAGATGATACAACAAGGGATTCTAATTTAAAGTTGTTATTTGTCAGGAAGAGTTTAAAGATTTATTTTTTTCCCTTCCTAAAAACCAGCAGGATTGCCCTAAGGTGCAAAACTTGTGGGATTTTTAAAATTCTCACTTCTTGTTTAACTGTGCCCTTTTTAAGACTTTAGGGTTTATATTTTTCTGTACAACACCCAGTTTGGAAACTTTCTTTTAAAAAAAAATGCAAGTGTCCCCACCCAGGTGTCAGAGAAGCAAAAGGCCTGTAAGTGACAGAGTCTCCAACCAAGACAAAGTCTTTAGCACTGGTGAGCAATGGTTTCTGATGGGGAGGAATGAGTGGCTTCAACTAGAGCTGAGCTGCCCCATTTAGGCAGAGAGCTGAATAGAGCCCATCAGGACAATTCATCTGCTCCTTGTCAACCTCCTCCTCCTGGGAAAGCCTCTTTGGAGGTGTGCAGGCAGCACTTAGCATGTGATGGGCAGGCAGGTGGTCACAAGGTAGAGACCTCTGTTGAGGTCACTCACACTGTCTGTGCATCCCATTTTTAATTTATTGGGTATTTTCTGATGTCAGGAAAGGTTGTACTTTGGATAAAGCCTCATCAAGTAAGCTAATTTCTACTGTTGTGTCTTTGCTCCCTCTCACACGTTGTTTCCTCATTCCTGTTTGGCTGCTGGAGAAGGAAGATCCTCCAGTGCTGATTTTATTTTGCAAGGGTGGGTCAATGTTAGAATGCCTGTAAACCCACAGAAGGGGGGATTAGGCCATAGCAGAAAGGGACGGTGCATCTTGAAGGAAAACTAAGAGGGGAAACCCTCACCTCTTCTCATTTACATATGGTGACATTTTGCAGAAATATTGTAACATTAGCAGTGGCATAATGAAATTCTGCCTATCAGCCGTGGAAGGAATAATGTTACTGTAAAGGTAACCTGTCCACAGTTTATCAGGAAAATATTCATGGCAAGAAACATACATTTACCAATGAATGGTAAGAACTGTATTTTTTTTCCTTATATTTTTTTTTTTCCTCATGGGCTATCCATCTTCCCCTCCAGATTTACTGCATGATCACTCCCTTTACATGCTAATTATGTGCAGCTCTGGTGAATTTGTTAGTAGTGACACTTCGGGCACCCAGTGGGACTGCAACTCATTATGTGGCAATGTCCAGATATATCAGATATTATTAGCTGTCATTAATCTGCTGTGGAAACATTGAGTGCACAGCCAGGAGAGAGACCAGGAAATCGAGTCAAAATGAAGTCTGCAGCAGCCCTGGCCCCCAGAAGGTCAGAGGGCAAATCAGCAGGGGAGAAGAATACACCTTAAAATGGCCAGTGCTTAGCAGCAGACTTTTAACCCATTCTAAACCAACATTTTGAAGAAGAGGAGAGACAAAAAAGAAATGATGCTGTTTGTAATGTCCATATGGCTGCATTTTAGTGGAGGAAATGGTCCTAAACTGCAGCTTTCTAAAGAAAAGAACTGCATCATGGTGATAGAAGTGAGGAAGAGTGAGCAACACACCGTGTCCCTCTCAATGTGGATAGCAGCCAAGCATAAAGCTTTGAAATTAGGCAAAGGTAAATCAGAACAGGATTAGGCCCCCTCCCTCCATCTGAAGGTCCTGTTTTATAGAACTGGACCTTACAAGAGAGAAAATCCTGGAGGAATGAAGAGCTTGCTCTTGCTGTTCATCCAGAGCTTTAATTCATCTGTATAGAGGACAGGAGTTTGCCCCTAGACTAGGGACTGTGGATCAGCCTTATCACAAATCATAATTAGTTGCAGTTTTGGCATCAATTCTGCAAAATATTCATTTGTAAGAGTTGTGCATATCTGTGTTTGTGCAGCAGTAGTTACATGGCTTGGAGAGCAGAAATCAAACCAAAAAGCTTCTTCCCAGAAAGCTTCACAGCCTCTTTGATCTCCAAGATGACTTGCTCAGGTCTGTAGGAAGTTGTATCTTCTTTATTTACATCAGCTAATAAGGCTGGAAGACACCAAGTGAGCTTTAAGGCAAACAAGGTCTTCTCTGGTCTGAAATAGAAGCAGAAAACACCAAATTTGAGGCCAGGAATCCCTAAGTGCAATGGTGAGATACTAACTAGACAATTTTCACAGCAAAAGTGGTGGGTTAGTCTGTGTGTTGGTAACTTCTAGGTGACTTTTGCAAGGGCAACCTGGAAATTCAGTGGCCTTAAAATAAAAGTAAATAATGAGATAGGGGGATTGAAAATAGGAAAAACTAGATTTTATCAAAGAAAGTAAAACCAATCTTTTGTTTCCAAGGTTGCAAGGACCTTTATCTAGAAGCTCTGGTGCTTTTAGGAGGATTATACTAAAACTAGAGGAAGGAAAACACTCAAATTCTTCAACATGTAACAGCTTATATGTGTTCAGGGAAGCTGGAGTGAAGTTCTTCCAGTTGCTTGGAAATTTCCAAGCAAGCCAGCTATCTGAGTTTCCTTCAGGAATCTGGGAAATACTGGTTTTATTCCCATTAAAGGCATCTAATCAAATGCTTCACAATTTTTCACACCCTGCGACCTGTGTGTGATCTAATCTTATTCTAATGAGCATAATATCAGGAAAAAAGTGACCTGATGTTTTATTTATTGATGTGTCTTCAATTAGACTCTGATAAACCCATGTAAAACCAACCATGGGCTCAGTTTTGGGTTGTCTTAAATTCTCCACAGTCCCGTGAAAGAGAAGAAAAGATTTAGAAGGTCTGTGGGGTTTGCAGAAATACTCAGAAGTGTTTGTCATGGGGCAGGTGGCAAGTACCCAGGGAAATGAAGAAGCAGCATTTTTATCATTGGTCTTGGACCTTTGCAGGTTTGGGATTACAGGAGGGTTTGTTTATTTTTCTGTGAGAGCAAAGCAATAGCCAAGAAGAGTTATAATCTACTGGTGTTAATGTGGACCAAAAAATCACAAAATTTTAAGTGCAGTATAAATGCATTCAATAGGTCAGACATCAATTCTTTTATAGCATTTTTCTAGTGTTTGTGAGATTTTACCAATACTGGATGCCTTGCCCTTCTTCCAGGGGAAGGGAATAAAAATTTATTCCAGTTTCTTTTTCCTTTGAGTGCTTTGAAGAGCTGAGCACGAGGTGAATACTGGTTTAGTGGTAGGTTAATGAGTTACAGGTCAGGCTTATAGTGCAAAAATTGCAGTCAGGCTCCATAGTGCTGCCTTTGCCAAATTTGCATTGATGAGACTATTTTGGCAGGCTCACTTGTAATTTTTTTTATTTTTTCATGGAGGAACATGTTTGTTATTTACCCATCAATATTACACTGTCTTTTCTCTGCCTGTGTTGCTCCTTATGATTCTTATTTTTACATTTAGCAGGATGTGTTTGAGCAACCCTCTCAACTGGTGAACTAGTCAGGTGTAAAACTCTGCAGGGCTGGGGCCCAAGAAAATTCCACAGAACACAAATTGTGTTGTGTTTTACAGAAGTTTGCATCACTTCTGTTTCTGTTGCTTATAATGAAGAGTTTTTATCCAGAGAATTCCTGATGCAGGTTTAATGTCTGCACAGCTTCCTTTGACCTCTATTGGACCAAAAATAGCATGTTAGATATTAAGTGCAGTCTTACAAGATGATCCTTGAATACATATACTCAGAATTGTTTTCCATATAAATTCCTAGGATAGGTTTAAAATTATTCTGAGTTGTAATGTAATGGCAGGAGGAGGGAATCACCTTGAATTATATTAGAATCATAGAATTCTGATTCTAGTTTGGAGAACCAATAAACAAAGTGCTGGATTGCTCTTGTGACTTGGAAAATCACAATTATAGTGTAAAAGTCCTAACAACAATTTTATCTTCCTGGCAAGCCTGAATACCTTTAGGAATAGCCTAATATATTTGCTCTTTTTTTTCATTATCTGCTTTGTAAAAGCTAATCATAATTCCATAACTTATAGTGTCTGAAGTGTGCAAAGTTAGCTGTAATTAAGACTATATTAACTATATTCTGAAAGTTAAGAAGCAATGTCAGCTCTGAACTGATGTATTCATTCAGGAGTTGCTTTGGGGGGGGAGCTATTAGATCAGTTGTAATATTCAATGGTCTTTAAGGTCCCTTCCAACCCATTCTGTGATTCTCAGAGGGCCCTGCCCCCTGAATTTTAGGGTGCTGACACCTCTGAAAATGAGTGTAAGTGTCAGGGCTCTGCCAGAGTTCTGCTCTCCTCACCTCCTGCAGCACCTCAGAGCCTGCAGCATTGCCAGAACTAAGTGCCATCAATTACCCTTACCTGATGTAAAGGGTAATCAATATTTCAGGTGACTCACTGGTTTTGTGATGTTTACCAGGAAAAAAGGAGGAAGGAGAGATGAGTTAAGGTTTAGATTCATAGCAGCTCTCCTGATGTTCCTGGTCGTTTATTCATTATCCTCATCACTCATTTAGGTGATGTTGACTCTTGCAGAATGAGGTACTAGTCAACTATTGGGTTGACAGTTGGACTTGATGATCTTAGAGGTCTTTTCCTTAATGATTCTGAGTGAAGAGGGAAGAATCTGACCTGAAATGACTGAGCTGTGAGTTGTCATTAACATTTTATTTAAAAGGATTCTGGTGCAGCTCAGACAGGAACCGGAAAATACAACCAGAAGAATAATACCACCAAAAGTCAGGGCAACATTTCAAAACTATTTCTTGACAAATCTAAAGATTTTTCCTGTTTTCCATAGTTGCAGATATTGCTGTTCTTTATAATTATTAGTAATTTCATTTCCTTAGCACTACAAGGAAAACAAAGTCCTTTTGCTGTTGTTTTAGCTAGAAAAAAGCTAGAAATTTTCTGAACCCCAGAAAAATATTCTTTAAATGCATAAATTAGAGACTGGTTAAAGTGTGTGAAGTGATGAACATTTAAGAATTTGTTTCACTGCCACAAACAGTTGCAGAAATTGAGTTTCATGTGTCTGTCCATGCATTTATATGTGCTGAAAGGGCATAATGTTGGATTAAGGGTGAGTTACAATTCCCCAGGTCTCCACTAGACAGTTGTAACTGTTCATTTAATTCACAACAAAATATAAACCTGAAATTCACTTTAGTCTCTTTTAATGAGGAGTTATGTTATGCAGTACCAAAATATAATCATTTCCTACATTTGTTGTAATGTTTTTCTCAACTCATCAGGTGTTTGAGGTTTTGTCTCCTTAAAAGCATTGTCAGCTTTTGGACTTCACTCTACAGAGTGGTGTAGGATCAACTCCCTCTGAAAAAAGCCCCCAAAGACCAACAACAAATAAACTAAAAATGCTGCTAAAGTTCTTTCAGGGGAAAAAATGTAGATGTTCAAGGGGAATTTTGCTGTTTCCCTTAACAAAGCCAAGGTTCTGCTCTGGTGGCCTGGACCTGGATCTAGCATCACCCTGCGTTAGGTGGATGCCTCTTTGGGATGTGTGAAAGGTCTTGGTGATCTCTCACTTTTTTTATTTTCCCTCCTGTGTGCACCTGAATTTACCCTTGACAGTGAATTTAGACGGCGCCCCTTTTGAACAGCTTTATGTGATTGCTTCCATCCAGGGCTTACTTTATTCAAGTGGATTTGCCACAGAGCACTTGCCCATTAGCAATCTCTTGTGCAGCCTGCTTTCAAATCTGCTCGTGGTTATGGCCAGATAAAAGCATGTGAGGTCAGTTTGGTAGAGCAGAGACAAACACTTTAACAGAAGGTTTTTCTATTCTGTGCAAGCAGCTAATAAAAGTGCCCGCAGGTGTTGAGAATTATCCTTCTCTTGGAGATTTCTTTACAATCTGAACCTAATCTTGGCAAAAGCTTTGGCAAGGATATCTGGCACATTAATTAAATGCCTTTCCCTCCCCCAGCAGATCTTGTGCTCTAGCTTTGATTAACCACCTCTATACCCAGGAAGGGAGCTGCAGGAGAGGCCCTATCAGTTTTGCAGGTGTATGGATGTTAGAGATAACACGGGATTCCTCCTTTTATCTGGAAGGATGCTCCTTATGTCTCTCCACAGCTTTTCCTCTAGCTCCAGCTAGATCCTGCAGGCGTGTTAGGAGATTTTGAGTGTGAGGAGCTTTGTATTCCATGCGTATCTCTGGATGGCCTCTGCTGTGAAGTTTTTCGGGTCCTTAGGGGGAAATGCCTGACTCCTCCAGAGCCCCCCCTCCCTTTAAATGGCTTTTCCTTCCTGCACTATGGCAGCTGGGACACATCAAAGGCAGGAGCTGGTGTGGCAGGACCTGCCTTCCCAAAGCAGCCTCAGTGACGAAAGGTGATTTGCAGTGACAGGTTTCATATCTTGATGGTGTCATTTTCATGAATGACTTGGCTAATTAAATTTAATGTGGAACAAGAGCTTGCTTTACATTCTGCTAGGCTTAAGATGTTCTTACTCACACCTTACTTCAGGAACAATTCCTACTGTTGAATAAGGGCTCCGGGATTTAGCCCTCTGTTAGCAGTCTTCCATAAACCCTTTGTTTTCCTAACATGTTAAAAACCAAGGCTTAATGGGTTCATGATGACATCAGTTATCAAGATTTGTGTGGTGTTGGCAGATGTTGAATTTTCAGTGGAAAACCATTAAACAGATTTGAGTCAGGGCAAGTTTCACAACATGCACGTATTATACCGGTGGTTACATGTGTTGACTTCAGCTTTATTTATTACAAAGGAAAACAGGCCTGTACTTATACAACAAGAGCAATGAGAAATTAATCTTCCCAATAGGAAAATCAGTCTTGTCTTGTTAAAGGTACTCAAAGTTACATATTGAGCATGCTGAGCTTGCAAAAACTACGTCTGCAACTTTCAGATTTAATAAATCTAAAAGTAAATATTTTTTAAAAAATAAAAATAAAGAGATCTTTGGGTGCATTTGTTTTTGGACATCCAGTGTAAAGAAGGCAAAGTTTTGGACAGTGTTGAATGTCCATTCTTTGACAACTGTCTCGAGCACAGGTTTATTTTCATACCTGGTTAATTTGTCACTTTTGAATGCTGATTGCCCATCAGCTCAGAACATGTGTATTCTGTACTAGTTCTTATATTCTTCAACGTAAATAAGTTTCTTTTTATCATATGACTTCAAAGTTTGCCCAGTGCTATTGTCTAGACCAGTGAAGGTGATGATATGGTGGAGGTGATAATCTACATGTGATGGTATGTACATAAGAAATGTGCCAAGCATTGAAACCAAATATTTGGAGAAAAGTGATTTTTCAAATCAAAACAAGATCCAACATAGCAAAAAACCCAAACCCCCCAACAAACCAAAAGGATAACAACCACCAAAATCAAAGGAACTCAGTTCAGATGGATGTGTACAAATAATAACTGGAAATGAGATTATTTTAGTGGCTACAATGTTTCATTCGTTACTAATTAGGACCTGAGTTTGTAGCCATACTCTGCAGCACACCAAAACGAAAATATGTCATGTCTCACTTCCCATTCAACTGACAACATGTTGGAAACTTTGTATTTTCTGGGAAACTAAGCTTCACTCAGTTATCAATTACTTCAGGTTCTGCTTGAGCTTCAGGAGGCGTCTCAGTCTCATCTTGGTCCTTTGTGTTAGAAGCTACCAGTAAAATTCTTCTTATAATGCCCCTTTTTTCCACCCTGAAATTTGTTCTGAGTCTTTGATTGTCGGTGCTGCTGCTAAGGAGTGAAGTTTTCTGATGCCCAAATTCATTGTGACAGTAACCAGAAGGTTCTGAGGGGTAAATCAAGTCTTTTTCACTTGTATGGTGCATGGCCTTGATTCAGGCATAGCAAATCTTTAGAACAAGTGGGGATATTGCACTTCTCTGCATTTAAATTAAAAAAAAAAAAGAAAAATCTAGTAAATTAAAAAAACAAAGGAAAAAAACCCCTAGTAAATTAAAAAAGAAAGGGAAAAAAATAGTAAATTAAAAAAACAAAGGGGGGAAAAAAACCCCTAGTAAACAAAAAAAAGAAAGGGAAAAAATCAAATAAAGAAAAATAATAGTAAATTAAAAAAAGAAAGGGAAAAACCCTAACATTCTAACTCTCTTATGAGGAAGCACTTAATTTTCTAATTTTTTTTAAGGCACTTTGAAGAAACTGCTTTTTAACTATGAATATCGATAAAAATTGGAATGCTTTGTGATATCACTTTTATTCAGAGAATCTTTTAAAATTTTTTATATTGCTTTGATATTTTGGGATTCAAACAGATTTTTAGTTTTTGACAGTCTTGCACTTTGTTTTCTTCCTCTTTGTCTTATTTAACATTAGAGGTGCACAAAATAATATCAGTGTGTTTTGAAGAAGGGAATTTTCCTTCAGAGGCAGCTCCACTATTTTAGGTTTTGCTCTAGTTTGGAACAGGGCCACATTTTTCTATCTTGCAGTCCTGTATAAATCAAAACTTTGTATTTAGTAGAGCTTTACTTTCCATGAGGCAAACAAACAAAATCCTTTACTGGTTACCCTATTTCTTCACCAGCAGCAACTTTTCCAGTACGTGAAACCAATCACCTGATAAAAAGCAGGGGGCTGATGATGAGCTTTGAATTAGGACTTCAGTTTTCACCAGCTAAAGAACAAATGATCATCCCCAGATGTGAGCGTGCAAGAGGAAAACATCCCCTCCCAAACTGCCCAAAACCAAATGATGAAACGTTGGGTAATGATGATTTCATGGGTTCCGTGATCTCCTCATTATTACAAGTGGGTAAATAGACTTGGATTATTTACACTGCTGACCTGCCCCAGTTTTATGCCATTTGTTATAGTCAGTAATGTTTATAGCAAAATTTTTCCTAACAATAACATTTGTGATATTTTAATGTGTGGAGGGAAATAGCACATGAAAGAATTTCAGTGAAAATAAACCTCGACCGTTTGACATTTGGAACTCCTCTGTATTATTTTAGGACCCAGCTCCTCAAAACAGTTATGATTAATTTTTTTCACACAATTCCAATGGGCTAACTCATAGTATAAAGCTAAATCTTTTCTTAAGCATTTCCTTGTGCCCTTTCCCGTCCCACCCATCACTTCCCAACATGCTCGTGCAGAAGGTGGAGTAGATACATCTTAAGCAGACTCCTGAACACCCTGAACTGTCTTTTCATTTATCATTTAAATGAAATAACTATATAGGGTGTTGTGTATGGATGAATATACAGATATTTTCACAAGTATTAATTAATTTATTCCGTGGGCACCAAGTAATTATTTATTTTTGCTGCCATCCTAAGCAGAAGTCATTCTTCTAGCAACCCAAACAAGCACAGCAGCATCTTTCAGCCATGTGCTGAGAAGTGTGATCAGTGTTAAAATGTGTTAAGCACATCATCATTATTCTAAGAGCAGCCACAGAGATAGAAAATGGGCTGTGCTATTACAAACCCAGCACAGTTTGATGGGAGGACACCCGGGTAGAGGGGGTTTGGATCAGAATATACATCTCATCTATAATGCCTTCTGCTCTCAAATGTAATTAGGTTTTTTTATGAACTGGTAAAATATAGTACATAAAGGACTCGGGGGATTTCCATATAGCCACATTTATTCCCACACGTCTTTCCAAATCATAAATGGTTGTCTTGCTTAGAAATGGATTAGGACAAATTGCATTAGGACACGATTGTGAATCTGATTAAGGTGGAACCATGATCAGGTTTTTTCTTTTGGGCAACCATGTTTTCTTATAACAACCAGAAGACAAAAAAGCCTTTGGCAAGATGTTTCAAAGGCCTTTCTCATACGCACATAAAAGCAGTTTTCATGCTAATTCAAAAATTGGTCCACACCTATAATTTCTTTATATAGCCAAGACAAAGCTTTGGGCAAAATTTTGCAGTAGTATATATTTCAGATACAGACTTGTGGCTTCAGTAAAAGCTCGTAAAAAGGAATTTCCATGCATAATTTCCTTAAGGAGAAGACTCTGAAGGCAAGCTACAAGAGAGACACAGGATCAGGCATTGATTCCAAATCAGTTCAGCGAGAGGAGTGCTGAGAACAAAACCATCCCCAGTGGAAAACTGATTTAATATACTGAATAAATACCTTTTCAAATGAACATGCTCTTAGAAGGGCTCCAGCCCCTCTTTTTTTGACCCAAACTGAGCACGTTGCATGACATTATTTGGTATGAAAGGAAACTAGCACAGATATGTTGTTTGATGGGCAGAACTGCAAATATTTGAAAAAAAAACCCCAGAACTTGACAAAAGTGATTATTCTCTTCCCTGCTTCCCCCCTATTTTTTTTAAACCATATTCTCAAGCTCATGAAGCTAAAGGGAACATAATTGCAGTGTTTTTATCTGTGTTGTAGTCAAATTGGAAGGAAATTCTTTACTTTAGAAGGAAATTCTTTCTTCTGAGGGTGGTGAGACGCTGGCACAGGTTGCCCAGGGGGGCTGTGGATGCTCCATCCCTGGAGGTGTTCAAGGCCAGGTTGGATGGGGCCTTGAGCAACCTGCTCTAGTGGGAGGTGTCCCTGCCCATGGCAGGGGGTTGGAACTAGGTGATCTTTGAGGTCCCTTCCAGCCCAACCCATTCTATGAAAGGTGTTGGTGCTTTATTGCTACTCAACAGCAAACCAGCCTGGAAGAAGATGGGAAACCCATCTCCATTTGTCCCCTTATGGTTCCATGACATAGGGATGTTTTGATCTCTTGAACTAATACGTAGGTTCAGATGAGATTCTGTGTGATTCTGTTTATTTTTCATGGCCATTTTAGCTTTTCTTTCAAGCTGAAAATGAACCATTTCAATTGAATTGAGTGCTGCTTTTTTTTTTTCCAAATAGAATTTTTTGCCTAAACTGTCAAATGAAAAAAAATCTCAATTATGTGCCGTGTAAATAGTGTTCCTATTTGAATTTCCCACAGATTCTCTGCTTGGAGTGTTCCTTTGAGAGTTAAATAGCTCATAGAGTCAGAGTGCTTGTCTAAATCATGCAGTTCTCTTATTTTCTCTGATTGGGCAAGGCTTTATAAACTGCTTTCACTTCTGCCAGAAGTAAGGCTTATTTGTTTCACCAAATTATTTTCATTTCACAAAAGAATTCATCTCAGCTCCAGACATAAAAATTCCCTCTCTAGACACTGTGCTCAGATTAATATTTGTAAGAAGTAACAAAGATGAAGCCAAAAAAAAGTCACGTCTGAGTATTTTCACTGCTGGTTCTCTGGTACCTTGTGGCTTGACCATCACTGCAAATATTTTCTTTAATTTCTCTGCAAAAAGTGGCAAATTAGTCACCAGAAGGCCCTGCAATTCACAGTGTGGAGAATGATTGGAAAACCTAACTCCTGGTTGTAATTATTGATATGATTTACCTGAAGTCATGTCACTTTTATGGCCTTTAAAGATATGCTATATCTATTTATTCAGCTAATTGTCCCAATCAATTTCTGTGACAAATGCACTTAAATCCAATAGGACTGGGTGTCCCATAAAGCTTTAAGCTTCATGGAGTTATGTCCAATGGAAAATGTGGCCAAGGAGGGGGTAGAAATGGAACAGACAAGGATGATCTTTAGGAATTTTTCACCTTATATTATTCTGGTTATATATATGTGTGTGTATATATACATACGCTGCCACAGAACTAATTTTTTAACATATATATATGTATAATAGGAGTATTTGCACAGCGGTGAATCTGCAGCATCCATTGAAATGAGGAATAGACAAGAAAAACCATCTTGAGAGGAAAACAGATTTTAAAAGAAAAGTAGTTGACCTATAAACTTTGAAAGTGACTGGGAAGAAATTCTGCTAAATGATGCAATGAAGACCAGTCATATCTATATATTAAATATAAGTGTGTGTGTATACACATATATGTGCATGCACACATAAAATTTTAATTTTTTTCTTCAGTATTTCAGCAGTTTGTTTCAAAACACACAGAAATTTCCAACCATGACAATTCTATGATTCTATGAAATTTAGATTATCAAGTACACTTCTGAAGGTCCATTCCAACCCCAAATGTTTCATGGTTCCACAAACGTGGGCTGGGCTGATAATATGATTAAGCACCAGAACTTAACTGAAGTGGTTCACATAATGTCTTACAGCTATAAATTGTTAGAAGCAGCAGAGTTTTCTGACAATAGTGTTGGGGAATAATTATGGGATTAAAAAGCTGGAATAAGGTTATTTGAAAACCAGTGTAAGGTAATGTGAGCCAGAACTCTCCAAGCCCCTTAATAGGTGCTCTTAACTCAGTGTTAGTACTTTAGTTAACATAATGTGCTATGCACTCTTGAAATTGTTAGCTTGGAGCAGGTGATTTATGCTGCTCTTGCATCCAAACAAGAATTAATGCCCTTATCCTATTGGAGTGGAATTGTTAAGCACTTTTGTTCACAGGCTTGTATCAGAATGATAACAAAAACATAAAATCAACAAGAGTTTTAATGACCAGGGGGGTCATTTGAGGTGCCCTGATTTACAGATATTAGAGCAACACTCTCTTTCAAGTATTTCCTGAGGTGTTAGAAAGTTTGTGTTCCCGTTCAGCTCAGTTAGGGCACTGCAGTTTGTTTCCTAAATATTATCAAGTGGCTGCTAAGAAATCTGTTGAAGCCAAGCCCCTTTGTGTTGTGGGTTTTTTTAAACAAACAATGATATCTTTCAGTATGTTTGGAGGGAATCTGAAGTGACTGCCACAGCTAATTCACCTGATCCTGTTCAGATCTTGGGCTTGCAGGTTTCTGTTGGTTTCCAGGTGTTGCCTTGGTTTTTCCCCCCAGTAGTTTAGCTCACATCTGTGTATTTCATACCTGCCTCACACGTTACTCATCTGCTTTTATGATTTTCATTGGCTAGTCTTGGTAAAACTGGATTTTGCTGGTGAATTTGCATGAATTTTCCTTTCTTTTCTGGTTATTGTCCATGTGCAGGTTTTGCTGGTAAGAGCAGCAGACACCATTGTCCTGCTGCTGGTGGTTGGAGCTGCTCAAAGGAACAGGTTCATCAGATGTTTGTTACCATTTTCAGTTTTATGTCCAGAATTTTAAGAAAATCTAAATGTTTTTATGATCTGGCAGGTAAAGCAAGGGATATTTTCACCTGGGCATAGATTTGACTTAATGGAAGGTCTGTTAAGAGCTAAGTAGAGCTTTTGAATGATGATGTGCTTATATATATCCTTAAAAATGAAAGAAGAGGAATGCTAGGCAGTGAAAGCTTCATGTGCACACCAGTGAAAGGAGGAAAGTGGAAATGAAAGCTCTCATGGCAATGAGAAATGACATTTTCTATGGGCATGGTGAAATGCAGATGACATGCATATGGAAATATTCAGTGAGAACCATAAGATGGCATCACTGAAATTGTCCTGAGATAAAGATTAGAGACTATCTAAGGCTGGTGGGAGGAACACCAACAGAGAGTGTGATGTTTTTCCAAGCACTATTAGATCACTTCAGCTTCTATGCTCTGCCAGACTTGCCTGAATATTCACCAGAATGGGATTCCTGATGGTTGTGTGGGTTAAGAGCCCACCTCAGCCTGAACTTGAGCAGGAGGCATATTGGGGAGGATCAAGACAAAGCACACAGTGTATCTGAATCACCTCCAATAGCTCGTTCAGCAGATTAGCAGAGCTTTGGGCTGCTTGTATTTACAGTCTTCCTTGCTGGATTGATTCTTTCAGTCCTAAAGTAGGTGCTATTTATTTAGCTCTGCAGCAGAGCAAGATTGCAATTTCTAGTTTAACCTGAATATCTGGGTTCCAGAGGATGTTTCTTATAAATCAATGCAAGTTGCTAGCAAATGAACAAAGCATTTTCTATATAAAGCACATTTATAAAGCATATTACTTCACTTCCTCCAAGTAAAAAGGTTTTCAGCTTAAGTGGTTGTCTCCTTATTTCTTCTGCCTCAACCATTCCAAAATAGCTAAACCCCTGATTTGAGAGCTGAGAAATAAGGGAGAGATGAAACACTCACTCAGTTCTTGGACCTTCAGTTGTTAAATGCATCATTTCATGTGCGTAGGAAGAAATTAATTGGGCAAAAAATCTGACAGAACTCCTGTATCTCCCCCTGACTTCATCTGGAGGACTTAGCTGCCTCAACCTGGGCTTGCAAAACTGTGGTGGTCCATAAAGGCTTTCTGTAAAACCCAGAGTTTTGTGGGGTAAGTCCTGCAGCAAGCTCACAAATCATGCCATATATATGTATGTTACATCAAACAGCTCTGAAGCCCTGAAAGGATCAAGATCCAGAGATTCCACCGAGTCCCTCGAGACATTTACTTTTGCTATTGGTTGTACATGCAAAACAGCCAGACACTCTGGAGAGGAGAAGTGGAATGAAAGCCTGAGGAAATAGCATCCATTTCTGAAAATGTTACAATAAGTGACTTTGCCAAGGTCGCACAGCAAACAGGAGTCAGGCTCCATAAATCCAAAGTTTTTAGTCATGTTAGCCCTCCGAAAGCAGCCCTTGCTTTCCTTTCAGCTGGAGCTGCCACAAACCACATTTGTATTCTAAATGTTGTCCCAAAGCAAAGAGAAATGAATTTCCAGATTTTTCTTTCTGTTGCATCGTCTCTCTCTTACGCCCAGTGTTGTTGCACAGAATGCCAGGATGTAAAATGATTCAGGGACTAATGTCTTCAGTCATAATGTGGGAAAACAGAGAAGCAGTTGGAGAGTAATTTCTCACCCCGTTCTGCCATGGCAGTTCTTTCTGCTATGATTTAAGAAACCACAGGCAGTGGAAAAGGTTCCCTTTGAAAGTGTTTTAAATGTCAAATATAAGATTCATTTCTATACTGCTTTAATCCAAATGCCAGAGTTCTGAGCTAAGCTATCAATCAGAGCAGAACTTCATGAGTTTTGCCTGTCCAAACAGCTGTCTCCTCAACTGGAAGTCCTGCTGACACCAACACGTAATATCAGCATATTTTTAGGGAAGGCGACCTTAAGTTCTTTGGTTGTGTGCTGTGCCATCCTTAGACTCATGGTCTAGGGTCAGGGAGACGTTGGACAAAGGTTGGACTTGATGATCCTAGAGGTCCTTTCTAACCTAAATGATTCTGTGAGCAGAGCAAGTCTCTGAGAAAACCGTTCAGCTCAGCCTGTGAGGATGGATCTGTTGTTGAACAACCTCTGTTCAGTCATTGCAAGGGAATATGTACCCTCCCTGTGCAGAAAAATAGGTGTCCTCCTCCAGCTCAAAGTGTGACCATTCCCAGCTTTTAGCCAGGAGGTCCTAGTTTCCCTTTTCATACTAGATCTTTTCCTCCAGGAGAAATTTACAGTCTGCTCCCTTTTTTGGCCATATTTTTCAGTCCTCTCATCTTGTGATTCTGCTCTTAAAATTTTCAAATGTTCAGCTCCATCCTTTCAGTAGAGACATCAAAGCAGTTTTCTCATTACCAGATGCAGAGGTAGTATCACCTCTTTGCTTCTCCATGATGTTGTCCCCTGTGCCATCAGGTTAGCCACTGCAGTACACCAAGGTCCACCACCATCCTTCCTTCTGAGCTGCTGTTTCCCACCTCACACATGAGCTACCTTCCGTGATAGAAATTTCCTCAAAGTTGTTCCTGTGAATTTTGGGACCTGCTCAGAATTATTTTTTGCCAGATAGATCATCTTGTGCTTGTTAGATTTCAGTGGAATGGAAACTTCAACAAGGGGACCTGTGAGTAGTCCTGGAGCAAACAGCTCAACACATATGGGCTTTGCTTTGGTTAAATTAAAATGTTTTAAACCCAAACTAGCTACAGTTTAAAATAGGGTCTAGGGAGACTTCTATCCAAATACTGAGCAGAATCTCTTTTGGCAGAAGACAGTGGGATCAGAAGCTCAAACTAGGCAGGAGCAGATCTGCTTGTATTGAGCTGGGGAGGTGAAGTAAAAGAATCTTGTTTTTTTCTTGAACAGGACCATGCACATACAACTATCCATAAAAATTAGTCATATTCTAACTAATACCATCAGTATTTGCTATTTTTCTCTAGTGAAATCAAATGAAAAGATAATTAAAGGTTCCCCTCATCTTCCACGTTGTTTTTTTTTAATAAGCAAACAAAATGCCTGTGCAAAAGTTCTATGTAAGTATGGTTAAAAGAGGGAGGGACCCAGTTATTGCCCAAGCTGTTTGAAGTTTTCTTTTGACCACAGTTAAATTCAAAAGCCAATCGCTTAATTTTCTGCAGCAGCTTTTCTTCATGGGAAATGTGTCATCCTTGAAAATCAGGATGGGAAATACTGATCCTGTGAACTAACCCTGAACACTTCAGATGACTCCAGGAAGGTCAAATACTCATCCTGAGCAGCCAGATTCCTCTTATCATGTCTCCAGTGCAGAAATAAAGATTTAGGCATGTGAAAAAGTTCTTAATTTTTGCTGATTCAGGTTTAGCACTTGGTTTTGGGAAGAGTGTGTAATCCAGAGACTGGTTTTTATGTGAGTTTTGGAGGAGGAACAGGAGATCTGGGAGTTGTTTTCTTTTTGTTATTTTTGAATCAATGTGGATAAAAGTGAACAGAGATCTTGCAGAGATCTGCATTGATATTATCTTGCTGGTGTGACCCTTTATAGATATGTTTAACCTGGTATGAAACAAAACCACCAGCAATGCAAAAATAGAATCATAGAAATAATCACTGTCAGCAAGTTTGATAGTACATTTATACTGCACTAAGATTTTTCTACTCTCCTCACTATCCAATTTGAAAAGTTTTGAGTGTTTTTTTCTTTCCCTTTCTTCTTTTTCCCCTCTTTAAGCAGGGAGTTCTGTGAACTAAATTCTAAGTGTATTTCTTTGCTGCTGGCCCTCAATGCTCAATTCTTGTGGTCAACAGCAATTAAGACTTTGAAGCATGTGAACTCTGGCAAAGATGCACAAGTTTAATTCTTCTGTTGGTGGTGGTTTGTCTTACTGTGTAGTTCAAGTGTAATGTGGTGTTTGGAGAGCCAGCACATCCTCTGGGAAATCCATTCAAATAGTAAGCACAAGCCATGTCTAAAACAGGATTTTTTTTGGGGAAAAAAAAAAAATCCTGTTCATGCCTTTGGGAAGGAAAAGAAACAATCAGAAATAGATTTTTTTATTTTTTAACATTCTCCTATCAATCAAAAGCTGAATGGGAGGGTTAAGGGATTCTACCTTGTTGATTTTACTCCCATAAATTGTTGAACATACAATGCTAAATGGGCTTATTGGGGGAATTGTTGGATGGTCCTATTAGAAAGCAACGTAATGTTTGGCAATGGCAGAGGGGGTCCAAATTTCCTATCTAACAGACAGGCTAATCAGTAGCAATTAAGAGGCAAAGTAGCAGCCTAATAAAGCACACTTGTCACCAGTTGTCATCTTAGTGATCAATTCACACCTCCACCACAATAACATCGACCCTCAAGTGCTCTAATGACCCCGAATCCCTAAAGTGACAGGAGGATTAGGGCAAAGATAATGTGCTGGCAAAGGTGCTAATGAAGTGGTGGGATTACAAGGGGAGCTTCATCCTTGATAGACAGCGAAAGGCAGGAGGTTCACATGGGTAAAGCCTCATTGACTTCCACAGCCAGTCAGGATCAGGACCTTAATTTAATTAATTAGGGCTTTTGGCTTCTTAGTTAAATCTGAACCACGCAACTGTGGCAGCTCCGTGTTTCCTGAGAGCAGCAGATATGTCTCAGGTAATTAAGTTTATTCTCCTATGCTGGGTTTTATCTTCTCTCTGCAAGTTGGGTTTTATCTGCTCTCTGCAAGTGGCGTCTCCCAGGCGTCGACAGCTCGCATCAATTTAACTTTGTGCAGTTTGGTTTAAAGAGATGAAAGTTTTTGAGTAGAATGTACATAACTGCTTTCCTGATTGTCTGAAGAAATGAGAAGCTGAGGATGTAATTAGAATGTAATGTCATACATTCAGGAACAAAATGGTGTCATCTTCTTGCTCCACATTCCAAGTGTGTATTTTTATATTTATAATTATTGTGTATATATACTATTATTACAATAAATAATACACATAATATATAATATACAATACATATTATATTTTTATAATTATAATTTATATATTATACAATAATCATATATAATATATATA
>VYZX01000063.1:116361-203455 GCA_013401335.1 Brachypteracias leptosomus
GATGTGGGAATAGGTCGTGCTGGGATTAGCACGTTTCCATTGCTGTAGCTGGGTCCCTGCTGTTTGGGTGCTGGGGGAGGGAGCCCTTTACAAATTTAGCTCCATTAGGATCATTTTCAAGCAGGATAAATTCTACAGATAATTTCAACAAAATCTGCTGTGCTTTAGTGAGAGATGTACACATAGATAATTTGCTGCCACAGAGTCTGACCTCAGAGATTAGTCTTGAAAAGCCTTATTTGTTTATTTTATTTTATTCTGTGATTTTGAGAGGTTAAAAAAATAATAATAAAAAAACACAGGCTTCAAAATACACTAAAAAGCTGGGTGTTGAAACAAGATATTGTAACTTCTTTGATCATGAAAATGAAATTTAAGTTGCATCTGTGCTGTGCCCTCTGCTCCCCTCAAGATTTTGATTTTCCTGGTTTCTAGCTTTACAATTAAGCACTCAAACAGCTAGGTGAGCATGCTGTACTTCCCCCCCTTTTATGTGGTTTATCCAATACATTACTATTTATAAGTCTGTAAAATATCACACGTGTGTTAATTAATTAACTCTTCATAGAAAACTTTCCAGGGAAAACTGGCTCTGAAGTCTGAGGCTCAAAACTTTACTTTTTTTCCCCACTTTTAGGAGTAAAAATGGAAATGAATTGTAATACAGAGCACAGGTGTGAACTTCCAAATGCTGAATTCAAGCCAAAGAACATGGCTCAGGCATTTCTCAAAGTCATGAGTGAGGTATTTCAGCACCAGGAGTAGATTCATGGAGTAGCATGAACTTGAACCAGGAGTGAATGACATTTGCTAGCTTGTCATTAAACACATCTTAATTACCCAAATTACATTAGAATGCATTTAGGGTTATTCTTTAAAAATAAAAAGGCATTTCTCTTCCAGACCTTAATGTTAATTTGGAGGGAGTTGCTGTGATGTGTCATTTCTTTACACCTCAGGAGAGGAATGGAGCCACAAGACCTGTTTAGTACAAGCTATAAAAGAGTTTTTTGGAGAGAATTGACTTTATCATTGCCAGGAAGGGTTGGAAGAGAGTTGATGATGTAGCCTTGCAGGTGAAGGCAATACCTCCATGCCAGCAGATCACCACACCTATGAGGGGTAAATCCTGACCTGCTGGTGTTTACTATAGACTTTTTGCTTTTGGTTTGTACAAAGATGAGGTCAGATCTTATCATGAGTTCATCACATCCCAAATGCGAGAAGGGCGGCAAGTAAAGGTGAATATGCAATTTGATATGCAGTATTATTATATGCAGTGTGCATCTATTATATACAGTATTGCTTTATTGCAGGAAGGTGGTCTGAATATTTAATATCCATATATATCAGCCCTGTGATTTTCCTGTTGCAGACCAGGTTTTGATGTGTCTTTCTGGTCGCAGTGGTGCTCTTATTTCATCTTTGATCCTGCACAGCGAGCCAGCTTGGAAACAATACCTACAGTCAGTGCTTTATTTATTATTTCCTTCTGTGCCCAACAGATTGCCCATTCAAACTGGAGGAGCACGAACACTGTTGCCTCCTGGGTCACCTTGCTGTGAAGTTGTCATGTAGCAAATGGCTGATGTATGCATACATGGGGGGCACTGGTTTAACCCCCATTTCACACCCCCCGCAATCGATTCATTGGGTTGGAAGAAGAAAACAAAACCAACAGCCCTTGTCCAGCTGCAGCAGGACATATGCTGGTGTGAAAGGGGGGGTAGGGGAGGAGACCCCTGCCCAAAACATGGGAACAAAGGCACGGGATGAATTAAACACCCTATTGTGTGCATCTGAAAGGGCTGGCATTGTGAGGGGCGGCGTGGGGGGCTCCTCCGCCTCGCCGATTAGCCACACGATTACCCAGATGACATGGGGAAATGGTGAAGGTAAATAAGGGCAGCCTTCTGCCACCCCCTCCTCCTCCTCCCCGGGGCTGCCCCAACCTCTTCCCTACTACCGGGAGCTGGAAGGGAAGGGGAGCGAAGCCCTAAGCCCCGTGGTTAACAAAAATAAGGATTTCAAGGGCAACAGCGTGAAAACGTCTTTCTGGTCAAGTGATGTGTGGGTATTGTTGTCCTGTTAGCACACAATGGGGGAGTAAACTGCTTGGCCAGAAAAGGTCTTGTATCCTCTCCTTTTGCTCTGTCCCCCCAGATTAAGGGAGGCCCATCGGGTGATGATCAGAGAGTGTGATCATCCCTTCTCTCCCTTCCATCATCTTGCAGACAGATTAGCTCTGCCTTTAACCATGCAGCTTTTACACCCATGGGGTAACACTGAAAACCATATTTCTCAGCTCAACAGAGTAAGGAGAGGTTATTTCCCTATGCTTGGTCAGCTGTGATCCAGAATGTCTGTATCATGGAAGGTCTTCAGTCTTAAAAACATCTCTGTTTGCTGTGCCTAGGAAATCAGTAGGAAATCAGTCTTAGCTTCTGTGGGATGAGCTCAAAAGAAGCCATATCAGATGTATGTGTACATGTTCACAGTGTGAAATGTATAGTGTGAATTATGTTATACATAGAGACTTAAACTGTCTCAAAAGCAAAGGCGTTTCTGTCTCAAGCTGTATCTTATTCTAACTTCTCAGTGTGAAAGGCTTCTCATGTTTTACAACCTTGTGGCATCTTTTACAACCCTGTCCTCCATCTCTTTTATCCTGTGGAGAGTTAAATATGTCCCACCTGGTGGCAACAGGACTGTCAGTACCCAAACTGGGATCTGTGTCCTTGCTGGGAGGAGCTCTTAGACCAGGAGCTCTGATGCAAGTGGCTGCAAGACACTCAAAACCAGCTGGGCTCCCAAAGGACACTGCAGTTCCCAAGGTTTTTTTTATAGGAAGATTTTGGTGCCTAAAGTAGCAGCTGCTCAGAAAATATTTAAGTGGGTTAAACTGAGACCTGGTTCTCCCTGGAACAGAAAAGCAGCAGTTTGAGACAATAACTGGAAACGTGGTTTGGAAACGAGGAGAAAGGAGCAGTCTGACTTCTGTGCATTTCTTTCTTCTTTGTTTCAGGTGACCTACTAACAGAATTCAGCACAAGTTTATGAATAGTTTGGCTTGGCCCAAATTTACAGTCTTCTCTGAATAAAATATTCAGCTGAAACTTTTTGCCCAAGACTCTGTTGGATTACTATGTTCAGATTATCAGTTGTTGGCAAAACAGATTAAGAAATAGGCTATTGAGTGAGAATGCTAAACTCATGGGGTTTTATTCATAGATATTCAAACAGTGCTCTAGTTAGGTAAATAGTCACAAATCTGAAGAGATCACAGAGAAAAGGGTGTGGCTTTCACTTTTGGTTTGATTAAGGGTTGGAAGTAAAAAAATGTGCTTCGTAGCCATGCTCACTGCTATAAAAAACCCCCAAACTCAAAGTGAAAAGCCACTCGGCAGAACTTAAGAAAATTAAGTGAAGACCCTTTGCTTTTAGCAGTTCATATTTTAAATCTTACACTTCTAAATAGTGGAGAATAACCCTCACCGAATAAAATCTTAAATAATTTCCTAATCATCAGATGGAGTTTGTTTAAGGTTTCTGGTGGAAGTGAACTCCTTGCCCTTCCTTTAGTGTGAGTACTGGTGTCTGTGTCCTAACTAATTGCATCATTTACCTAGATTATAATCTAAATTTCTCAGATTTTTCACTTGTGCCCTAATCTGCTGAGTGTTGCCACTTTGGTTATATGGTAATTGTGTTTCACTCAGAGTTTGGTGCCTGCCCGTGCTGAAGGAGTCAGAGTTTATATCCATGTATGTTTTCTACAGAAGGTGAAACCTCTTGGATAAACTTGTGCTTTTTTAATACCATATTTCATGACATTTTTGATTTGCAAAGACATCTTGAATATACTCAGCTGGTTTCTGGTGAAGTTGACTGAAAAGTCCCTGGTTTTCAGTTAATCTTTATTTAAATAAAGTTTTTATCCTTCTGCATAGCTGTGATCTAAGGATATCTAGAGTACGGGCACTTCTTGTTACTCTTCTCAAACTAAACCAGAGCAGCTCAGTGGAATAAAATGCTTTATACAAGCTAAAAACAGTGCAGTCTGTCACTACATCCTCAATTTCCCATTTGGGTGTTTTATATAGTGAAATTCTGCACGCACTTCTGGGTTAACACACAACTCCCCTGGTTCTCCCAGCAGCTGCACTGTTACTGCAAATAAAAGCTGGGTTCTTTCTGCTGTCTTAAAATCCCATTCTCTGCAGTATTGTTTGGAGTGTTTGCCACGCTTGCGTGCTCGGGAGGTGCCCCCACTACATGTGTAGTACACCAAATAAAAGGAGAGGAGCTTCCCAGGCAGGTTTCTTTCCCCTGACCCGTTTGTTGTCTGGCAGATGCAGGGGAGGTTATTGATTGAGCAGTGAGGAGGGGAGGGTGAATTGATCTGATAGTGAAGCGATGCCTTTTTTTGCTGAGAGGGGGTTTTTGCTGATGGGGAAGGAACAAATTGACTTATTGGTTAATTGAGAGAATTGACTGGGAGAGGCAGAGAGAATTTGATGAATGTTACACCCCCTTGTTTCCTGCAGTTATTTTTTTAAGTATATGCACAAATATTTATTTAATTCCTCATTGTCTGCCTGTTCATGTATAATGGAGATGGATGGCTTCACTTGGACTCTTTTTGGCACGCTGCTTGTTCCTTGGATTTCTGCAAGATGGGGAGGCCTGGCTTTGTGTGAAACTTTTTCTCCTTTTAAATATGGCTGGAAACATTCCCATGTTGAAGTCTGCAAAAGTTTGTCGCTGCTTTTTGTTTCCTAAAGCTCTGCCTTGCACTTAGGTTTGCTGAGTCTGCCAGTAATTGTTATTTCTCACTAGCTGCCTGGATTTTAATGCATGTTAGGCACCTATCTCCCACTAAAATCAATATGAATTAATCCTTTTTTTTTCTTTAAATAATCTTCCAGATTTTACAAGGCAGCTCTCTGTATTGGTAGGATGAGAGCTACTTCCATAAGTACAGCCATAATCCTTTGGAGAAGGGACCTTGATTTCTTCTGTTTGACTCGTGCAACACGAGTCTCGTCTATGGTGGGGTCTTCTAAGTGCTAAAGTCATAAAAAACAGAATTAAAATAGTAAAAGTGACACCAACAACAGTAATACTAGTAGTAATAAATACTTACATATTGGTGCCACACAAATATTAATTACTCCAATGCTTAATTTAACTTCTAATTAATTTAGTTTGCTAATTTCTGTCTAGTTGAGGTTGCCATAATCTTCATATGGTGCCTTTAGGAGACCAGAAGCTCCCACTTGACAGAAATGGCATAGAAGGCCTCCCAAATACTCTCTTCTGAGGACTCTCACTCTTTATGCGACCTCAAGGAAGTTTCTATCCTCTCATTGGGAGAAACTGTTTTGAATTCTTAATAGGGAACTTGTAAATGCACTAGAGGTGGACAGATATGTCAGTGGGAATAATTTATATGGCAATACCACTAGTAATAGGCTGCTGTGATTGTGTGATAGGGCTGGCATGGGTTGTGGGATGGAGGAGGAGAGATATCCCCATCATATGATATGTCTGGGATTTCACCTTAGACTGAGCCAATCCATCATCCTGCTAAAGAAAAAAATCCCAGGTTTCTCATAAAACAAAAGAGTTGTGATTGAAGGATGTTTTTCTCCACTTTCCTTCCTAATAATTTACAAGTTTTCCCTCTTAGAAAGTGGAACCTTGGAAAGTTCCTTCCAAAATCAAAAGCCTGCTCCCAGATTGCCTGTTAAATGTGACTGTGGGTTTGTCAGGGATGCTCTAAGTGGTGCTGGAGCCGCCAGGACACGAGCAGGAGCTGACATGAAGTAGTCTGGGTATCATGCTCAGTAATCAACTTCTGACTCCAATTTTGGGGTGTGTGATAACAGATACAGCCAAGAAGTTACAAATGCAGTTTAAAAAATACATTATGTATGATAAGCAGCAGTGTCAAATGTAAGCATTGCATGTGTTGAACCTCACTATGTTTTAGAGCCATTTGTGGCATGACTCTAAGCTTGAAGTTGGGTCTTACAGAATCATAGAATGGGTTGGGTTGAAAGGGACTTCAAAGGTCATCTAGTCCAACCCCTCTACAATAAGAAGGGACATCTCTAGCTAGCTCAGAGCCCCATCAAGCCTGACCTTGAATGTCTCCAGGGATGGGGCCTCCACCACCTCTCTGGGCAACCTGTTCCAGTGACCTATCACTCTGAAAGAACTTGTTCCTAATATCCAACCCAAATCTCCCCTTTTCTAGCTTAAAACCATTACCTTCCTCCTGTCTTCTCCCAGCCTTCTCCCCTTGGGAGCTCTTCCCTAGGCTCTGTATCCATGGTGTTGAAGCATGGCTAGGGATCCAGTATGACCCAACCAGCATCACTAAAAACAAAATTTTAGTGTCAAAAAGTGCTTGGCACTGTCTGGAAATAGGACAGAGAGCACATCTCCTGCTCTTCTGGAGGTTCTCATGTGTAGTTTCCAACTGCCAGCAATTTATGGTGCTTGCTGTGTATACTTTGTGCCTCCTCTGAGTGAACATCTCATGGGGGAAACCTTTTCCTCTCTTTCCTGTCCCAAATCAGTTTTATATGGCAGATATTTTTCCATCCCTTCACTAATGCCAAGAGAACATCCCAAACAAATATCCCCTCCCAATCATGGATAATAAAATATAACTTTTTTTTTTTAAGTTTGACTAAAATCATTAGAGAATTTTCCTTGCATTATTTCTACCAGGAGCTTTCTATTAAGCAAAACAACCACATTTCCCCCTTCTGCCCTAAATTTCACTCTTGCTTTATTAGCACCAGAGGCCAGATTCTCAAAACTGCTGATTAAAAAAAAATAATTCATGCAATCTTAAGAACACTTTGGTAAGATACTTTTTAAAAGCACTCAATAATAAATCACAACTTGTGGCTTAATAATCAGAACTGCAGGCACAAAATGTAGTAAGTCAAGTAATAGACATTTGTAGGCATTTTTTTTTTTTACATTAATCCTTTAATATATTTTTAGAATTGCTAAATATTTAAAGCTCCAGACTGAGAGCTATTATCAGGGTGATTTCTTCACTTAAGTTGAGCTCAGGTAATGCTTTTCATCTCCATTTCCAATCACCTCACTGGAAATCAGTTTTTCCAGCGTGGATAATTTCTGAGGAAGACCCCCAAGATGTGCTTCCAAATAGAAAAGAATTAAGAAAACATATTTATCCTGACCCCTTGGTGCCGGGAAGTTGTTTATAATTAATTTAGACAAACTGTTGAGCAGCATATCACTATATCACAGAACCTTTTCATGGTCTGTGTCCCCTTATGTTGATGTTTAAAAGGCAGCCAGGAAGACCTGGGGGCTTTTAAACTGCAGAACTGCAGGAATTTGGTGATTTCCTCCTATTGAGCAGCAAGAACCCTATGTAGGAATATTTCAGTAGGGATGGATGGATGTATCTGCATGTATTTTTTTTTAATATATACATTTATTAAGTATATATACATATAAGTATATATATAAAGTATGTATATATATTAAGTATATATACATGTGTATATATATATATGTGTGTGTGTATATATAAGCTCATGTATATATGAAATATATACCAGGAATAAAAATATGCACACACATATATACACTCCTTTTGCCCCCTTTTCTCCCAGTCTTTGAGACTGCCTTTATTTGTTTGAAATCATTTCTTGGCTCAATTAAAGCCTGGTTGGACCTATTAACTTGTGCCTCTGATGGTTTTTCAGATTTATTTTAAATTCCAAATAATAAAAATAATAATAGAAATAGCAGGAGAATATAATTTCTGTTACTGGAGTAGTTTATCTCTTTTTTAAAAACCACAAAATAGGAGCTATAAATTAGAACCTACACAATAAAGATGTGACTATTCCAGAAGGATGTTGTGACTAGGATTTGGATTGGTAAAAAAAAAAAAAAGGAAGGATGAAGGAAGTGACTGGAAAAGAGAGAGCTTAGGAAAGCAAATGTGCTCTGCAGAAGTAGTTCAGTTTGCATAATTTATTTTAAATATGGATCCTCTCTGGTGTGTGAACACTCCCTCCCTTACCACCCCCCTGCTCTTTTATTTAAAAATAGGGATTTCTGTGCTGTTGTGATCCAATATTGCAGTTAAACAGGGTGCATGGTGGTAGCTCAGCACTGGTGTGCTTGACTCCTTCACTGCTGACGAGCCTGGTTCACCACTAATGTAGATTTATGGTGAGTCTACCCTTTCCCTTCATCCGCAAGGTCCGGGGACATTCGGGTAGCCAATCTGCCCTTAAATATGTCTCTGAGGAGATGGTGCTAATTAGTATTGGAATTTACAGCCTTCCATTTTATTGACTTGTCCTACTTTCTTCGATAATTAACTAATGAGTAAAGTAATGAGCTATGTTAGTCAGTCATGATGTTCAATTAAACGGCAAATCAATTATTGAAAATAGTTTCGGACAGCTCTTGTGTCGTCACGGGGGGTGTGGGGGTCTGTGTGTGAGCACACGTGTCCCCAAGCCCTGTCCTAGATGTGGCCGTGCCCCTCCCCAGAGGGTACCTGGCTCTGGAGGAGCTGTGTGGTCACATCCACACCCCACCTGCCCATGTTGTCCACCCTCTGCTTGGCTCCGCTAAATAGCCCCCTGCTGCTGCGCCCCGCTGAGCTGGGCTTAATTGCAGAGAGGTCTCCACAGCCTGAGGAAGACAAGATGTGAATTAGAGAGTGCTTCTGGTGATGGGGAGGTTGGCAGAAGGGTGTTAGAAAGCTGGTGTGCACCTTCACTGCTTACTACAAGAAAAGCGTTGAGATGCTGGAGCATGGCCAGAGAAGGGCAGTGAAGCTGAGGAAGGGTCTGGAGAACAAGTCTGGTGAGGAGCAGCTGAGGGACCTGGGGGTGTTGAGCCTGAAGAAAAGGAGGCCTGGAGGAGACCTCGCTTTCCGCAACTCCCTGGAAGGAGGTTGGAGCAGGTGGGGTCAGGCTCTTTTCCCATGTCACAAGTGATAGGACAAGAGGAAACAGCCTCAAGTTGTCAGGAGAGGTTTAGGTTGGACATAAGGAAAAATCTCTTCTGCAAAAGGATTGTGAAGGGCTGGCCCAGGCATCAACCACCTCTCTGGGCAGCCTGGGCCAGGATCTCACCACCCTCAGTGTAAACAATTCCTTCCTTCTCTCTAGTCTAACTCTCCCTCTTTTAGTTTAAACCATCACTTCTTGTCCTGTGGCCAGGTCATGTCACGGTTCAAAGGTGCAAAGCAGTGACTCTGGACCTGGTCTCAGCCCTTAGAGTACAGGTGGCTTCTTTTGGCATGGGCTGAGTGAAATCTTTTCCATCAGAGTGGGAAATAGACATTTATTTTCTCCCTCATGTTGTGAGGACAATTTTGCCTGGGAAATGTGAAAGGCAGTTTCAGCAAAGAAAACTGTATCTTACATCATCATCCAATAACTCACCAGTTCTTCAGGTGTAATTCTTCTTTCATTTGCACTTTTTCCCCTCCCTTTTCCCTTCACATCTTTCACTTCATCCTGTCTAGTAGCACTTTCAAGCCCACCCTCCTGGTGACACTCAGCTTATGGCATTTGCTGTTAATTTTAGTTCTACTTCTGGCTTTAGAGTGAACCTAGAGCAAGCAAACCTCTCAAATGTTCAGCAATCCAGGGACAACTTTTGGCTGTCCTGCACTTTACTCATACAAATAAGAAGGTTTGACTTGTCCTGTCAAGACCACTTTGCTGTGAGTAGCAGCAGTTTCTAGAGATGACAGTAATACTACATGAAGCAGTTTGGTTTTAACAGGAGGTAAAAATGTAAAGGTTATTAGATGGAAAATTGGGGCTGGGCTTAAAATTTTAACCTCAAGTTATCAGAAACACTGAGCCAGAAATAACACAGAGTGGCACAGATTGTGCTCGTAGGCTCTGTAGTCACACAAATATGCCCTGTAATTATTTGTCATCATCATTATGAGGACTATCATTAATTTTTTTCCAAAGGTAGTGAGCATGCAGAAAGCTCCCCCCCCTCCCTGCCTTCAAATTTAAGAGGAAAACAGGCCAGAGAGCCTGAATATGGGGAGAGGAGACTGAGTGTGTTGGCCTGAGCCACCCAATTGAATTGTGATTCATTAGAGAAACAACAAACCAAAGCAAATCAAAGACAGTTCAAACCCGGCAACATAAAGTTTTCATTTCCAAACAGTTTTAATTCACTGTTTCATTTCCAAACAGTTTTAATTCGCTGTTTGTGCTCTTTACTGAGAAATATGCAAGGAACACAAACATTCCCATATGAATTAAATTACAATTTACATATGAATTACATTAGAAATATGAGCTACACTAAAGAGATAATTAGCGCTGTCCTGGGTTATGTGAGCGCAAACAAAATTAAATAAGACCAATTTCAAAGCCAAGTTTTGCTTTGCCTTTTCAACTAAGCTGGTTTAATCAGTGATAATGACTGAAATAAATCCACTACATATAAACCAACGTGCAACACTTCGTACCGTGTGAAATGCCAGGATTGAGCCCCATGCCTAGGTAAATCTCACAGCCAGGCAGGAGCGTGATGCCACTGAGAAGATGCTACAGAAAATTGGCCACTGGAGGTGGTGGTCCCTGGGGCTTGCAAGGAAGCAGGACCCATGACAGGCCAGCAGCGCTGAGCTGCTCCAGCTGGGATGGGGAGGGTGTGGGTCAGGGATTTTTTAAGCCTTATTTATGAATGAGAGAGCTGCCACGAGGAGAAAACTCCAGTGCTTGCAGAGAGCAATGAGGGGGACTGGGATGGTGTGTGTTGGGGATATTTAAGCCTTATATATGAATGAGAGAGCTGCCACAAGGAGAAAACTCCAGTGCTTGCAAAGAGCAATGAGGGGGACTAGGAGGGTGTGTGTTGAGGAGTTTTTAAACCTTACCTATGAATGAGAAAGAGCTGCCACAAGGAAAAAACTCCAGTGGTGGCAGAGAGCAATGAGAAGGAGGGGAGCTGGGGCGGGGGAGAGAGAGGAAGAGGAGAAGTGGGAAGGGTAAAACCAGCAAGCAGAAGCAGAGAACCTGTGCGTCAGTGCCTTCAGCCCCTAAATAGAGCTATGCTTTATGACTGCCTCGCCTAATGAGCTAAACTCTGGTGACCATAAAACTGAAATATAATTATGACATTAAAGATGCCTATATTTGAACTTAATTATTAATTAATTTAATGAGAGAATAGGAGGCTGTAAAATTGCTAATTAAACGGCTCTGTAAAACTGCAGACGGCAGAGGATTTACCAAATGATGAATCCCACAACAGTATTTGGGCTATATCAATATTCTATTAATATACAGTATGCCAGAGGTACTGGCTAGTACGCTCCTCACAGTTAAGCTGATGTGACAGGCATACAGAGTGAAAGAAAATGAAGGACATAAAATTCCAGATGACAGCAACCTTGAAGACGATCTCTTGCCCCCCCCCCCCACCTCTGTGGCAGCTCCTGAAATCAGTTAAATAAACTCAGAAACGCAGGATTAAAAATAATAATAATAAAAATCAATCTTACCATTGCAAATGTGAATAAATTGGCTCGAAGTGAACGACCCACCTATGGTGTTAGTGGTGGTGGTGCTTCTCTGCTGGTGTGTGGGAATGGTCAGAGCTAAGCTGGGCTTAAGTGCCAGGGAACAGGAGGGGATGCAGCTGGAGAGAGTGTGGTGTGTGAGCTCGCATGTGGAGGAGAAGCTGAGCAAAAAATAACTGTCCCCGTGTGATTAGTGAAATTAAACTCAAGTGAACCTTCAGGGGCTGAATTTGAACCTAGGGGGGACAATTGGTGAGATTCCCACACTGCACGAGAGGAATTTTGCTGTGAGGTTTGGGTGACATTCATTGGAAAATATAAGGGAGGAGGGCAGGGAAAATGTTTTTCTTTTAGCACTGAGCCTCATTTAAGGAGCGTCCAGAAAAAATGCACGAGGGTGTCTTGCCCTGTGTGTCTCTGAATGTCAGTCATCTGTAATTACTGGCATAAAAGCAAAGATAAAAATTCAGTATCCCTCTAGTTTTGTAGGAAACAAGGAAATAGCACTGGGCAGTGTGACACCAGCAACAGTGAAATGTGGGTGGTATGTTTTAATATTTGCACAAATCCCCAGAACTGGTGCTTTTTATACCTGCCACGTGGCAGAGCTTTTATGTTGGGGTTTTTAGCTGCCCTACAGCCAGCCCCAAGAAGCAATTTGACAAGAAAGATCAAAGATACAATATCAAGAAAATAGGGTGGGAGGAGACTCGCTCCCTGCTCTCAGGAAAACAACCCAGTCATTATATTAACATCTCCCACTCCTGGAGTCTGGATGGAGCATCTTGAGGCTGAGGACAGGGCTTGTATTCCCAAATCCTTGGTGAGTCCTGAAGAAACTCTGGAATTTTGTGTATTTTCTTCTTTCTATGCTAGGCATAATTTTCTTGCCGCCTGCCACTCGTGTTTGAGGACACTAAATGGAAGCTTGCAAGTAATTTCTGAGGAAGTGATTTCTAGAAGATGCTTTTCATTGACTGGTTTGGGACAAGGCTTTAGAAGGCATCATTTGTTGCTTTGTTTTGGTTTTTAATGTCCATCTTGGGACATACAAACAAGGTGATTTTAAGGAGCTGTGCACTTCACATGATGGTTTTGTTTCCCTCATCTCAAATACTAACACAGTTTGCAGTCTCTTGATGCTGAGAATCCTCACTGGTGGGTTGTGAATGAGAATCTGCAGCTAAAAGAGCTGCTGCTTGGAAAAAAAAAATCTTGCTCCCAATTTAGAAAACTGTTCTGGCTGGTTTCTATCTTATAATATGTGCAATTAATAAATATGAAAGCTTCTATGCATTTATTATCGTTGTATCATGCCCTCCAGTTTTATAGATCCAATTTCTCAAAAAGTGGCTTCTTTTACCAGAAATAAAACCAGACAGATTTCTTCTAATGTGTGAGCAGCTCTTGAGCCTGCCCCTTGACTGGAGGCTTTTGTGGGATCTGATCAGGTTTCAATCCCAGCAAGACAGACAGTGATCTAATAGTTGGAACTGGGGGGGTTTCTAGTAAAAAGGAAATGCCAAGTGGCTCAGCATCACCACCTTGCAGATTGCACATTTAGAACATCAAATAAATTGTCTATCTCCCCCAGAGCTGCCACATAGAATCCCAGCATGGTGGGGTTGGAAGGGAGCTCTGGAGATCATGTCATCCAACCCCCCAGCTCCAGCAGCTCACCCAGAGCAGGGTGCCCAGGATCACATCCAGGTAGGTTTGGAATCTCTGCAGAGAAGGAGACTCCACAACCTCTCTGGGCAGCCTGGGCCAGGCTCCAACACCCTCAAAGTCAAGAGGAACATGGTAAACTTTATTACTGGTAGGCCTTATTCTGCTAGAGAAATTCAACTTGCACCACAGTGGCTGGCTTGAAATAGAAGAGAAAGAAGGGCAGCAAACTTGGGGATGCTCTTATCTCCAAACTCACCTTGATGCAGCCATTACAGGCAGCTCTCTATGAGAAAAAGAAATATTTGAGGAAGGGTAAATATTGGTGGGAGTTAGTGTCAAACCAAAACAGGGTTGTTTTCTGTGGTGCTTGCTGCCATCCAGTTATGAGGAGATCCTGGGCAGGGACCTGCTTGTTGCAAGGAGAGTGAGTTTTACCCTTTAAAAGGCTTTCCCTTTCTTGGTTGGTTGGTGAGCTGTGAAATATGTGGCTAAATACATCCTCTAAAAGCTTCCTACTTCAGGTATTTGTCACTGATCTGAAGGATAATTTCTAGATTTACCCTGTCAATTATCCAGCTTTTAATTTAATATAACTTCTTCACTTTTTACCTTTGCATACTGTTAGAATCTGGTGAGTGCTGTACCTCTCTTTCATTGAGTGAATATTATTTTTTCTTTGTGGTAAAAACTATTTATGTAGAACTCAAAACATCCTTACAACTTCAGGGGAAAAAATCACTTTAAAATAGTTGTCATTAAGTAAATAAATCTATCTTAAACTCCATGGATATGTGTAAGGGAAAAATGTATTTACTTAAGCAAATTTTTTTTCATTTAGAACAAGCATATTTAATAAAAGAAATGGTTTAATGGCAGAATTAAACTAACTGTTTCTCTTCACAATGTCCATCAAGGCCTTCAAAATGATAGAGCAGAACCTTTTGTATCTACTATATGCCTAATAACTGAAAGACAAAACTAAGCTCTTTATTTTTTTAACTTCCAGTTGGTTTCCAAAGTTGATTGAAATATCTATTGAAAAGAGCTAAATGAACACTTCGAAGGAAAAAAAAAATTGTAATTCCCCAAAATGAAATTTCTGCAGTGCAAAATTCCAAACTGAGGTAAAAAATGAGACTTAATTTATATTTCTTTACTAGTTACTCTACCAGATCAGTGTCTTGACTTGTTTTTAAAACCTTAGAGTTAGATTAGCACTGCTTAAAATCATGTGGCACTGCAGAGCTAAAAAGACAGAGAAAAAACTAATAAAAAGTAAGTCAGCAAGTCTGAAAGTTGTAGTCTGAAGAGAGGATTACTGTACTTATCAAAAGACAACAGGATTTGCATTAGCTCCTGTTATTGCAATCTTTCTTTAAATCAGAAGTAAGGGTATAGAATGAATAAGGGAGGAAATAAATAGATCCAACTTCTCCCTCTCAGGAAAACATCAATTATTACATTAGGGTTGGAATCTGAAAGCTAAAGGGTAGCTAAAGTTGGAACTGGAATTAAATGGACAACTTTGCTGTTCCACAAGGTGAAAATAACCAAGCTAGCTCCACAAACTAACTGAATGAGGTGGTGAAATATATAAATATTTTTGAACATGCAGGGATCTAGTAGATCTGTGCAGCATTGAGAAGCTATTTTATATAGTTGGGTTAAGGGATATTGGGAGAAGGAAAGGGATTTGGGTTTTTTTGGTTAGTTTTCCATGAGATCATTTCTCTTCTGGAAGAAAGCCAACTTTGGGGTCTGCCATCTCCAGATCTTTGCCACCAGATCCCACCTTCATTTTAATCTCCCTACCCAGCTCTCCTCACTGTTCAGTTACGAACAGCCTGGGAACTTTTCCACACCCCAAATTAGATCATTTTCATCAACCCTCTTCCAAGTGTGAGTGTGTAGAGGACAGCAACCAGATTTCAGCTGCTGAAGCATCTGCTGTGACCTCTGTGGATATTTATCTGCAGGGAATGACACAACCTTTAGGTGACGTCAGGAGGAAGGTTGAAGCCTGGCAGCCCTTCATGCTTGGCATGTGCTTTGAAAAAATCTAGCTGGATACTTCAGTTGTGTTCCAAATCACAAAGCAGGCAAGCAGCATCCACAAGAATGAGTCAGGCTTCCTGCTCCCAAACTCCAGATGTGTTAATCTTTTCCTTACTCTGTCAGTTTTGATTTAATTCTGAAGGAAAAGGGAGGTAAGAAAGCCTGACTGACTTTGGCTGCACTTTCCCACCAACCTAAAATGAGGTCTGACCTCTCCCTCTCTTCTCCAGGTCTCTCCAGGTCTTTTCCAGCACTTCAGCCTTTGCTCTGGCACTCAGAAATATTTGTCCCACCACCCCTGGGTGCCCAAAAAGCTGCTTCACAGCATCCTTGTACTGCCTTAGTGTGCTTTGACTGCAGTTTGTCCAACCAAAGGCATCAGGAATAAAATCCCTGTACAGGCAACGCAGGAAAACTCTTTAGCCTACTTTAAAAAAAGAGAAAAAATCTTTCCTCTTGATTGTTAATCGTGTTATGCTTGAATGCAAAACTTGTTACAACCCCAGTTGGTCAGAAGTGTGTTTAAAAACTGTTCTAAATACAGTTCCCTGTCCTAGATTTCAGTGGGAATATTCATATAGTTAAAACTACATGTCTGTTTAGGTGCTAGACTGCATTTATAGGCAAATTTTAGCCTTTAACCCCACCTTAATGTGTTGGGCCTTTTTCTTTTTGTTTTGGAAATTAGATAATTCTTATTTGTTATGTAAAAAGCTTCCCTTGTATATTAAAGGCTTAAAGAAGAAGCCACAGCCATACATGATAAATAGGTTTAAAAGGCCTAATAAAATAAATAGCAGTATAAAAACAATGTGGAAAGATGTAAATCTATATAAAGCTATATAAAAAATAAATAATCTAAATATAGCAAAGGTACCTCACCTCCATGTATACAGTTTGAGGCAATGTTTTCCTCTGAAAGAGAAATCTGAATGTGGACTATATGATAGAATTTAAGTAAATATTGCCTGGAAAAGTAACAACCGACTGTTTTCAGCAGATGCACTTGAGAAGCTAAAGATAAAAAGGTTGGCAAAGCACCTCAGAAGTGCAGATGTGATGGCATTAAAGAAAAATCTGTGCAGAATTAAAGGATGGGATTGTAATGCCACCTTTTTTCTTACATGTAGAGATGGTTTGAAGGAGAAGAGGAAGGTAAAGGAACACATCTTCTGTGAAAGGCTTCTAATGCCCTGGGTATGATTGATTCATCTGGGGCTTCAGCTTTGTGGGTGTGAGAGAATTCATAAGAACTGGGAGATAAGTCACTCTGTGTTCTGGGATGAGGTGGGGGAAGCCCCAGATTCTTGACTTGCTACCATTAGCAACAGAAGAGATGCCTGACATAGTAACTCAGTTTGGAAGGATTAAATAACCGGTTGGTCTTTGCAGTATGAAAAGTAAGATCCCATCTGGTGAGTTTGCTTCTTGTTTACAAATGCCTTGGTTGGAATGGAGAATAGAAAAAAAGCAAATGGGAGGCCCAGCTGATGATGGTCCTTCATCACAGGCAGGTCACTTATAGATGGCCACAGATGTCTCCTCAGATAGCTCCATGTACATACATGCACTTGGCCATGCCCAAGCTCTTCTGGTGGCAGGAGCTCTCCTCAAACATACCTCATTTCCTTTTGATGCATCCTGTCACAGTAACGTGGTCCATCACCACATCACCAAATACTAGGACACGTGACAGCAGCCACCCAACTGTTTCCCCTCACTGCTCTTGCCCTACTTTGATCTAGTTCAGTCATTTCTGGTGACTCAGGTGTATAAAATAATTCCTGGGAGATGGCTGAAAAAATCCTGCAGCTCACATGGGCAACGTAAGCATTTGGGGATACCAACTTGGGCAGCCCAAGTTGAGGTTACACCAAGGATTTAAGTCATACATTGGGAAATATATTTCCTAAGACCCTCACCTCAAGTTTAAAGGCTTATTTTTTTCCCTGCTTTCTTCCTAAGGGGTCAAATTTAAAAATGCAAGCCATAAACAAAGCATTAATGATAATAATAGGTCACTTTAATGTCCTCCTTGTTGTAATCAAGGAGAAGGAAAGCTACATGTGTACACGTGATGAGCAAACATAAATGTTGTCATTATAGCAATGCTAACATGGGTTCTCCTGCTCCACCTACATACCTATGATGTCAACACATTTAGATACACGTTTATACCCTTATAAATGAAAGAAAAATGTATTCTATTAAGGCAAAGGAGAGAATGAATGGGTGGTATCAGTTTCACATTTGGGTCTCTATTATTTAAGCCACCTTTGGGAGTAGTTTAAGAGCAGAGGGTCTGATTCTTATTTACACTAATAGCATAGCAATGTAAAATAAACTTAAGCAAGGGTGTAAATTACATTGAATCTGCCCAGCCTGATACAAAAGGGACAGTTGTATAAATGAGAAGCTGTCCCAGAAGCTCTCCCTCTGCAAACTGATAAATATATCAACGTTGGCTGCAATCTAGTTATCCTCTAAACAAAAATAGGATGGTGACAGAATGGAAGTTTCTTTGAAACTGAGCACGAGGAAACCCAGTACCTCTAGATCTCCTCTGTTTTATCCCTGCTTATATCAGCTGGTCTAATGAGAGGCAATCCCTTTCTCCACCTGCCTTCCTGCCCTTCTCTCTTTACACCAGCACAGCAACAAGCACATGACTACCATAAAAATGTGTTACCTTCCCAAATTGCAGCAGGAGAGAACATTTTAAAATTCATTTTTCTTTCCCTGTGCTCCTCGAGCTCTTTTTGTCTTGCCACTTTTCCTTGCCCTGCTTCAAATGAGGTTTATTTCTGCTCCAGCAATGCATTTTAAGAGGCAGTTGTGTGTTAAATCATGAACAAAACCAACCTCTCCCCCTCTCCCCCTTCTTGTTGTCTGTCCTTTTTCCTTAAACATAGCTCCTAGGTTAATGATTCGTTCTTCTAAAAGGTTGCTGTGCCTACCAGATTATACTGTAAAATCTGCCATTCTCTTTACGTTTAAAATACGAGATTAAAGCAGTGGTCATGCTGAGGGAAATGTTCTCACACACAACAAGAAAGGCTCAGTCCACGTCTGTGGAATCCAGGCTGGTTTAGCAGAAGCTGCTGCCTTGGTTTGCTGCCAGACCCCAAAGAAATACGGGTGAGCTTTGAAACTTGGTCCCCATTCTTGCACTGAGCACAGCGAGGACCTAAAATAGGGCTTATCACACACTAATGTCCCTTTGAAAGTTACAGCAGCCTGCCTGGCTGCAAATCGCAGGGAAAGCACTTGAGAAATAAATTATTCAGTCCTAATGGGAAGGGAAAAGGTGAAAAATTTTATTAAAGTAGCCTGCATGGTACCTTTAAAAGCAGTTGGGGCTGGGAATTTGCAAGTCGTGCTGTGGAATCGATATCCAGGTCTTGTAAAGCCAAATTATCAGTGGCATTAAGGCTTTTTTTTTTTTTTAATAGTGTTGTGCATTAGCATAAAGTCAAATCAGAGTCAATATTGTGCTATTCTTTTTATTCCTGCAGCGTGGCTTACCAGATCAAATAGGTTGATCCCTAAAAACTAGTTGGGTATGTAATGCCAGCCAGATATTAGATTGGAGACTTGTACACACTTGAAACTTTACAAAAATAGCTCATTTGAAATAATTGCTCTGGAAGAGTGGTTTGGGCAGAAAGCTGTAGGGATATTTCTCAACCATTTTAGATTAGTTATCTCTGTAACATTTCTAAGTATAGACAAGCCCTTGTGATGTGTCCTGCCAAATGAAGATTGTGCTATTCAATTAGCTCTCATTAAGGAAGGCAGAGTGGGGTAAAAGTGGATTCTCGTTAAGTATAAATGTTCCTATTTATTAAGCGGGAGTGAGAATACACAAATTCAAGCCCACATGTGTTTTTTTTTACTCCTTGAGTGAAGCTAAAGAAGCCAAGGAGCCTCTTCAACAGAGACTTAAATATGTCTGAAAAAGGTTGGTCGGTGTTTGAGGGACTCAGGGTGATGGGGACATTTCTAGGTGAGGGTCTGAATGGTGGTTATGAATCATCAATTATGATTATTTCAAGGAAATGTCATTGTGGAAACATCTTATATTTAGTTAGGGGGTTTTTTTTCCTCCCTCAAATTTCTAGTTGATTTTTTTAAGCAGAAGAGGGTGTAGTTTTAAATAAAAGGCAATATTTTCAGAGGCAGGGAGTGAAAATTATGTGTATCAGATTATCAGCTTCTTCATAAGAGTCAGAGTTGCCCATAAAAAGCTGTCATCTTTTCTAACTGTGGTGTTTCAAGCAGCAGTGCACTGAAGCACTGAGGAAGCCCAATTTGAGTAGGAAATCCAGATTTTCCCCCATAAAAGTAGAAAAAGCCACTATTTGGTCCTCAGTGCAGTCCTAGGGAACATTGTTGAAGCTGCTCTCCATCCTTGAGCTGCTGCCCGTGACCTTCCCCTGGTCCAGAAAACTCTGTCTTAGGGAAAAAACTTTGTAATTCTTTCTAAAACCCCGTGACTAAAGAAATTGCTGCATGCATATGGATTAAAAGCTAGACTGTTTATTATACATATTTAGAGCCTAATTGGACATAGATCACTATCCAGGCCAGACTAAACACTTTTAATTTACCAAAGCAATGCTGACTATAAAGAGAGGGTGAAATAAATGTTTAATATATCCTATATCATCTTTCCCAAAATGGTTTCTATTTATCATCCGAGTACCTAATCAATGCAACTACATATAAAATCCACAGATTTTATAGTCCAGTAATAAGCACATGCAAATTATGTTGTCATATAAGCACACTGGCTCAAAAAAGATGTATAATACCTCTCAGACTAGTTAGCCATTATCTTAATTATGAAAGGATTATCCCTGTAATGGCCAGGCCATAATAGAATAGGGGTCCTGAAATATGAACAATCTCTAGCTATGTTTACCATTAATTCAGCCTGCACTTAGATTCCCATTTCCCCTTTTCTGCTGTTTATTTTTGCAAATGTTTATTTGTCCCTTTGTAAGCAGCAGTATGGTACAGCCATCCCATCAGCCGCCCTGGGAAAGCTCCAAAGAGCCATCCCAAGTATATTAATCCTCCATAAAAATAAATAAGCTATATGAGAGAGAGCATTTCTATAAGGCTTGAGTGTTAGTACTGGCAGCTGGAGCACGAGGTGGTGAGAACGTGTGTGCCAACTTTGAGATTCATGCATGAAAAAGCTCTTTGTAGTCATTTATTATTTTTTTTTTTTCCCTGAGATGAGTTTTGTCGGTGGATTTTTTTTCCCCCTCTTAGTAAAGATTTTTGTGTAATAAAGACACTGTCTTTATCCCTCTTTCTGTGAAAGTCAAAAATTCCTTCTGAAGGGCGGGCGAGAGATTGGGGAGGCTGAAGGGGATCAGGTCACACAAGGACCGTGTTTCACAGTTGGGACTTTGCAAATATAATATCACAAACCCAACAAATCTAAAGAGTCAAACCCCGTCTCTATCCTAGTGTTGCATTTGCTCTGATGTATTTTCTGAAAGCCGCCCAAGTATAACTATTTATTTTAACTAAAGTAATCAAGATTAATGTCAGCAGTTATGACACACGCTGTTTGCTAAAGAACACATAGAACAATTGCTCAAGGCAAGCTTCATTAAGAAATCAGATAAAATTAGTAAAACTGATTATATTTCAAAACTCAGCAGCGGCAGCAGCTCAAATTGCCATTCAGGAGTCTCCAATTAACACAATTGGTCTTGTTCACAATCAGCTTTGTAATCTCATTAGCCTATTATATTTTAAGCATCGGGATAACTGCACAACAAAACTTATTTTATTTTTGCACTGGCTGCTGATGGTATAAGTGAACGTGCAATGTCCTTTTTTTCTTTCTCTTTTTCCTTTTTTTTTTAATATCTTCCCAGAGAACAATGCAGACTCCTTAGAGCATTATCCTGGTTACAGATTATTACCACACACTCCGTCAGTGCTAGGGAACGCTGACAGCAGGCATCTAATTTGGCATTAATTGGCAGGGGACTAATTGCATAACTGACATTGGGAGTGAAACTTCCAGAGGATAAGGTAGGGACGGTACAAAGCGTGAGAGAAGAGGGGAGAAGGAGCAAATAAATGCCTGCAGACAGCTCTGTGGACACATGCATATAACTCGTTTGCCTCCTTGGTGTGCTGCCTTGTTTCATAAATGTGTTCCAGAGATATTGGCCCTTGTAAAAACACAAAGTCTTTCTGTCCTTTAGGTACTGGCAGTCTGCAAATACCTACAATACCAGTGTTTCATTGATATTGAGTATTGCCTGCTGCAATGAGATTATGTTCTATTGATGGGAACTGGGGTGTAACATAGCCATCTACAGAAAGCAATAGGTTGCCCTATTTTCAAGCTGGAAATGCTATGTATTTTATGAACTGCCTCTATCTTGCACACCAGGGATGTCTCTGTGGCTAAAGCCATAATAGGATTTTCCTAAATGATACAGAAACACAAATATTCTGACTGAGCACTTTTCTGGGCTCGTCTTATTTACCAGCAAGCTTTGATACAGTATTTTGCTCCCATCTTTTAAAGGACATTTTCAATTTCCCATTTCCCTTATGAGTGCTTCCTGCAAAGGTGTCAATAACCACTAATTGCGTTCTGCTCGGCCGGTCTGCAAATCAAACCAGCAGAGGCAGCAAGCCAATATGCATTCAAATCCCGTTACTTGGCTGCCTCATTCTCCACTGGAAAGATAGGAGAAGGCAAATATCCCTCCAGTTGTATGCCGGGAAATTCCGAGGTGCTCCTGTGATCTCCACAGATACCTCCGTGGCTGCTGCTAATTCCCCGACTCGTATTTTAAGAGGGTTACTGCTGGGGGTGTTTCAACCTTGTCTCTTTTATCTTCAGGGAACGGCGTGGCTTAGATCAGAGCCAATGTAGAAGGGAATAGCTCTGCAGCAAGAGCAGAGGGGGTGCAATAATTGAATTAGGAGCTCGCTCCCACAGAACGTGGGGATTTCGCTGTGGCGGTGGCCTGAGCAAGGGCAGGGTGGGATTTGGCCGCACGGGATGTCGTACAGTGAAAGAAGTTGTTGGTTTGATTCATTTTGCTCCTGTGTGATGACTTCTCTGTCAGCAGAGTGTTGGTTTTTCCTAAATTGATTGGTCGTGCTGAAGTGTTAGCTGCCTAATTTCTGCCTGTGATATTCAGCCTGGACTTTGGTTGAGAGCAGTTTGGTGTCAGCATTTGCTACCGTGGTTCAAGCTGCTTTGATTTCACACTGTCACAGGAGCCATTTTCCTTTCCTGGTTTGAGGGACAAGCTTTCTAGGGGGGCTTTTCATCAACAGAGGTTCCAGAAGCACTTTCCACAGATGTTTTTCCAGTTTTCCTGAAATCATCACTTTTAGAGAAAGTCACATCCAGAGAGAACCTTTACAGGAGGGACCTCCAGAGGTGCCATGAGCACCAGCCCAAATTGACCAAAACTGATGAGTGTCTGCAAGCAGGACAACACATTCCCAAGCCCGTGGAGGAGGAGCAGAGGTGACATCCCTGATGGTGGCATCCTTGCCATGGCCCATTTGGAACCACACTTAGCTTGGCTACCAGAGAGCCACAGAGCTTGCATTTCTGGTGACTGGAGGGATGACCCTTCCTGATGGTGCTGGAGGATTGCTGAGGCACAGGCTTTTTTCCCTCATGCCCATGGATCCAAAAGCAATTTGTCCCTCTTCCACAAAGCCTGTGAGCAGGTGCATAGTCAGGTGCAGGGAGATAAATTAGCATTGAAAGAGAGCATGGGAGGGTGGGAGATGTTTCCTTTCATCTGCTAACTAGCTTATCTGGCTGTGTTTATAGCAATCAGGTGTTTAGAAAAGATTAAAAGGTTACTCCATCACCTTTCGATGGACAGTAGTTTGAACAGATGATGGATTCTGTTATTGTTTTGCTTAAATAACTTCCACTGTTAGTTGCTGTTAGTAATCAACTTATCACCTTCTATCCTATTTCATCACTTTTCTGTGAAAGACATAAAATAGAGATTGGACAGGAAAGTGTTATGATGCTTGTTCTCAAGCTGAATGTTACAAGGAGGGGACACTAAGCAGCTCAAGCTTTTGCTTGTCACTTCTGGAAATGACAGACATGATAGGGTGGTACAAGCAGCTAAAGGTGAGGCAAATCTGGCACAGCTCTGTTGTTGAGAGATATTCAGTGATGTTTCCTTTGTTGTCACCCCAGATCTGAGTAGCTGTTGGCTCCTTTCTCCTGGGCTTTTGCCTGGCTCTTTGAATGAAAAGCAGGCTCAGAAGGGCATCCATCTCTGGATGGATGTGCCTAAACACACTGATGTATCCACTGCCAGCCCCTCTCCCCCCATCCTGGGTGTTCTGCATTATCCCTTCAATCCACGAGTTGGTTGATGAGGATTTCTACCTCCCTGCAGTCGTTTGCTGGGATGGGAGCTGAGGGCAGCTCAGTCTTAGTGTCAAGTGCTGCTGTGCTACCTAGACACTGCAGGGTGTCAGCCCAACCAAACCCGTGCTGTTTAATGCTATAAGTCATGGTTGCTGACAGCTGCTGCCTCATTGGTGCATTTTGTTCACCAGGCATGTTTTGCATGACTTGCAAAGGTGATGCTATCAGTGGAGTCACGTTGGGGAGCAGAAATGCAGAGGCAGCAACAGAAAGGGTGGAGGGGGGGCAATTGTGGTGGTGTTTAAATGGAGTTGAGTTCTGCTTCAGAATCTGATGGAGCATTTTTTGCCCTGTAAAGGAGAGCCTTAGCTGCTATCACTCCTGCTGACCATACCCTTATCTTTTCCTTTGCTCCTGAGGCTTAACCCTGTTGACTTCAGTGCACCTTGGAGTGAGCTGCAGTCAGGGCACGTGTGAATACACTCCCTCGCTGCCTCTGCAGTGTATTGGAAGGAAAGTCAATGAGGTTAAGCTGCCACCTCCTGCAGCCACCCATGAGACAAGCAAGCTACTCCCAGGCAGTAGACTAAAGTATTCAAAGCCTTGGTAGTGCCTCTGTACAACCACACACATCAGGCCAGCTGGGAGGCAATTATGTCATCACTATGATATGATGTCATCAGTCACTGTGGGTTTAAGAGTTAAAATGCATTCACTACTTTGGTATTTCCTTAAGAATATTATTTGTGGCAATTATGAAAGGCTTCATAAATTTTAAATCAATCATTTATGACACTATAGAAAGAAGTGGCTTTTTCCTTCACGATCGAGACTAACCTATTAATTAATATATTTCCTTGCCCTGTACCAAGGTGTTTCCCATTTTCTGTAGATCAGGTTCTTTGCAGCACCAGCCAGACCTTTTCAAGAGCACAGTTAGTACCTCACATATAGCCAAGCAGGCTTTTCAGAGGCTGCACACACCTTGGTAGAATCATCAGGTTTCTCCCTCCAGACCTGGGCTGGGGGGGATGGTGGACAGGGAACCCTGCAGACACCCACAGCCACACGTGTTCCCTACCCATGTGGAGCATCTCCTGCTCGTTCTTTGTTCCTGCCATTTTCCAGCCTCTCCCCCCCAGTCTGGGCAGGCAGGTGGCCATAAGCCAAGCAAATCCAAATGCTGTGCCTTGGATTTTGCACCGGCTCAGCTCAGCTCAGCTCCAGAAGTTGATTGTTAGTCTTTTGGTGTGATGTCTGCTCCCTCAGCAGCTCCGACAGCAGCGGCAGATGGGCCTAAGAGTTATGTTTGCGAGCTCGCCTGCCCCTCCTCGCCCTCCCTCCCTGCCTGTGCGCTCACATTTTGTGCTGTAAAATCACCCAGCGTGTATCCCAGGGCCACCCCCAGCAGCCACCGCCGAAAAAACCCTGGGACCAGCAGCACACGGAGCTGTGGGACTGAAAGATACCTCAGGATCCCAGGATCCTGCTTGCTGCGCTCCCAGGTTGCATTCCCTAGTTAAGCGCCATCAATATCAATACTTAATGGTATTCTCTAAGCTCAGGCAGTGAAGAAAATAGGGTTGTTATCTATCAAAGCACATTTTAGTTTTTGACAAGTAAAAAGCAGCATGGGGAATGCAGTAAGTCTGAAATGAAAGCCTAAAAGAAAACTCATATAACATCTGGTGTCATTTATCCCCTGTTGGCCTTTCATAGTGTGATATGATGAGCTTGTTCTGATTTAAGATCAGATGATTTGGTTCGAAAGAGGGGAGTGGGGGATGCAGCCAGTCTGGCAGCAAATTGGGATACAAAATCTGCTCAAATAATTGGAAACACGACAGATTTTCCTTAACTGATGCCAGTGGCATCTTAGTTTATCCATCTCTCTCAGCTGAATTTGTTAAGTGCATTATCTTATTGGTTTTAAAGTTTTCATCTCACTTATTTGCAGGGGAAAATGTGAGCAAATCAGTCATGATGGATTGCCTAATTTTCTGGGCTGAATAAACTGGTTTTATAAGACTGTTGATTCCTGGGTTATTAGTTAATAGAAACATTTATCAATTTCTTTATAGAGAAGGGGAAAAAAAAAACTTTAACCAATGATTGCATTTTAAAACTTTCATTAATGTTTCCACATAATACTTAGTGTCGGACATGAATATGGTAATCACAGATTTAGGGTTGGCTCGAAGCAGATGGGTTTTTTTGGTCCTTCCTCCCTTCTCTTTTTTCTGCAGAAATGAAAAAAAAAAGTCAAAGCAAAAGGATGTCATTAGATTGGTAATTATATTGAGTGTTCTTTGATCATGAAAAGAGGCAGAGGAAGAGAAAGATCATTTCCTCGCTAGCAAACGTGATGCCTGTTTCTATTACTAATTTTCTTTACACAAGGCCTGATTCTGGGGGCCTGAATCCTGATGATTTAGCAGTCTCTGGCTTCTCATTATATTCCAGTGCTAGCTCTGATTTCTGTGGGGACAGTGTTCCCTGCTATTCCATTAATTCCTTTGATCCTAAATAAATCCACAGTCTATGTGGTTCACGATGGTACCTCTGAAAATGTTGATTTGATAGAGGTCCAAAGGATGTCATCTATGAAGTGACCCTATTTAAAAATAAAAATTAAAAAATAAAAAACACATTTCACTTCTTAAAAGAACTTTTCAGTTTTACAAAGTGTCTGGTCTGAGTCTCATCAAAATTCATTTCAAAATGCAACATGTCCAAGCAGATGAAGACTCAGGGTGATGCAGCCGGCTGACCACATTAGATGTGGTTCTACATACTGAAATAAGGGCTCTTGCCCTCACCCAGGAGGTAGCTGTGCCTGTTACCTACACATTAGAAAGCCCTTTGCACAAAGGGCCTTAATATGACTTCAGAATCTTTGCACATTGATCAAACCGCAGTATCATTTAAAAAGACATCAAGTTGGGAGCAAGAATACATCATGTGTGGACTGGTGAATAATGAACTCAGGTTCTAAATGAGATGCAGGACGTCCATTAAATTTTTTTTAACACCTCTATTTCCATCTCCATCTCCTTTTTAACAGCTCAGATACCTATGTGGAGCCTTGGTTCCAGAAGTGCAAAAGACACTTCCCTCAGAATAAGAATGAAGGGAGTTAAAAAACTTTTATGCAAGTAGACTTTGCTGTGAAATGTTATCTTTTGTTAGTTCAAAGGTTTCTGAAGATATAAATTCTTCACAACTGCCCTGAGGTACTGAGAATGTAAATTGAATACTTTACAATTTGTAGACTGTTCCTGCAGTAATGTGTATCTCCTCTGTGAGCCAGTGTTTAGGGATTTTTCAATTACTGTAGTCTGAAAACTCTCTGAGATTCTTTAGGGCAGAAAAAGGCTTCCTTCTCAAAGTTGAGTCACTGATGTTCAAATTAGCTGCCAAAAGCATTCTAATGATCTGTGTTCCAGATTTTGCTAAACAGGGAAAAAAATTGGCCCATTTCACCAGGGGAAAAGAAAGGAGAGAAAAAAAAAATCCCCAAGCCTTTCCTTCCCCCACCATAAGTACTCCAGGTTTAGGCGTTTTGCCAGGGTCAAGAGTGAGATGAATTGTTGACAATAAATACACCTTGTTCCATAGGTCAAGGTCATTATTAAGGGATTCAAATGAACTTCTTTACATTTCCAGGGCTGTAGCATATGTGTGGCCTCCAGGCTCACCGTGTTTTTTAATAGCTTTTGCGAAGCCGTAAGTTAAATGATGAATTGGTTGAATATGTCTTTAAACTCGGTGCGTTTCAGACTCATATACAGCACCCTCACATTTTTATATGCTGGGATCACACGGGTTTTACAGAGCAAATGGTCAGGAATACCCGCATTGTGCCAGCTGATTATGATTTAGCCACGTTCACTGGAGGCTGCTCCTGCTACAGTTTATTGCTGCTAAGGTCAATAACTAATACAATTTAACAGCTGCTGCATTTCTGAGAAGTAAAAGATCCAAGTGTATTTCTAAATGCGACGTGCATGGAAAATAGTGCAGTTAAAAACACCTGGATGCTGGCGGTGATGGGACTCCATAATCTTAAGTAACTCCTTAGGACTTTAGGAAGACCTTTTGTGACCACCAGCAGAGGTGACCATCTTGATCCATCTGATTGTCCTGGCTTGAGAGCAGGTGGGTGGACCATGGCACCAGGCTGGCTCATTGGTGGAGTCTTTCCTAGACCCATTCATTGGTCATCTGTCTTCAGATGCAGCACTGATGTAATTAGTCCCCAGATGAACCCATGAGATTCACTTGCCAGGATTTAGGTTGCTTGGCTCACGTGGTTATTGCACCACGATTGGTTGTTTGGAGCCACTTCTGACTCCAAAAGTGGGGAATATTCTGTGATATTAGAAGGCAGTGGATTAAAGTGTGATGAAAGGAAGGATTTCTTGCTTGGCACAAGAGGTAACCAGTGAATTCATTGCCATGAGGTAACATATTCTGAGAGCTGGAAAGTTAGACATGAGAGAGAAACTCAGTGGTTTTGGAAAACTCATTCTGGAAGCCTGGGGATGTTCATCCTCCGTCTGCTACCCTGACTTTGATTGAAACATTTAGTATTTCAAGTCTCCTTTCAGTATTTTTTCCTGCCTGCCCCTGAGCCAGTTGCTCTCCGACTACTGTTTCCTTTACCAAACCTTCTTTTCATTCAGATCCCACCTATTGCAATCCTTGTAGTCCCTGGAAGAGAAGACCTACCAAAGATTGCTATTCCATCATTCCCTGTCCATCAGAGTTAGTTTGCTCCACTGCTTGCTTTACCATTTACCTTTGTGTGACTTCTTAGTCATCCCAGAGACTTTGTAGCCATTTAAATTATGCAAAACAAGAAATAAGTTCATGGTCCCCCCTTTCCAGTCAGTTTGTGATATGGTTAATTGTAAATGAGACCCAGATCATTCCTGAATTTCTCTTCCCACCTCTGCCAGCAGCCCCTTTCTTCACTCCCAGTGGGCTGGTGTGTTCTTGGCCATGCCCAAGGTGACCCCTACCCTTGTCTGCAGGTCTGCCAAGGGTCAAAAGTCCTGCAGCATGCTCTTCATAGACCGTCTGCCCTACGCCTGGCTCTCAGGTGTGTGATCCAGCAGGGAGGAGATTTGTCTGCAGAGGAATTCTTCATGTGGTACAATGAATGCATAATGAAAGAGGGGTTTAATGCAAGGAAGTAGCAGGAACATGACTTTGACCATCATGTCAGGGTTTAGGCACAGCAGAAGCCTTTCTGTGACTTTGAAGAAGTCACAACTGATGAGCCTTCCTTCTCTGATCCCTTCTTAAACAAACTCCTGTGACAATTCGAACCCAATAACGTGGCTTTAAAACAGGGGAAATAAGGGCACTGACAATTAGGTTATATGCCACAGCTAAATCCCCTGAGACCCAGGAAATAAGGAGTCAAGAGCAGGTTGGTGAACATCCAACAGGCACGAGGGTATTTTCTCTTCAACCCAACTTTTTAACCCTGGGTCTTTGACTTTTCTCTAGCTCTGTTTAGTTGCACAAATGACCCGGGACCAGCTGAGTAGCTGGGCCAGATTCTGCAGTTTGAAGTGTTTATTTCTGGGCGAGCAATTCCTGGGATGTGTTGATGTTCCCTGGTCGGATTAGGGAAGTGCCGCTTTCCCCCTTTCCTGGACTTGTTGGTGTTTATCCCCGCCGAGGATGACATAAGCCTGTTCCCTGGCAACCATCCCACTTCTGGGCTCTTTCAGCTCCAGCTGAAAGCCAGTCCGAGTCACCCTGCACATTTCCAGTGTATCAACCAGACATAGGCTCCAGTTAATCTTGTTAGCACAACGAGGCCGTTTTCAAACATTGCAGCAAATCAAATCATCCCTAAGGACCAGGGGAGGAGAAGGGCGGGGGGGAGAAGGAGGCGAAGGCCAACCATCAAAGGTGGGATTAGCAGGGATGGAGCCTGGCTGCTACCTGGCTGCTGTCAGCGAGCTCCTTCGGCGAGGCTCTGCCAGGTCCTGCTCCTGCCCAGTGCCACCTCCCTCCTTGCTGGTCCCCGCATCTGCGCCATGCTCGGAGGGAAGGCAGCGATGGGGAGGGAGCTCATCTATCTGGGAGGAAAGAAGCGGCTTTGATGGTTCCCCAGTGGATGTAATTGTGCTCATTACTGCCCATTTACATTTCATCACTCGATTATCGCAAATGCCTCATTACTGTTGATAAGGGTTTGCTGCCGAACTCCTCGCTAACTACTCATTCCTGAGCTTTGCTGTCATCGAGACAGGAGGGGACTGGGAGGGGACTGGAGAGAAGGTGTGGGGGGGGTGGAGAAGGAGAGACGGGAGGTGAGAAAGGTCTTCTATCAGATTTGATTAAAGGCTGTGATTTAAATCGATATTTAATAAAGTGGCTGCTGGCACATAACGCGTGCAATTCCCCACGCAGGAGGGCTCATGAATCCGAGGGCCCTGCTCCATAACTCAATTGGGTTCTGTGCACTGGTCTGGCACCTGTGTCCCTGAGCACAGAGCCTGCGAGGTAATGGGTTTATGAGCCGATGAACAGAGCTGAGAGGTTCTAAATGGATTAACTAGGTGTCTGCAGCCTAGTGGTGAATACATCAGGAGGAGGGGAAAAAAATAAATGGAGAGAGAAAGGAAAAAGGGAAAAAAAAAAATTGTCTGCATAAGCAGAGAGTGATAGAATGTGTTGACAGACACTGTGGCTGTCATGAGCCCCACAGGGTGAAGTGCTGCTCAGCTCCTGTCAGTCAAGAGCTCGCTGAATAATGGGTGAAGATAGCAGGCAGAGAGGCTTCACAAGCCTCAGGGTGCCAGGTAGCATCACCCTGCTGCTGCTCCTCAACTGCTGCCAAAGGCTAGAGCAGGGCATGACCCATCTCACAGCTACGGCCAGTTTGAGGGTTCCTCAGAGGTGCTGCACATGCCTCTTTGGCTGGTGGACCTGCCTTCCACAGCAGCTTAAGTTCATGCTCCAGCCAACCTGTGTGTGTGTTTATATTGCTGGAAATAGGTGGTGGTTGCTATTGTGGTCTCTCAGGGTCTCAAGGTGGGGTGGAATTCTGCTGGAAATAGGTGGTTGTTGCTATAGTTGTGGTCTCGCAGGGGTTCCTCAAGCAGGGGTGGAATTCTGCTGGAAATAGGTGGTGGTTCCTCAAGCAGGGGTGGAATTGTGCAGTGCTGAGCCCTGCACGCAGACAGTTCCTGCCCTTTCTGAGTGAATAAACCACAAGAGTGATGAAAGCAGCATTATCATCTTCCCAGTTGGGGGGTAGGAACTGACAGATTAAATAGTTGGCCCCAGATTCCATAGGAGAGCTGGAAACTGAACCCAAATCTCTTCAGCTCAAGCCTAATGCCCTCACTGTGAAGTCATCCTTCCTTCTGTGGAAGGGGCCGTGGAGTCTCATAGTCCATGATTGATCAGCAGAATATGTGGTAAGTGGAAAATGAAATCAGATGGACTTTAGTGCTGACCTCCATTTACTGCTATTAAGCTCCAACCAGTAGTAGGTTGGAGAATTTAGTGGAGTTTTATGGCTTTCCTACCATGTTTCATATCAGCTAACAAGATACACGTTTTGTAAGTGCTATAACCTACAGGAAAAAAAATAAATACAAGTCCTGTTAGAATATTCAGATGTGACACCAGCAAATGAGCTGGTGTCTGTATCTGCTGCCACAGTTACCCAGGAGTTAACCAGGCTGGCCTGAAGCAACCAGCCCCTCTCAGAACATGGTGCCTTTTCACCAAAAATTGAAAACTGAACATTTCTTATTTGCAAAATCCTTCCCCAGTGCTCCTGGGAGTTACATTTTGGATCTTTATCCCACCATTGTTCTTGCTGTGTGATTCTCCCTCAACAGATTACATTGCATATAGTTTTCACCTCTTGCTGAGCTGCTGCAATGAATTATGGAATCCATTGGTTTCCCGTGGGAAATGAGGTCTGAAATATCAATACCCCAGATATTTCCAAATTGAAATCTCTAGTTTAAAAAAAAAAAAGAACCTTTTGCAAGAAATAGCAGATTTGGGGGTTTTGTTGTTGTTGGAAAATGGAGTAATTTTTAGCCTTAAATATGTGTAACAGAGGGCAGGCCCACCAGATAGCTGTTTACTATGTTGTGGCACATAAAACCCCACTCTCTGATCATGTTAAGCCCTGATTTCAGGAGGCTGCCCAGCCAGGATGCCTCCAGGAGAGCAGATTCTCTGAGGATGCTGAAAATCACCTCTTTGAGGTATTGCTCTGCACCCACATTTACTGGTTGCTTTTGAAATTCTTGTCCCAATTCTTCCTAAGTCTATTTCTGAGAGAAAAAAAAAAAAAAAAATCAGTGGTACGAGTTACTTTTTTTTTTTCCCCCCTACAAACCAAAGTTCTACAACAAAATTGTGTGCAGTTAGAGTGGCTGGAATCGTTCAGTGTTGTTCAGACCATCTGGGTAAACTGTTTAATGCCATCCTGGCTACAGCAAACTGTATTCAAAACTGAGGAGAAAAAGCAGGTTTTTCTGTAAGGAAACATTTTGGAAAAGGAAGTTCTGGGCATGAAGGCAAAATATCCACCAGTGGATGATCAGAAAGTGGCTGGTTCTGAGCAAGATAATCCAAACAAGCTCCTTCTCTCCAATCATAACACTTGTGAGGGATTATCTTCTCATTTCAAGTTCACTTTGTATAATCCCAGCAGATCCTAGCCACACAAAGAGCCTGGACACAAATGTTTCTGTGTTCTGAAGACCCTAAATGATGCCTGTGATTGTTAAAGACACAGTGGGTGCCATGATTATACTTCTATAAGTCTACATTAAATGAAGAGCCATTAGTAACAACCAAAGTGCATCTTGCTGTGTCTGTATCTGCAGAAGGTTTCCTCCTGTTGGTTAGTTCATTGGTATGAAAGCAGATTTGATTATAGAATTTCCAGCTACTTTGGAATTTTCCCCCTGGAAGTTGAGAAGGAAAAAAAAAAAAAGGTGAGCTATCCACTGGAAACTTCTGTTTCCAGGAAAAAGTAGTTTAATTTGGAAATACCAGTGTGACAAACATTGGTGGGCTCACCAGGGAGGGGTGTGGTGTGTCACTGGCTGGAGAGCAAAGTCAGCAGGCAAGGAGGAGAGCCTAAAAAGACTGTTCTAGGGGAAGAGTAGTTGCCTCCTGGCACCAAAACATGGGCTGTGTGCATCCATCTGGTCAATGGAAACAATAGACCTTTGAGTCACACAAATGGTGACTCAGAATGAGAGGGAGATGACCTTGAGATGCCAGCTCAGAGGCTTTTGTCGTGGTTTGTGGTCCCTGAGCATGCTTTGCTTTGCCTCCTGATGGGCCTAATCTTTGTCCTCTGGAATATGGAGATGTAGAAATAATTGCTTTGGGCTAAACTGCCTGTAAAGGGGTTGAGGGTGCTGGGCACTCACAGCTCTCACTGCACACAGAGCAGTGAGGGTGTTGAGCTCCTCCAGGTCTTGGCCACAGCATCAAATCCTAGGAAGAGTTTATTCATACCTCAGCTGAGAAATATTTTGCAGATGCAGCTCAATGAAGGCATCTGGACCAAGGAAGATAATTAAACCAGGACAGACATAAAGACAAACTCCTTTTGTAACCTAAAGAAGATCTGTCCCTTTGTTTGGATCAGCTAAACATTCGTAGATGGAAATCCAATGGTTAGAATAAATATTTGGTGCCTACTTGGTAATATTCATGAAATGCATTTACTTGTTTAGATGTTTCCCAAATCTGCATACCTAAACTTTAAGCATATGTGCAATCAGCTTCAAATTTTCCAAACAAAAATAGATCAAGAAAGTGGGGGGAAAAAGAGCATCTGCTCCTCAGCTAATCAAACCACCCAGGGAGATTGTCCATAAACACTGCAAAGACCAGGTCCTCCTGCAGCTCCTTATTCCTTACGTGTCATATTGTGCAATGGTCTTTAACTGGAAGCAGATCTTTGGTTCCAGCCAACCCACCACAGGGCACAGCAGCCACGAGTGGGGCACCTCTGGGGAAGCCTATCTAAGGAAAGGCAAAACGTGTCTGAGTGGAGAACACTGGCAAATACTGGAGTGAGGAAAAAAAAGTGTGTGAAACAGCTTTCTGAGCATCAAGGTGAGAGATGGAGAGGAAAGAGGGGGAAAAGGTGCTCCAGGTGTGACAGCAGCATCCTCTGGAGGGATCCTGAGGAGCTGGGAATGAAGGAATGAAGGAGAGTAGGAGGTTGAAGGTGTTTTACTTTTGTTTTGGCTTTGTTTCTCACCATCCACCTCTATTTTTAGTTGGCAACTTCTCCCCAAGTCAAATCTGGTTTGCCCATGAGGGTAGTGGGTGAGTGATCTCCCCGTCTTCAATTTATGACTCTATGCTATAGTTGATAAGAAAATATCTGGAAGAAACCATCCAGTGTGTGTAAACCTCGTGCTGAGGAAAATGCCAGCTCTTCCTGGCGTGTCTACATACCCCATACCAAGAGTTACCTGCCATCTTATTTAACAAGTGCTTGTGTGTCTTGAGAAAGAAAAGGTGATTTTTCTCTGTGCTGTTAGCCTGACATTTTGAGTGACTTCAGTGGATAGGGTGTTGATATCTGAATGAAAAATATTATGGTGTACTATTTGCTTATGTTACATGCTGCTTAGAACTGTGTCCCAGATGGGACTTAGAGTAAAATGGGATTAAGAAACATGCTGATAAAGGTGGAAAAAAAAGGGTGATACAAAGTCCAGCTGCTTTATCCATTAAAATTTCATACTAACAACAGCCACTATATTCACTGTTGAATTTTGGTGGTTTGCTCCTTAATTTTCCTCAAGATAGGGCTCTCATGGTCTCATACAACAGTCTGGGATCTGTATGTTATGTTTTCCCTCTGAGTGGTCCTTCTTGTCATGTTAAAACCAGTAGTGAGAAAGGAATAGTCCTGTCACACACTGGAAGGACTCAACGTGAGCAAAATAGTTGGGGTAGGGCTAATGTGTATTTCCCCAGTATAACTGTCACCAGATCCATCTGTGCCAGTAAGGAGATGGTGACAGCAAGAGCCAAGAGCTGCTGATGGAGGGGGTGAGGAGCTGCTTTCATTCCTTGTACCCAGGGTACATGGTGCCAACTCTGCTGCAGCAGCTCTGACTATGTGACCACTGCCCAGTGCCCCCTCACAATCCCCTTTCCACCAGATCATGTTTTGGAGTCCAACCATCAAGTCACTGTGTCCTTGACTTGCAATATGCTGTAACACACTGAGGAGCTTGCTATAAGATTTTTTTTTTCCCCCCACTGTTAATGCCATTCTACCTCCTGACTGTAAGCAGAGCTTAAAGCAGTAGCAAAGATGTATAGAGAAATTACTTCAGATTTATTTACAGAGACTCATTTGTGTTGAACTAGCAGTTTTCTATTGTGTCAGCAATTCTCTATTGCATTTATTTGTTACTGTGACATTAGGCAAGAGTACAATCCTATTAAACCTGTACATTACATTTCACAGAATTGTAAGCCTTTGCTAGTGCACAGAATGAGAAGAAATATGAATTCTTACTGCTGAAAATTCCTGATACAGCAGGAGAATAAAAGAATATGATCACTGTCAGAGTAGGAGTTTGATATTTATTTTTTTTTTCATTTTCTTTTTAAACCTGTGTCTTTTATAATATCTTTATTCCTAAGATAAAATCTACTGGTTTGTTCCATTCATCTGGTTGATAAGGAAGACACTATTGGTGAAGAATTGGAAAGTTATCACTCTGTCTCTCCAGCTGGCATCATGTTTAGCAAGGAGTTTCTTTATTTTGCAGCTAGACCATTGAAAAAAGGGTTTAAAAATCATCTGTTAAATCATCAGGTTTTACAAAGTGAGTTTCAAACCTCATTTCTTTCTAAACACATGACATGCAAGACCCTCTGAGTGAGCAGGTGATTGCAGAAGGATGATGACCCCACATATTCTCAGGGCCAGCTCAACCCTGGCCAGGGAGATTCCTCAGAGCACCCTCAGGTAGCATAAAGCCACCCAGGGATGTGTCAGGAGTGGTTTGGTTTTCTCCATGGACAGCTGAGATTTTGCAGCAGCAAATCTCAGATTTCCCAAACCCTTTGAAAATCCCATGCAATGAGCACACAGCACAGACCAAGCTGCTTCTCTCATTTTTTGTGGGTACCTTGAGTTGAAAACCAGTGTTTAGTGGAACAGGTCTTTAGTCTTGTCATACTTTACCTCATTAAGAGTATAAACTGAGGGAAAATAGTATTAATTTGTGCAAATTCTTCCCCAAAAGGGAGGGGATGTAGCACTAGCCATGAAAGTCTCCACCACTGTGCTGAGAGTGCATGAGATCAGGGCTTAGAAATGCAGCTTTTGCTCTGCTAGCTCTGCTAATTAATTATCTTAATTAATATGACAGTTCACTGGAAAGAATAAAGAAATGAGAGCTTGACTTTCACTGGAGACAGGGGCTTGTGCTCCTGTTTTGGAGGCAGGATGGGACCCCAGCTCCATTTCTTGTGGGTGCCACCTGGTCCAAATCCCTGTCTCTCTACCTCTGTTTTATTTCCCAGAAGAAGGGGATAACACCTCCTCCCCTCAGAGATGTTCCACAGGGGGATGGTTTGTGAGGCACTTCAGCATTCATGGGATTGATGGCATTGAATTTCTGGGAATGAAAAACCCCTTTTCAAAAGATTATAAGGCCTTCATTCTGTAATACACACCAGTGCAAAGTTAAGGATGAATTTGGGTTTTAAAATAGTGACTGTTCTAAATTTCTACCTGAACTTCTCCACCTGAGGTTGTCTCCAGCAATATGAATTTCCTCAGGCAGATTTTCAGCTGTCATAGAACTACCTAATTCTAGGGGGCTGCACTGATTTACCCCAGCTGAAGAGCTGCCCCGTTGTGTCTAGGTTAATAATAATTATACCTTAATTTAAAATATTAACAGCAAGCTCATTTATTTTCTGCCATGCACTCGTATCTAGCAATACCTGAATATTTCCATCTTTGTCTCAAGGGGTTTATTGTGACAAAATAATGTTTTGTACAGAACTATTGACTCAACTTGGTTATTGTTTTCCTTTTTTTTTTATGGGCCAATCATTATGCCAACTGAAATAACTGAACATATGTTTGCCTTATTATTAATTTGAATCCTTTTCAAATGCTTAGACAGTTTAGAATTTTAAATCCCATACGGAATAAATAGTTATATCATCATATAAGTTACTTGCAAACATATATGCTGTGAGTCCTATGTGCTAATATGATAATTATTTCCATATATTTGAATGGTTGAGATCTTAGATGACCTTCAATACTTTTAGTAGGGCATGTATAGGGCCAGCTCATTGAATTCTGCTGGGAAGATATGGTGGGAGTTACCTCTAGCATAAATATTTCTATATTTAAAACACTAAGACTAAATCACAAGCTTATATCCAGATTTAGATACAAATATATATCCAGATACAAATCTTCCATCCAGATGTAGATACAAATTTGTGTTTGCCTAATCTGTTATCTACCTCTCCCTTTCCTTTTTTTTTATTTAATATTTTGATCCTGAGCTGTTTTGAAGGGGTGAAGTTGGTTGGTAAATACCATAAATTAAATGCTAAACGTGATTCAGCATAACTGGCAAAATACCTGAAAAACTGTGTGTTCCTTTTCAAGGAAAACCTGATGTTTTCTAGAAAATTAAACCCATTAGCTAACTGCTGATGAATGTAGATTGAGGGAGCTGCACTCTAAGCTTTTAATATAATAACCAACATCTCTTTGTTTTAAAATGCTTTGCAAGTTTAGAAATAAATGCAGGGCTCAGGGAAGACAGAATATATCTTGTGGTACAGCAGTGAAATAAAGTCAATTCATATATGTGAACATGAAAAAATTCTGTTAAATTCATATATGTGAGCATGAAAAAATTCTAAAAAAAAAATTCAGCATTTTGTTCCTGCTGCTTAAAAACAAGTAGCAAATGAATTTGCTGAGATTTACAAAATAAAAATATGCTCTTAGTTTTTTAGTACAAAATTAGCTGTTGTAAAGAAAAGTTAGCAGTGAAAAAAGTCCCAGAAAATTGTTGTTTTAAGAATAATATTGTTGTATCAGCAGTCTCTGTGTGAAATTTCTGAGAGGAATGATTCTAAGTGACATTGGAGAATGATTTAGGTTGGTGTAATGATGAAGTGGCGTCAAAAAGGCTCCAAAGACTGCAAAGGTTCAAGTAATCAGTAGTAATCAGTAGTAAAATCTCAGTTGAACTCACCCTAAATTAATTCTCATAAGGTAATGTCAGCATTAATTTTATTTTTATTTTTTAAATTAATTTACAGCTTATTAGCATTCTTCTTCTTCTGAAAAGCCAGGTGGAAATTTTGTAAATATTGTCATATATTAGAATTTCCAAAAATTATTCCTATTAATCACATAACTCTCACATCAGAAGGAAGGTATATAGCTGATAAATGGAATAATTTCAGCTCTCACTCACATGTCCTGTGCCCTCACATGTCCACCAAGGACATCAGAGGATTTCCTACACTTACCTTTGTCCAGATATATTTATTTTTAAGGCACTTTGGCCCATCTTTCAAGACCTGCTCAATGATCTTGAAGGTCTCTTCTAGACAAAACTATTCTATGATTCTAAGTGATGTGTGATTCTAAGATGTATTCTCCCTCCTTCATTCATTTTAATCCAAAATACATACATATATATGTGTGTAAAAAACAAATTAAACATTATTAATTATAAAAGACACTTTGTAGGCTTTTATAAGTTTAGCTTCCCAAATAAAACAATATTCCCAACAGCATTTTCCTCATTTAGAATTATTCATATGCACTCCCAGGAGTGCCAGGCAAGCAGACAGAAGAGGCTTTTTATATATTTTTTATATACAATTGACCAAATTGGGTTCCTGGCATAGAGATGTTAAAGGTGTCCCATTTCTGGAGGCACCTCTTGAAGGCTCATGGGGTGTTCTTTGATTCTGGGGGCAATGCCTTGGAAGAGCTGGGGTAATTTTGGGGAGGGAGGAGATTGGTGGTGTAGGAAGAGTGATCACTTGGTGTCCAGAGATCATCTGGGGACCAAGCAAAGGAGTCTTCTGAGGTCAAGTGTCCTCATTGTCCAGTCTGGTCTGTCTCAATAAAGAACTGATCATTCTACAAGCTCTGCCAAGGGCCAAGAATAGAGGAAGGTTTTAAATGAGCATCTTGCTGATGCTCATATTTGTCCCAATGGAATTTCATGGATGTTTGACCATTGCTCCTGAAAATTCTGCCACCTGCTTCTTCTCCATTGTGCCCTCCATGGAATGGGAAAGCCTCCTCACATGAGGAGGGCCAAGTCCTTTGCCCAGAGAGGTGGTAGAGGCCCCATCCCTGGAGCTGTTCAAGGTCAGGCTTGATGGGGCTCTGAGTAACCTGCCCTAGTTAGAGATGTCCCTGCTTATTGTAGGGATGTTGGACTAGGTGACCTTTGGAGGTCCCTTCCAACCCAACCCATTCTGGGATTCTCTGAAGTGTTGGCAGGTGCAGATCTCCAGACTGGAGAAGGTTTAACCCAGCAGAGCCTGGCTTGCATGATGCTGTAGATACCAACTTCTGAGGCACCAGCCACTACACCTGGGGCTGAATTAGCCTGTGCTCAGGTTATTTTAACTTTTAAAAGGGAGATTCCTAAACTTCTAACCTTCTAACGCTGCGTCTGTTGCTTTGAAGACACTGTGAGCTGTGAGCAGAACTATTTAACAGTTCCTGTCAAAAAATTGGAACAACAATGGCTATTTGACCTAAGTAGCTGGGGGATTTGTTTGGGTTTATTTTCCTGGAAGATGTTTAAAGGGCAGAAATGAATGCTATTTGCTAAATGTTTTCCTTCCTCAAACAACAGTTTGAAGGGTTAGGTTCAGTTTTGAGCATTACCTCAGATAGTTTTCATAAACAAAGTTTTGGAGATGGTGGCTGGTCTGGTTTTGTTTCATTTTTTGAGACTTTATTCTAAATTATAATTTTAATATCTATATTGGAACTTGTCACACTGAGGTCCCTGGACACTTGGAAGCCTCCCAGACCAGAGAAGAGAACACATCTTTGTGTCTAATAGTCCTAATAGACTTTTCTTCTACGTACACATCTAATCGTTCTTTTAGCCCTTTTACTCTTTTTGGCTCCAAAAATTCCTGCAGCAGTAAGCTCCATATTTTAATTACATGTTAAATGAGCAAGTATTTCCCTCTGTTAACTTCAAACAGGCCGTAATAATTTCATGTTCCTACAGAGTGAAAAATAATCATAATTGTTACCTATTCATTCTCGCCCTGCCATTTGTGGTATGATTTATTTTTCTAATATCCTCATTTCTTTCTTTCTGGTAAGAAATTGGTAGAGTCCTATTTTGTTCTGACATAGAACTGATTGTCCTCTGTCACCACAGTGAAGTTCACTGGAGGTCCTTGTGTTGTCCTGGGCTGTGCTGAGCTGGGAGTGGGGAGTAGAAACATCTCCTCTATCTTCAAGCTCTTTGATGCGACATAAGAAGGAGGATAGTCCTGTGTGTACTTTCTCCTCACCTTTTAAGCTGCAATGCATTAGTGGGACAGAATATTTGTGGTTGTCCAAAAAGAGTGCAGGTCTGATTCATCCACACCTGTCTGGACAGTGAGGGAGCAGCCACCTTTTGCAACCACAGCAGCTTCCCACCCAACTTCAAGGGACTCCTGACGATGACCAAGTTGCAATAACCTGGTCTGTGGTGAGTGCACATAAGCAAGTCTGGGTTTATATTGGATATTTTACACTGCAAGAGCCAGCGAGAGCTGGAGGCTTCAATAGCAAGAACAACTACAAAAAAAGGGAGAGATAGAAGAGCTGACAAATACAGATTTCACTTCCAACACAGCCTGTTTCAAAGCAGAATTTCTGCTTGTTTTAAAGCAAAAAAATTGATGTCTTTTTATCACAAATGTAAGTCTGAGACAGAAGGTAAAAATGCTTGGGAGCTAAGCTGGAGAAGTGCTTCTTACAGAGGTGTTTTTGAGGACTGTCTTCATAGAGATGCTACTCTCTAGTTGTGTGTTTTTCAGTATCATCTTAGCTAACATTGATATTATGATTCTTTGGTTCAACTGGTCAAGAATTCACTGTATTTTCTGCCATGTGCTTCCAGTGAAATAGAAACATCAGTTCAAATATTTCTTTTGGAGAGCTAGATATTCTTTCATAAATAATACATGGGGCATCGTGTATTCAGGTATTTTTCAATCAGTTGAAGGGGGGATGGAAGGAAAAGAGGAGGGAAAGTAAGGAGGGAAATAATCAGAAGTTGAAATCAGAGGATTTAATTAGGGGGGGAAATGGAGAACTTTATTAAAATCAGATTTTCTGTCCTAAGGTTTAGGTTTTTATTCGGGGCAGGGCTTTTGTCTTGATCTACACCAATGAAATGGATCTCTAGGCTTGACCACACTGATCAGAAAAATGTACTTGACTAAAAACTTTGACTGACTAAAAAGGTAAAGGATTGAGGCCATGGATTTGAGACAACTGCCTAAGTTTTTTCTAGAGTTGTGGTTCTTTGTATTTTTGCATTGTATTTAATTTCCCCAGCCCACACAGCAGACAAAAGAAAGGGGAGTAGATCTGCAAGGATGCCACTGTCTAAGGAAAAAATACTCTAGGTCTGCCCTCTTCTGGGGAACAGGGCTCCAGAGCCTGCTCTGGCAGCAGGGGTTTGGTTTCCCTCATCCTCTTCTACAACCACTTGTTTTTGAAGGCCCCTGTGAGCTGTTGAGTCATTATGGGCACCACCAACCACTGCCAGCTCCTCCTGTCTCTCCTCCTTGTTATCACAAACTGTTCTTCCCAAATCTATTAGAAAATAACAGAAGTCAGGAATTGGAGATAGGAGGTCATCAGTTCTAAGCTAAGGTCTGGCCTCCTTCATTGCGAGCTCCTGTGGTACTTGGAGTGCTCCTCAGGAGATGCTTTAGGACATGGCTAACAGATCCCAGTCTCTCCATATGTCCTGCACCATAAATCTGATCTGGAATGTCATAATACAGATGACTTCTCACACGTAACCAGCTATCTGTTGTGTTAAGCCTGGATCAGAATGAAAAAAGAAAAAAAAAGAAGGAAATCTCAACGTAAAGACGTAGCATAAGGAAATAATCTCTCTAATTAAGGTCAGGAGGAAGGTTGGACTTGATCCTAGAGGTCTTTTCCAATCTAAATGATTCTATGATTCTAATTATGATGTGCAGTTTCACCAAGCTCTCCACAAGTGCATCCTGACACCCAGAATGAGCATTTGCTCAGCACCAGTAAGAAGTTAACTCTTCCTGGCTGGGTCAGTGAACATGGAAACATTTCACTGCCTTGTTATTTGGGGATCTCTGATTCAGTCACTTGACACAGATTCTCAGTTGCAGCCATGTTAAATGATCAATGGTTTAATAAACATAAAGGGGTTTTTTTGGGGAAACATCTCCTGCTTGAGACCACCAGGCACTGGGACCACTGGACCCAGTCACCTTGGCATGATGGGCTTGCCTGGCTTTGCTTGGAGGGACTTTGTTTGGGGCCTGATTGCTGGATTATCCCAAGGTCTGCGAGGGATGTTTGCCTTTCCAAATCAGGGCCTCACATCTTGTTATAATCTACCTCACTCCTGCCTGTGTTGGGAAGGCTTGGCACTTCTCTTCTCGCTGAGATGGTGCTTGTGGAGCAGACCTCTGACTGTGGATGGGAATGTCTGGAACTAAGAACATTCCCACCCCTGGTTTTGCCTTTGTGAAGCTCAGTTGTCATGGTTGCTTTCCAAAAGGACAATTTGCATATCTCAGGCATTGTTAGTAAACAGATTATAAGGCAGTTGTTTGTGTGCTAAATCACTGCAAACTGTGCTTTGCGAATCTGATTCTCATCTCCCCTTCATCCTAACCTGGCTGAGCTCCATCGATTGCTGGGGAATTACTGCTGATTTATGCTGTGAAAGTGAGAGGAGAATCCAATGAGCAAATTTCCCTTCTGCACATGAGGGTGCCAAAAGAAGTCCTGATTTACCATTGTGAATCTCTTCCAATATAATGCTGGCTTAACTTCTTTTGAATTACTTCACTGGAATGCTACTGCAGTGAATCGGGATCCATATAATTATCTTTGTGTGCTTCTTTCTCCTCATTTCTTTTTTTCTCCATGAATATTTCCCCACATTAGGGCTGAACTTTACTGTCTGCTTTGCAAGTGTCTCTACAAAAAATGCATTTTTTTTAAGTCACAAGGTTGGTTCAGTGGAAACTGAGAATTCCAGCACGACCAATCTTTGTTCCTGGTCATGTCACTACACTATCAAAATCACCTGTAATTTCTCCCCAGTCTTTTTACAGTAGTATCTCAGTGTGCACTATAATTAATGAACCCTTTTTGCTGTAACACAGCGTTGGCGATGACATGAAAATGCTGCTCTGCCTGTTCTTTTATCTTGAGAAGATAGCACAATCTAGCAAAATGTGATAACTGCTTACTCACACATACCTGTACCCAGACCTGGCTACACAAACTAGTTTTCAGCAATCTCTTCTGGTTTTTGCATCTTTAGATGCTTGTATCTTCATTGGATATTTTCAGTATTCATTGTACATTCATTTTCATTCATACTTTGCAATGACACGTGGTCTAGGGGTCAGGGAGATGTGGGACATTGAATTTCATGATCCTAGAGGTCTTTTCCAACCTAAATGATTCTGTGATTCTAAGGATCTTACTGCAAATTCAGTCTGGAAGTGAATATACTTCTGCTTTTAAAAGTAAAATGTAATAAAAATCAGTCCAACCTTTTAAAATCCAAGTGAAATGTACACACAAACTGATTAATGCCATATTGAAATAAATACAAGGGACTGGCAGGAGTGACTGGAAGATTCAGATGTTACAAATCTTCTGCAGAATGGAGAATTTTCTGTTTGTATGAACAAATTGTGCAGTTTTCTATCGGGCTGTTTGCACTTAATGGAGGTGACTTACAAAAACAATATTAATGTGGAAAATCTCTGCCCTGATCCAGGTTGCTTTTAGCAGTGGGTTTTGCAGATCAGCAGGACTTGGGCTCTTAAAGTAGCACAGTGCTTTGAAACATTTGTTCTCCAGCTCTGCTTGCCATATACCCTGTATCTGAAACACCAGATTAAAATGAGCTCCATGGTTTCTGCAGCTACATCAGGTGGGAAGCAGAGTCGTGCAAAAGGGGGACTTGATGATCCTAGAGGTCTTTTCCAACCTCAATGATTCTATGACCTCATTAACTTGGCCACTACAGCACATACACTAACGTTTAGAAGAAAATCTGGAAGCAGGGAAGGACTAAGAGCACATTCACACACAAAAAGGAAAGACTTCAGTCTCTTATAACTAAACCATCAAGGCATCAGTTGCATAGAATGTCAATATTAGCATTATGACAATGAAAAATAATTAAACTAGAGCAGTTTGCAAACAATGTAACATCCTGCCCAAACGCTGCCTAGTGAGTAACTAATGACAATTATTCCCACTTAGTTGAGCTCCACACAACAGAGCTATTGAAAAGTCATTTTCCTGCAGCCCACTGTCAGAACCACTCTCCTAACCCCTCCTGGACGAGATGGCAACGTGAACACCTTTAATTTAAGTGTTGAATCTATAATTTCATATGCTAAGTAGGGAGAAGAAAGATATATTTGAAATGTTAAACACTTTAAAATATTTCCTAATTCAACACGTCAACAGTATTTTAAATACTGCATCACATTTTCAAAGGAGCACTAATGTGGTTTGTTGAGTTACACCCAATTTATGCATTAATATTTTCTCTCTTATGCACTCATAAACACATTGAATTTGAACATGCAAACCATGTTTGCACAGAAATGTGGATGGATGGATGGATATGGATGGATATCTGGCTCCCTTAATGGCTTGTATAAGTAGTATGTTTGTAAAAGGAGTGGAGGAACACAATTAAAATGAAGACCCAATTGTTCCTAAGGAAAACAAACAGTTTTGGTAGACTTACAGTATCAGTTGCAACATGTTGTTGCAATGATTTATGTGTCCAATTCCTGGAAAAAAAAAAAAAGGCAAGACAGGAGAGAGAAGTAATATCTCAGCAACATTTGGAGAAGTCTGGGCTGCCTTTTGGTTCATTCCTGGAAGGTGCAGGGCAATGCTGTTCAATTTTTGTCTGCTCCAGGACAGCATCTGTCACATTATAGGCTTGGGCCATCAGTGCATACAGAGGATAAGCAAGAAGCAGTCCAAGAGAAATGAAATTGGTCTAATGCCAGTTTTGCAGTGATTGAAAAGAACGAGCTACAGTGCAAACAGAAAATCAAATGCTGGGAGCTGCCATGGGACAACACGGAGAGCTGGAGGGGCAACTTTTTTACTCCTTCTTTACTAGCAGAACTAATGGTACAGATACAGAGCAGGCTGTTTAACGTGGTCACTTTCTGCTTGATAGATTTACTAGCAGGAATATCAAATTATATTGTCCCCTAAAGTGCTCACTGTGCTACCCCTTGTGCTCCCTCTGTTCCAAGACCAGTCGTAATCCATCAGGCCCGTGAATTTCTCCCAGCACCAAAGGTTTTACTGAGTATTCTACAAAGGAAAACAAAGCATGTAACAATGAATATGAAAGAAATGACACCCAGCACTGTAAACAGGCAGTGGCATGGTGGGTTTTCATACCACCAACTTCAGTCACCTGTTAAATGGGGTGGTTGAGGAGTTCCACCTCTTTATCTAGTCAGCCAGGAGGAAAAGCTCCATTGTCAGGCAATCTAGGGAAGCAAAGAACATCTACTCTGTCTCTTGTATTAGATAAATTGATTTAGGTATCATGAATACACCCTATAAAGTAGTAACAGGACAACTGCTGTCGTGACTGGATTAGGCATCACAGCCCCACATCCAAATTGCTTTCCTTCTACATTGTGGGAGAAATACATAATAATTCAGAGAGTGGTCCTAGCTAGAGAAGATTCTGGGGAAAACCTCCCTGCTAGTGCTGTGGTAGGTTCAAAAATCCTGGGCAAGCACAAGAAATGCTCAAAATGTTTGTGAATGGTATTTTAGGTGGAAGAGAAGGTGGGTCTGCAGGAGGTTATAACCTGAGGGTTTGTGGTAGCTCTAAGAGCCCACGTGCAGAACGGAGAGTCTGGTTTGAGGATGCAGCAGCAATGATGTTAGGGACCAGCTCCAGTTCTCATTGTTGATAACTAATACTGGTAATCCAGAGAGAATCTACGTGACTGCCTGTTTGCCAACCCTGCTTCCCATCCAGGCAACAATACTGGCCAGGGCTTTAATGGCACAATCTGGCCCAAGACGGGCATTGATTCAAAACAGCCCACTCCGAAATGAAATACATGGAAAGGGAAAAAGCAAAACAAAACTCCATGTGAAAGGAAAAAGATCCAAACAACTGATGGTCTTTCTGATCCCTGAGTAGGTGCCAGTTGTCCCCAGGCAGTGAAGTAGCCAGCAGATAATTCCAAACTTTGAAAGGCGTCCATATCACCACTTGGTCAGGCAAGGGAAAAAGAAACAGCATATGAAAAAAAAAATAGGAGAGGGTAAAAAAAACAACTACCCCAGCTCTTTGTCAAAAGCCTTCATAAAAATGTCTCTTGAAATAAAATGGACCTCAGGATGGATTTTCTTTCCATGTGTACCCACCAGGCCTGTTCCCTGCTTGGCCAAGTCCACCATCCCACAGCAACCCTCACGGCTCAGGAGAGCCAACAACCATAAGTAATGAAATTGCACTTAGGTGAAAGATGACAACGAGCACGTGGGGCATGTTCCACAGAGGGACGAGGGGGAAATTCATCCTGGGCCACCTTGTGTTTGCAGGGTTGTGGGGCAAAGACAACCCTCCACCTTAGCAGAGCAAAGCTTTCGACTGGCTCCTTCGCGACGAGAGCAGGACACGAGCCAGACGTGTCACTCTCCCTTTCTGCCTCTTTTATCTCTCGCCACAACTAGGGACTGCAGAGAGGAGATTGTTCTGGCTGGAAGCTGAGGGACACAGGTGGTACCAGCAGCTGCAAGCTCTTTAGCTCTGGTTGGCTCCACTCACTGGAACATGCATTGGATGTTTAATACATCGCATCTCGGTGTGCGGGGAGCGAGGGCTGGAGCCCGGTGGTGCTGCACGATGCTCTCTGGTGTTGCTGGGGTAGGAAGACAAGGTGGAAGCTGCTCCTCGTTAGAGATAATGAGAAGCTGGGGCTCCTGAAGAGAATTTGGTAACTCCACAAGCAAAGCAGCTGTCCTTGATTACAGTGATATATTAGTCCCTCTAAGGTAGCCAGGCCAGTCAGCACTTTGCAAGCAGTGAGTAACACATTGTAGAAATATGTGGGGACAAAGTTTAGCTCTGGAAAGGGCTGATTTGTTTGTTTATTTTTAAATTGCTGGTCACAAAGGATTTCAGGAGGCCCAGGTCAGGTATCTTTCTTTTATTTGCTTTTTACATATAGGCATTGCCATATTTTTGCTCCTGCTAAACTTTGTGTGTGACAATGCTCTTCACCTATGGGGAAGGTTCTTCCAGGAATAGTATGATTTGGTTCAGTTTAAGTTATCCTGTGCTCTGGTAATTCAGTAAAACTTTACAAACAGCTATTGACACCTTTAGGAAACTTGTTTTCTATGCTGCTTATTTCTGGAACTATCCACTGGAAAATATTGTTTGCTCTAAATGCTTTCCTTATAATCTTCATTTTAAAAACTGGTGGGTTGTTAGTTTTGCTTGAGAAAGGTTTTAAAACAGGAATATGGGTGGCTACAGGTCTAGTGCTTTTACTTTGGAGTTTGCAAGTCTCTGGAGTGTGTTTCTGGGGAAAAGAATAATAAAGCAGGGAAGCAAATGGAAAAGGGGAGAAAAACACACCCCAGGTTTATCAGTGTTTGTTGTTACCACATTATGCTGATAGTACTCTTGGCAAGACTTTCTTAGACAAAATGCAGGAGTTTTTGTCTGTCTGGAGTTTGATGGAGCACTAATAGTCACTGATGGGAAATTACTGAGGTATAAAGGGAGGATTTGGTGGAGAACTTTGAGGTGGGGCAGAACAGGTTAAGGGAATATGACAGCACTTTGTGCTGCAGGGACAGGTATTGCAGTTAAAGGACAGGTTCCTGCAGCCTCAGTCTTGGGACAGTTTTTACTTAATCCTTTCATGACTGACCATGTCATAAAAAGCAGGAGAGTGCTAATGAAGTTTGTTGAGGTTTCCCTAATATTGGAGAGCAAAGGGACTATGGGAGTCAATGCTACACAAGTAGCATGAAGTGCTTGGTCAGTCACTCAGGAAGCAACAATTTCAGATGCTTTTTGCTAGAGCTCACCATCTACAAACAGCACAGAAGGGGGAGAACTGGGTCAATCACATTGATGGCTGAGGCCCATCAGGCTGATCCTGTGGAGAAGGCAAATGCAGTCCTAGGATGTATTGGCAGCTGGATATAAACCACCATTCTCAGTAGAAAATCCATAGCTGTGTCACATATTGGGAAATAATTCTGATCTATAGAAACATGTTAAGTTTTGTTGACACCAAGATGAAATAACATGCAAGTTTCTGAAATACCTGAAAACAGGTATTGAGGCACCTGTCAAAATAATTGTGGACATAATAATCCAAATAATTTATTTGGATCCTTCTCCAGATAGCCAGATTTTACCCAGACTTTCATTGTTCTGGTTAGCCTAAGTATAGTCTTAAGAACTCCTTCATTTATCTTGCATAATGAGTATGATTTTTCCCCAAACTTCTTTCCCTCTCCCTCCCCAAGCTCTTTGTGTGTCTGCCTGGGACAATGGGAAGCAGCTGGACAGTTGTAAGGAGGAAAAGTATTCATAGAGACCAGGAAGAAATTGATATTTGATATCAAATAAAAATAAATCGGCCAAATGAAATAGAACTCTTGATGGGGACTGGGAGAATTTGTGCAGCACCACAGCACTTGCCTGGCATATAAATAAGATAACACACATCCCATGAGTCTTTCCAGTCTCCCCACACCTCCCAGTCAAACTCCTTCAGGACTATACATTTTATTTTTGAATGCAATGTATAATTCACTGTGGCATAGGCAAGAGTCCCTAGCTCTAATGGGGAGATGTTGATGTACTTGAGAACTTAAGTTTACACTAAACAGTCACTATTAGGATCCACTCTTGTTATTATAGTATTTCTACTTCATTGTGTTATCTTCAGCAAGCAAAGTACTTTTCTAGTTCACTGAACTCTGAAGTATACTAAAATATATGCTGTCAGGTTAGTGTATTTTAAGTCCAGTGCAAGAAAACCCTCCTCCTGTGTAAGTTAAGCTCAGCTTCTTTGACTCACTACTGGGTTTCATTTGTGTTTGGGATTTTTTTTTCTAGTTGTTACCACGCTAACTTAGAAGATAAAAATACCATTTTTATCCTTTACCAGCCAGCTCTTCCAGTATCTCTGTTAGCCCTCCCTGAACATGAGACTGCAATGGGAAAGAAAAGAAAAGGAAGCATAAAGTACTTTAATATTTTACCCAATATCAGTGGATCACAGAGTCTCTAGAACCAAGCCTTCCATGTGCAGATGAACATTTCCTGAGACGTTAAGTCAAGTAATTCTGAGCAGGGCTTGATTAGTAGATGTAATCAAAGCCAGGCTGGCTGCTTGGGGCCAGTCTGTCCCAGTCAGAGTGAGCACTGTTATTACCAAGTCTTGCTTTTCCTGGTTTTCATCTCGTTTGCAGGCTGGGAAACCAGAAATGTCATAAGCAAGTGAGGGAAAACTGGATTAAGTAGAAACTTGTCGTGGACTTGGCCTCGTTTCACTCACACCCTTTCCCAATATTGCAAATAGACTCCTGAAAGCCAGCATCAATGCCATGCAAATCTAATTGGGAAAGTCATAAACAGACACCTACTTGGATGCTTCTCTTGTTGCTTATAACCCAGGAAGCCACCTAGAAGTTAAATTCCTTTTGCTGAATCTGTTGACACGTTGAGAAATAGGAAATGAGGGGGAAAAAAGTAAAATCATACCTTTTCTGACACCCCTGATATTCATATTTCCAGTCGTTATTAGCTGGTATCTGTCAGCAACTTCCCTGCATTTCCCTGTGTCCTATTCCTGGGCTATTTTATTCCTATGGAAGATAAAAAATTAGCAGGCTGTAGATCAAGTAATTATAATCGTGAGGCCACAGGTTGATAGGGCCTATGGAGAGATGTCTACCTTTAAAAATGTGAGTATAATTACTACATTATGCCTTGGAATAAATGGGAGAGAGGGGGAGCTGCGGACGTCTGTCGTGGCTATTGAATCAAAATCAGGAGAAAAGGAAACATCACCAGTTAGGGCAGAAATTAAGCAAAAAAAAAAGGTTTAAAATAAGTGTGGGCCAGATCCTTGATCAGTTTGGGTCTGTTGCCTCCCTCCTTTAATATTGCTGCTAGCATTTCTATTTTGTAGTGTTCTATAAGGTGTTCGAGGCTGGTTGATTTTGCATCTATGTGTCATTCTTAGGTAAGAAGCATTATCTGGGCTGCTTAGCATAAAAACATAGAGGTTTTCCCACAAATAAGTCAGCATTGGGGTGGAAGTTTGTCTCCCTCCTCCATTACCCCACAGCTGGCTGGAGACACTCAAGGCTTACATTTGATCCCCAAAAGTCCAGTCTGTAAAGATTAGATGGTTGGTTTTCTTTCTCCTCTTAATTTGTTGTCCATCCTAATTTTCCATCCTAATTTTCCTTGTGTGTGTGAAGCCCAATTTCTTCTCTTTTCTCTAGGAAGGGATTGAGGAAGTTTTATGTGGAATTGGTCTCTTTGGATACCAACACTTGTTTGTCCCCTCCTGGGGGTGATGTCCCTGAATGTGACTTGGTCCCAAGAGGTGACTGTGGAGATTGAGCATGTAAAGTGCATATAGAGACTTCCTTGCTATAGATGCTGCTGAAAGGCAGCTGACAATCTATTTCCAGGAATTAAATCAACCCTTTGGAAACCCACAAAGGTTTCCTCACTTGCAAATAACTCCTCTGATACCTTCAGCCTTGGCTGTCTGCTCAGAAGCAAGGGACTGAGGAAGACAAAGCAGAGTGGGGAGAAGGGAGTCAGTGAGGAAAATGAAGGGGAAAATTGGAATAAATGCCCTTAGACACAAGTGCAGCCTGAGCTTCTCCTAAACCATGGCAGGAAGATGGTTAACCCACAGGTTATATGTATAAAAATACCATAATTTGGGAACTAGAGTGATGCTAGCTGCTGGAAGCAAGGAGGAAAATTTGCATGATGTCACCCTAGAAATATTTGCTGCTGCTAATTTCATTACTTCTCTTCCCTTCTTTCTGACTCGTCGGGTAACTTTAGACAAGGTTTGTAACATGCCAAGGTCTCTGTTTACTCCTTAGTGAAGTGGGTATAGTAATATTACCTACCTCAGAGGTTAAATGATTGAAGCTTAATTAACACTTTCTTCTGCCATCTCTGCTGAAAGATACTGCACGACTGCAATACTCCTGCTGTATTATTAGTTTTTCAATTGTGTTATACCTTCCTAACCTTTAAACTTTGTTGTCATCGTGCTCTCTTTAGTATTTCTTTCACAAAAGCAGCTTGAGAACTCTTTCAAAATGCAGAGGGAGGGAAAAGTCATGGAGTAATAGAGAGGCAATGGCAGAAACACTCCCCTGGGGTGGATTCCAGCCAGATCTGGAGCCTTTTGAGGTGGGGCTGACATGGGATGTGAGCAGTACATAGCTCCTGGAGAAGAATCTGTCCTGCTGTGCTGCACAAGACCACAAAATGTGCCACAAACTAAAATCTCAGCTTTGCCTTTGATGTAAATGCTCACAAGAAAGTTTGTCTGTGGATAGTCCCAAAAAATCCCAAGTCGTTGATGCTCCCAGTCAGTAGCTTTTGTCTCTTCATTGTGAGGTGAATGCTGGTGAGACAATTACCTGGTTGTGAAGAAAGGTGTCCCCAAGCCTCACCCTTCACCCCACAGGGTTGCACTGTTGCTGGAGGACAGCAGCCTGCAAGTTAGTCAGAGTTTGTCATCAGAAGGATCCATCCCATGAAAAGCAAGTGAAATAGGCAAGTGAAATCCTTTTTGCTCTCTTGGGATTAATAAAATGAAATAATTGCTTAAAACCAAGTGGGAAGGAACATTATTATTCTATTACCAGTATTAATATTTATGTATTCTAGAAGGTAAGTCCATCTTGGAAATTAGATAGCTTTGATTGAACTGGAAGGATTTTCTCTTTAATTTCAGAATAAGTTTTGCAGAAATTAGGCCTCCAGATTTTTGGACAGTTTTCTGCCACCAACAGGAGCAGGTGAAATCAAAACAAAGCTCATATTTTGTGTGTCTTTTTCTGGACTATTTGTGAAAATCCTTTCCAGCTAGTGAGGATGCATAAATCAAAGAATTCAGTATGATTTGTCAGTCCTTGGTTGAGTTTGCATTGTGCTGGCATTGAGCAACCCCCTTCCTTTGAACAGTGAATTGAGCAAATATCATATAAAACTAACTAAGGGGGAATAAGCAGAGAGCCCCACAGTATCATTTTCCATAGTCACTTCTCAGAATATAAATGAACTTAAAGATTTCCAGGAACTAGAAATGCATTGCTGCCATTTCTCCCTTTATATACCATAGCAAAACTCTAGATTTAGAGTTACCTTTATCTTTATCTTCTAGATTTAGCCCAAGCATTGAACTTTCTGGTGATTGTTTCATGAATAAGGCACTGATCAGAGATGTGGGAGATCTATGTCAAATTTCTGGCCCTGCCACAGGCTTCCAGTGTGACCTGGGGCAAACCAATTGATACTTCTGTGATTTCTTACCCTGACTGTAAAATCAAGATGGTTCTGCCTTTGCCAACTGCCTTTTTTCAGCAGCAAGGAGAAATTTTGGAAGGAATTTTACTCCCTCCTTCCTGCTCTTCATCCTCCAGCCCTTTGGCTGTGTTACTAGGAGTGTTTGCACCATCTAAAAAAATAAAGTAGGGGTATTTAATCTGGATTAGATGGCTGAATTGATGGATACTGAACTGAGGGGATAGTGCTGGGGTCCTGGGGTGAAGGCAGAAAGCTTCAGCTCAGCATCTTTACTGAGGAAAAGCTAAATGGAATGATCCCCCATCTTGTAGCTGCACACGAGCCCCAGCAGCACAGTTGTTGTTATTTACATCACAGTAGCCAGACAGCCAAATGGAGATTGGACTCAAATGGTGATAGACTGGAGAAATGCAAGCATTTGTTAAATGACTATTGTCCTGAACAGCTACTCCAGAATTAAATATGTCAATCAAAGGAAATATCCCTGTTTTCCAGTGGGGACAGTGAGTACAGGCTAATGAAGTCATTTGTTGACAGCTGAAATTGCAGTAACACTAAGGACTGAAATCTGGTCCCTGCAATCCCTGCTCAGTGTTTTTTCTCTCAGGACTCTCTTTCCTCCCCCCGACCTTAAAGATTAGACACATATTTAAAGGGATTCAAACTGCACCTTTAGTGTTTCTGCCAGGAAAATATTAATCTCCAGGGATTCTGTTTTGGACAGGGCCTCACAGTATGTCACAAATGCGAATAACAACAATACTAGCCAAGATACATGAGGTTTTAAGTCTAACAAGCAGTCAGCAGCATCCCCCTCCCAAGGCTCCTCTGCTCTAGTTCACATTCCTCTGCCACCATCTCTTCATCCACACCAGGGCTGTTTCAGTCCCTCTTGCTGCACTGCTTGAGGAAGCTCCAGGGTTTTTTTGAGGTTGGACAAGATGACCTCTAGAGGTCCCTTCCAGCCCGAAACATTCGATGATTCTACAGCAGCAGAGGTGCCACAGCTTCCCAGGAGCTCCTCTTGGTGCTCACTGCTCCATATTGGTCCTTGGTCCCTCTGAATGTGGCCATACCTTTTCTAGGGTGGGGTGGCAGAGCCTTCTGGGGCCAAGGAGCTGGGGAGTGGGTGGTGGACACCCCATCTCAGACACGTGCATGAAGCCAATGGCTCATTGCCATCTGTGTCTGAAGAAATAGCTTCATCAGTTGATTCTCAAGGTAACTACAGAGCCAGTTTCTCCTCTGGTAGAGCACTAGAACCTCCTTGCAGCGTTAACAGTATCAGTGTTTGGTTGGTTGCTGTCTGCTGGAGCAATCACCTTGCTTTAATTTAGGACACTAATGACACTATAAGATAGTTTGATGGTGTAATTTCTTTTGATGTTTGTTGTTACTGGATGTTTCGGCCGGTTTTGATAGCATAAAACACAACTTTTCACACCCTCCCAGGGAGGGGAGAGGGGGAGGAAGAGGATGGCAGCAGGGAGGGAGGTGGAGGAGGAGGGAAATCATTCATCCCTCAGCCGATGTGCTGTTGGGAGTGAATGACAATTCCTTAGCACAGCAAAGCTGGCAGCAGTGCTTTTGCTATCAGGGTTTTTCCCGTGCTTCTCTGCTTATCTCTCAGCATGACCACTGAAATCTGTGAGATCACACCACGAGCCGTGGTGTCCTGTCAGCTCTGAAATTATTTCCGACAGGCTACAAAAACAATTGGGCCCTCACTTTGGCTGCTTTTACACTAGTTGAAGTCTAATTTATAAGATAGATCATTCGCTTCACTGGTTCTGTCCTTGATACTCTTCAAGCTCTGGCTGGTGTTGGTGACTTTTTGTTTTGCCGTTCTTGCATCTTCTGTGGGTTGTTTTATTTTTGTTGTTTTTTTCCAGCTCATATCCCTGTTTGATAGGCACAACTTCTTTATCTGGATGCATTATTTCTATGCAAATAGCTAGTTCATTGTTCATATCAGCTTTGACCTTCACAACACATCACAGCCTGCCTGAGCTGAGATTTATTTAATGCTCTTTGGAAAGCTCTCGAGTTAGATTTTAATAGTATTTGTTCTACCTTTGTGCAGGAAATAAGAGAAAGCTTGTTTTCCTTTCAGACCACAGGGCAATGTACAATTAATGCTAGAGATGGCTAAAACATTAGTAATTTAAAGCTACAGTATTGCTGAGCTCTGTTAGACCTGCCTAGTTTTAAGCCCAGTTTTGGTTATGTGAAATTAGGTATTAAATGATATTTCATTTCTAGAAGAATACATAGTGAGCTGGGCTTAAATAAACTAACTGGGGGACTCTGTTCCTACTGAAATGCCTTTGAAAATCTGACCTCTAACAGGAATAGAGCACAAGAATTAGATATTCTTTGGGAGCCTTCTGTCTCTAGCATAGAAGATGATGATGCTTTCAGTAAAATGTTAACATTTAAAACTTGCACCCCGTTCACATTCCTTTGTGAATTGGAAATGGGTTGTATTTTTAGGACTACTGAAACATAACTATACTTGAAAAATGTTCTCGCTGCACTGTGCAATATTTTTTTAATATGCAATAAAGTTTTCCTGGTGATGTTATGAGCACTTGGCATGTCAGATAGTTGGGGAGTGACACCTGTGTAGTAAAACAACCTTGTTGAAATTAAAGGTATGGAGAGGATGGAACATTCCTCTTCTACTTTCTGAAAATGAGAGGGGCCAACCACAATCCCCAGGGTTGAATTCTTCATTCTTTACATCTTTCAAATATTGTGCTGTTGTGGTATCATGTTGGCTTCTTATCCTGCAACACTGAAGCCCAGGTTTAGAGGAAACATCCCAGCAGCCTTCACACAGCTCTTGGTGTGTGGTCACACGCAGAAGATGAAGGTTTCATCCTTGCTTGGTGGTTTTCTGGGACACAGGACTCCACAAAGTGCCTTGTTATGTTGGGTGGATTACTCTTAGAGCTTGATAGTGTTCTAGAGTTTGTTTCCTCATCCATAAAGAAGCACTAAGTCACCAAGCACTTCACTAAAGTTCATGGACAGTATTTTGATGAAAACCATCTCATAATGTGTAGTTATTATTAAATGCTGGCCAGGGTGGTCTTTGTAAAGTGCTTTTGGTCTGGCTTTAAGATCAATGAGCTTGAATTGATTCTGTCCCAAACAACTTTCCTATAACACGACCATGATTTTTAGTGCTTAATGAGAGGAAACCCAAAGTGTAGAAGCTGCTGCTGTTTATTTTTGCACATACATAGATGCCCCATGCTGAAACCATTCCTCTCACTGGCAAAACTGTTCAGCATGAGAGATGTTTCCAGACTTCTCTACGATCTCTCTGGCTGGTTCCAAGGTGACAGACGACTGGGTGGCAGAACGTGTGATGGATAGCTTGATTATTTTAACAATTAAATATGTAATGAAGAGCTGGAAAGGTTCCATGTAAGTCTCATTTTCACCCTGGTTAAATATGGTGTGCATAATTAATTTTCAAATATGAAAGGGCTGCAGCAAGAAAAGAAATGAAAGAAAGTTGAAGAGATAGTGAATATTTTATTAAACGTCACTCATTCAAAACTCATTAATATACATAGTCCAGGAGTAATCATCTCTATAAAGTTAAATGCAGTAGTGCTTATTTTCTTGGCAGATTATCTGGTTTATTGTTGAATGTAATAGTCATCTGTGGACCAAACCCAAGCTTGCCAAGAGGCCATCAGAAGGTGAAAAGTCACAGCTTTCTGTGTGGAGCTCAAAAGCAGCACAGACTTTGTTCTCTGGGTCAATACAGAAGGTTCTTTAACAGTAAAGCCATATTAGTCACTTCTCCTCAGCCACAAGGGATTCATCTTTGTCTACCTAGAGCCACCTCAGAGCTCTGACCTAACAAAAAGAGCTTCTTCAGCACTCGGGGGAGTGAAGCAGCCACCTCTGGGGAGGCTTTGACCTGCCTGTGTTAGTCATGGGGCTCCTCCTCACTCCACTGGCAACCAAGGGTGAGTGAAGAGCCTTGTGTTCCCATGCTGGCTGGAGTCTGGGGACACAAATCCCAGCAGTGGCCTCTTCCTCATTGAGAACACCATCTCCTGGGCTCGTTCTTCAGCTGGGTATATCTGGAGACAGTGATTTCCTCATTTGCTTGAGGAACTCCTGGTTAGAGGAGAGGGAAGTGGCACAATGTTCTATCACACTTTTGGACTTAGAGCTGATGAAAACTTGGACACTCATCTTGGAGGAAATTCCATTACTTCTTAATTTATGTGTCTAAATTACAATATTAAAAATGCCTCTCCACTCTTTTTTTTTTTTTTTAAATTTTCAGTGTTTTTAATGATGATCAACTCAATATTCCATTTAAATTTGCTGAACCAAACCTCCATCTTCCTTTTTGGCCCTGTTCAATATTCATCTGAGCTGTCTGAGTGCCACAGATGTGGTCCTTGTCTTTTCCCAAAGGAACCAGGCTACTTTGTCAGACCCAATCCCCCAGATACTTAGATTCAAATAGGAGCTAATAGGAACTATATCTCTCCACATCATAAAATTCAGGCTTGAAAAAACTGTTTTCCTTTCAAAAAATGAGCAGGGAAGTTCTGGCTGGTTCTATAACTTAATTTGCGAGCAATGTGATTCACGGTTAGAGAATGCTTTGAAGATGCTGAGTGTTATGTAAATGCTGAGAAATAATAATTATTATAATTAGAATATTATTAACTATGGGAGGAGAGAAGATTAAACAACGGGCTTCCTTATGAAATCCATTCGGATGAACTAAGGCTGAGGACATCTGTTAGAGGTAGTGCCATCCCCCTGCTACAGAAGCATCCCTGCTCCTGCTTGCAGCTCTGTGATCTTGGTGCTCATCTTCACTCCCTCAGCATGAATCAGACGTGAGCAAGGAGCTTAGGGTAAGGAGCAAACACGAGTGGAGGAACAGAGGCACTATTGTATTCTTGCTGCCAAGAAGAGGCAGCTTTAATTCTCAATTACCCAATCGTGGCTGCCTACCAACTTTTGAGAGACGTGATCCAGAAGATCCTGAGCTGCTCAGTGCAGCTGAAAGCAACATCCTGGCCCATCTGAAAAGTTAAAATAGAATTCTGCATCTTGAATTTTCCTCATTTTGTTTCTTCTCGCCTGATGCTTCAGTTTTTCAAGAATTCCATTCTTTGGTTTTCTGAATATTGGATCTTTTAAGAGGCGCCACCCCCTGCTATGATTATTATCTGCTTATTTTACTGTCTGTAGTCCCTAGAAGCTCTGATCAAGCTCAGAGCACCACTGTGCCACGTGCTGGCCAGCTTTTATTTAGCATTTCTCCAAAACCCCGATTAATTGAGGATGATCTTTCAGATTGCAAGAAAACTGGTCTTTATGACCTTGCTAAAATAAGGTTTCAATTTGTATGGGGAAGCAGCAGCATCTCATCCTTTGCAGTCACTATCAGCCTACACATTATAACTTCTAACCACAGCTACATGAAGGTCTTGCTTGGAGGAGGGTTTCTTCTACACCTCTGGACACAGCTGCCAGAAGGCAACTCCACCAAAACACATGCTGGAAAACACTTCACTGGCTCCCAGTTTACCCCAGAATACACTTCTATAGCAGACAAACTGGAGGAGTGAAGAAGGCAGCCTAAAAAGCTGTTCCATCTTGTGTAGACAACTGGGACCCCATGAAATATGGCCCCTGTGGTAGTCAAGGGCAGCCTCAACACTGCCTTCAATGGGCCACGATTGCACCACAGATGGTTATTGTGTCATGTAGCCCAGCTGCCCATTGTCTGTGGTGGATGGACAGAGATCCAGGCTGGGTGTGGTGGGCCCAAAGGAGACAAAACTGGAGCACAGTGTGTCCCAGGGCTGGCGTGGCCTTGTATGTAGCTTTTTTTCTTTAATAAGTGGCCTCTTAGTTTCCAACCATCTGTGGCTCCCCACATCACCACAGTAACTGCATCCAGTTGCAGAGTGGGGTTTGGGGTTCTTCTGAAGCTCTGTTATTTATGTGATAATTTAGATGGGTAGTTTCTCTGGTGCTTGTGTGACTGTTTTGTTTCTTCTCTGTCCTTACCAGCCTTTTTCTGCTCCTGCTGAAGTTGGTGGTGAAGCTGGTGTTGACTTCGCAGGCAAACTCCCATCTTCCCGTCATGCTCTTGTCATATGGTAGAAATTTGGGTTCATTTCAGTCAAATTGTGTTAGACAACAGATATTTGGTAGCATCAGTAATTCCTGCTAAGGCATCTGGTTATCACTTTGTATCTTCACATATTCCTGAATCACATCTGCTGATCAAAGCACTTGTTGATCCTCCACGTGTTTCTCTAGCATTTCTGATGTGCTTTTCTATAAAAGATATTATGTTACTTTGGGCATACAGTAAATTTTATCTAAAATTATTGGTATATTGGTCTTCTACAAATAAATCTTCAAATATGGGGGTTTTTTTGGTTGCAGTTTGCCTTTGATTCCCATTTACTGTTTCTCCAGTTCAGGGAAGTCTTCTGTTCTTTAGAATATCTGAATAAATGCTAAACCCCCTGGGGTCAGTTGGCCACAAACACTTATTTATCTACTTTCCCATTATTCTGTTGACTGGGAGTAGTCACCAAATCCAGGTTGCTCTCCTAGAGCTATGTTGTAAAAAAAATAAATTAATGTTGCCAGTAGATAAAACAATTTGTAGAAGGAGCTAATTCCTCAAGAAGTGAGACAGGGCCATTTTTTTAAGCAGTACCATCAAGAAGAGTCTGTGCAGCCACTGGCTGTTGATAAAATGGAGCTGAGTGACTCCCCGAGTCAAGGTCACAGATGAGAAAGTGCCAAAGGGCCAGAAGCAGGGACAAGGAGGCCTAAACATCAGATCAGTTTTTCTGTCTTTCAATAGCAAAAATAATTTCAATATTTAACTTCCTTTTCTGCCAGAGCCTTGGAGGTCCACAGAGGGTAAGAAGTCACTCAAGTTGTCATCTTCGTCGGTTTGAAATCATTCCAAGAGATGCAAATCTCTTCCTAACGGGGACCCCTCCTGAGCTTTGTTTGCATTTTGCAGAATAATAATAAGAGCTTTTTAAAGGTTTCCACTTGTCAAGTGACTTTGAAAAGAGTCTGTGGTACCGTACCTTTGGAACAGAAAAATGAAAGAGATAATCACTTATTCTGCAGGGATTCTGCAGCCAAGATAGTGCCGATTAAAAAGAGCATCTTGAAGAGATTTGCTGATGTGAGACTATTATGAAACATTATTTTTACAGACTTGGGCTCATGTCAGGAATAGTTTCTTTACAATTATTGATCTATTCCAACAATGCTTCTGGTTTGTTTGGTGGCTTGCTGTCATTATTTTTGCTTCTGGTTTGTTTGGTGGCTGGCTGTCATTATTTTGAACATATTCAGATTGTGCCCAGTCCTGACTGGATGCTCTTTTAGGATTCACTTGGCATTTTGGACTAAAGAAGCACTTTAGGCCTCTGCCAGATAACAAGAGGCAAGTGTTTGTGCCAAGTGTACCTAGTGGTATCCTCACTGATGTATCTGCTCTAGATTGCATTTAAATAACTATGTGTTTAATCACAATGACAAAATCCCAACTGTGCACTGCTTACATTTCTTCTGAACTGAAAGTGGCAGTGGAGGGATGGGATCCAATTAGCAAGAGTTTCCTTGTCTGCTGGAATAACATAAAAATTCCAATAAAGAGTTTATTTTCCAGCAGCATTTATACTAATCATAATAGGCCTCTTCCAACTGCATCCCAAAGACGAGTTGGTTTGCCAAGCAGATGGTAGAGAAAAGTTAGGCTGGCCCAAACCCAACAAATTCTATTTAATGACAAATTCTGAGGTTTGGAGATGTGCTTTCATTCCAATGCAGAACGAAACCAAGGCCTTCAGGAATTTTTCACACCCGTCTGCATACAAGCAGTGACTCCACAGTAGTCTCTCCCTTGCCAATTAGGACTCTCACCTGAGATGTGAGAAATAAGATTATTAATTAAAAAAAAACGGAGAAAACAGTGCAAAGGTACCACAAAGAAGTAGCGTCCCTGTCCTATCCATAAACTCTGAGATTTGATAGTATTTGATGACTTCTGAAAGCATTCTGGTCCCATACTGTTATGAGCCTGAGGGTTAGGAGTGAGGCAGGTGTTGGGCTCTTCTCCCAACTAATGACAGGACAAGAGGTGGTGGCCTCAAGGTGCACCAGGGGAGGTTTAGATTGGACATTAGGAAGAAGTTCTTGACTGCAAGAGTGGTCAGGGACTGGACCAGGCTGCCCAGGGAGGTGCTGGAGTCACCATCCCTGGAGGGGTTCAACAAATGAGTAGATGTGGTGCTTTGAGACATGGTCTGGGGGTCAGGGAGATGTTGGACTTGATGATCCTAGAGGTCTTTTCCCACCTAAATGATTCTATTTTCAGTGACTTTGTCCAGAATTCAGTGTGTACAGATTCTAAGATGTAAGCAAACACATCTGGCTTCAGGATGTAGGTCAGTGATGGTATTTTGTCAATATTTCAATTACATAGTATTTTTTAGTTAAAAATTCAATCTGCAGGGCTTGAAGACACATCTTGGTGGCATCTTAGAGTGCACTCTGTGATCTGTAGACTCAATCAGCAAGTCATATTTTCAGACAGTCCTGATGATGAACATCCTTGGGGATTCAAACACAATTCTGAAGGCTGTTGCTGAATTTGGGAAATAATTACGTAAATATTTAAATGCTACTAAATATTTGCTTTCTTAACAGCAGGTAGGAAAAGAATTTCCAACATAGTCTTAGAAAAATGCATCCTCTAAGTAGAAAAGAAGTTTTCTTCTATTGTCTTATCCATTATTTCTGCTTTATGCTACGTAGGTTGTAAGTATTTCAGCACAGGGATTGTTTTTTATCTAATCTCTATCAAATACCCAGCACAGTGTAATCCTCATTAGATCCTAATTCCATAAATGACATCAACTCTCTGCATATAGATTTCTTGCATGGCTGAAAATTCCCAAGTGAACATCTTGATCCTCCAGTAAGGGGGGTGTGTGTATGTGTGTGTATATATATATATAATATATATATATGATTAAATATGTGCCTATTTGCATCTGCCTGCACGTTGGAGGTTTTCTGTATATATCTGGAGAAACAGTTCTGCAGAAGGAAATGTAGCTCCATGTGTTTGGTGGGGAAACATGCTGAGGATTTAGAGGCAGGTATCTTACCTAGCTTGGGAGAAGAGAGGAAGGTTTCAAAATAATCCACAGGCTCTGGGAGTCAGAGGAAGAGGGAGGATTTTAGAACATGTCTATTTTCATCTGGTCAAAAGGCTCCTTCTGGCTACTGATAATGCAGACATAGGTGCCTCTGGAGGAGGGTCTCTCTCCATCTCACTTGGGACACCAACTGTAAAACAGACTTTGCCTGCTCACCATAACTGCCCCACAAACTATGAGAGCAGAAGGGAAGGGGGAAGGTGAAGAGAAATCTTTGGCTGAGCAGAATCAAGGGGCCAAAAATTGAATTGAATGAAGTAGCTGCCCTGCTGCTTTCACAGCATCTCAGCTGCTGGTGGCCCAGGTAGAGTTGAGGGTGCTGCGGTGCTCTACAAAACACTCCCTCAGCTCCATTTTAAAAGGCTTCATTGCACCTTATCACATCAAAGCCAAGCATCTGCATGTTTCAGTTGTGGGGCATCATGTGTCTGGCTCCCCTCTGGCTCTCACTAATCCCCTGGATTATCACAGCTCTCTAAAGCACCTCTTAAAACCCCTGTGAAAATGGGACTCCAAGTGGGTGTGTGAGGAGCGGGGACTGAAGCAATAAGGCTGCCTCTGCCTATGGAATTCATATAATCACAGCCTATGCTACCCAAAAAAAAAGGTGTTGAAAAGTCTGCTTTGGCACCAGCTGATCCCAGCCTGTCTTCAAAACAAGACTGAGCTGGGACCATTCATTTGCTGTGGCACATCCCAAGGGCTGCTGCGAGTTGGAGCTCGTGCTGAGCACACCCATGTCCTGCTCCTCAACCACTTCCCATCAGTTTTGCTCCATTTCTGAAGTGGCTGGAATTCTGCAAGGGGATGCACTGGAGGGATGCTGTGGTTGTGCAAGGTGCACAGAGAGGTGGGGAACCAAGAAGCCTTTGCCATGGAGGTGGCATCTGACTGGGCTTTATTGTGGGGCTGCCTCTTCAGTGCTGTAAGGAGGAGATGGTCTTGTAGGGCTGCTCGGGTGGGAAAAGTGGAGGGCTCCAGCCTGTGCTGTCAGTCCTGCACCTTTCCTAAGCCTCCAATCCACTTCAGAGGAAAGGAGCCAAGTCACAAACACAGAAGGTGATGGTTTCAATGTGTAAGGGAGTTTATGCAGACAGGATGGCTCTTCCCCTGCCTTAGCTCTGTTCATTCCCAAAGGAAAGCATAATAATCCCCATGAAAATCATGGCATTGAGAACTGAATGATAGTAAACCCTAAAATCTTCAGTAGTCCATGAGATTTTTTATTTTTTTTTTTCCTTTTCTCTCCTTTAAAAATAAAAAAGATTATGCATGTCTGACATTGACATAAAGTCTGGAGAACTGACCCGTAAAGTAATTAGAAGAGGAATTCACCCTCTCCTCTGCCCCCCTCCCCAACCTTTCCCATCTCAAAGCCAGCTGAGATGAAAGGCGAGCTCTGTTTACTTCCTGCTCTGTCTAATTTCAGTAACAAGGACCATCCCGGCTTCATCTTCCTGCAGCTGCTGGGAGTGAAACTCAAGAGGCTGCCCCAGGCACTGCAGCACCTTCTCAGAACTGCTTGACCTTAATGGATTAGCTTTTCCCTGAGCAGGTGGCAATTTAACAAGAGGAGACAAACTTTTTACACTTAGGGAGACCTCTGGTGAATGGCATCAAATATCAGAAGGTTGGAGCAGAGAGACTTGTGATGCCTTCCCACCTTAACCCTGGGCCACCTTAACCCCCTTGCTCTGCTTGAGAGTTGCAGCTTTCCCCTTAAGATCCTAAGTCCATTTATTAAGGAATCAAAGTGAAAATGGCCTTATATTCTTAACGTGTGGGACCCTCAGAAATCCTGATGAATTAAAGGAGAGCAATTGGTGCTTTGATTTGGGTCTGCTTATGTCTGAGTGTCTGAAGGGGGTGTTAGGAGCATTACTTCTTTTTGCAAGCATGAAAATACATCCTAGTAAAAACAATAACAATATCTTGTGCTTTGAAGGTGTAACTCTACACCAAGTGCGTTGTGCTGTGTGCTTTCAGGGGGTAGAAAGGCAGAACAAATTGCTGGTTTATTAAAAAAAAAAGCTATTATTATTTGTTGATTCCTCTTAGATCAGCCCTAGCAGCAGCCCAGGTTCTACTTTGTCCTAGAGTGTTTGCTATGATCTGTTTGTTTAAGGATTCATCATCATAATTACAAGTCAAAACTGTCAAACAGATGTCCAGGATCTGCAGCCAGGTGTCGGATGCTGAATCAAAACCTCAAGATGCAGATACCTCTACTTTAGGCTTCTTTACACTAGAAGAACTTCCCAAGGAGCTCAGCACCTGCAGGTCCCACCACGGGGCCGTACAAGCTCAGGTTGTGTATGTGCTGAAGCAGAACAGTGCTGCCTATTATGGGATTTTTCCAATCAGCAGCTAAGAAATGCAGGATTGATTTTCACCACAATATGAAGGAACATTTCAAGGAGACAGGCAAGATGGTAAAAAAAAAAGGGCAAATAAAATGCAGTGATGAAACGTCTTATTTGCTGTAAGCAAACTTGCTGCCTTCTGGCTAGTTTGCTCTTGTCAATCTTTAGGAATATTATGTAAAATATAAAAATATGAATATATATATTTATATTAATATAAATATATTATTTTTGTATGCACATTTTTATATACTCTTATATATATACACACATATGTGTGTGTGCATATATATAATTCACATATAATGCTACCAAATATTTCTTTACCCTGGTAGTTTATGTGTCCCTTTATCAGGAGAATGTTTTGTGTCTTTTAAAGTTGTCATGTCACATGATTTCAGTGGAAATTACTGCCATACTGTTGCCCTTTATTCCCAGTCATTCCAGATCAGGGACTTTATCCCTCTAGGAAAATGATGTCCTGAGAAGCGTCGCTCCTGGGGCCACGTTGTCCAGTGCCATCCAACTTCTCTGAGCACATCTGGCTCCACACATGCTCTCTGAAGAGCTGAATAGCCACATACCATTCATGAATATTAAGAGCACAGTTGCATTTTTCACCCCAGCACAGATCATCTGTCTTTGCAGATCTGCACGTCAGCTCTTTTAACTGAAGCTGTCTCCCTGACTAGCACCTCATGTACTCATGTAGTATCTGCATGGCTTTCTGAACACATCAGAATATGTGTGTGTGTGTCTTACATGCACCCTTCTGGAGTTTCTTAGTGAGTTCCCTGGGTCCTGGGCAAAGCCTGAGTGGGAGCAACTGGTAGAAAGCAAGATGAGATCAGTGGAGCTCTCCTCCAGTTTGGTGGAGATCCCGTAGACTCATGCTGATGCTGTGGTGGTATCATCGGTGCATCCTCCCACTGGATGGACCTTCTTCCAGTGGAAGGAAACTTCTGTAGGGCTTAGCAGCAGGTTTTGGCAAATGGGTTTTCCCTCTCTGCACAGTGGAATTTGAAGGCTCCATGCCCTCAGAGATTTCTTTTGTGGGCAACCCAATGGGTGCATCTTCTGCTCAACGCACTCTGGTTCCTCCTCAGCCATAGATAATAAAGCTGCTACAGAGCACAGAACATCACAGATACTACATGTTGGAGGGGAGCAAAGAAAAAACCATTTCCACACACATACACCAAACCTTTTAAAACAGAGAAATTCAAAATATCTCTCTCCCTGAGTCCAACCAAATTTGCAACCAAGCAGCAATTTACTATAAAATGGGCAAGTCAAAAATGATGCATAGACCAAGGATGTCTTGTTTTCACCCACCAAAAATAATCTATTGAAATTATCATGGAAGAAAACACTATTTTAGGAAAGAAAGGAAATATATGTATTATAAATGCAGTTCCAGAAGAATTTTACCCTCTACACCTCTGAAACTGGACGAACTTCAGTTATGCCAGGCTGAGAAGCAACATCAGAGCCAAGGGAGGAGTGTTCAATCTAATAGCACATGGTTTTGACTGCATCAGAAATCTCACATATCTTCCAGCAAGATGGATTTAGGGAAATCCTGGAAATTTGTGACACTCCCTTAGGATTCAGGTTCTATAAACTAATTAATGGATGGCATCATCCCTACAATGCAATAGGTAGATTTTTTATTTGTGGCAGATATAATAATGATAGTTTCTTTCATTAACTTTTAGTAATAATCTTTACTTAATAATTAATACAAGTATAATTTAATACAGCACAAATTAAAAGTATTCTTCATTTCTCTGTAATGTTTCAGAAAGCCCTGGCAGAGGACAAACGATAGTAATTGCTTACAAAATACATACATTAGTCAGATTATATGTAGATATTTGCTTTGCAGCACCTAAGGGCCTGATCCCACAGACAGTTTACTACTCTTAATAGTAAACTTTTGGTTTGCCAAAAGAAACTGGTCAGATTTAGGCTGTATCCTTGCATATTATAGCCTAAAATGTGCAATTATTTTGATCTGAATGGTGAATTTTATAGTAACCCTTGGTCAGATTTCACTCAGCAATCCTTCAACAGTAACCATTTAAATTATGATATCTGTCTTATGGAAAATAATAATAATAATATAATTATATATATTTTATATAGATTATATACACATATTATATATAAAATATATAGACTTTATTATTATTATTACTACTACTACTATTATTATTATTAATGGAAGGTGTATTCCCAGAGTATCTCCACCATAGTATTCCATTGACCCGTCCCAGTCTTGCTGTATTTTTGTTAGCATTGGAGATAAATCATCCTTCTCCTGTGAGACTGATGCATCTTTTCTGAGGTCATCCCTGAGCCAAAATGAAGCTTCTGCCTTTAACCAAAGCTTTCAGTTAAGCTAAAAGGCTGTGACAATAAACAGTAGAGCTCTTCTGACATGATTAATTAATAAGGCCTATATATTTTCCTTAAATTTATGGTTTATGAACTCATCTCCTCAAATCATCCTGTAGTAGAAGTTGTGCTTCCCCAATGGTTTATGATTTTGGTAGAGGAAGGATGGAATCATTTCATATTTCTTAACATAAAGAAAATTAAACATTGTTTTACATTCATTCCAGGAGTTAAAAGGGAAAATTATTAGTATTTTAGTCTTAATTTAAAATTCTTATTGTCCTGTCTTATAAAGTAGCCTCAAAAATATGATGTATGACTACATATATATTAGGATGGGTCTTCCACAACAAGTGAGTACTTGCTGTTGTTAAAAGGGCTAATTATGAGGCTGTGTGTATACTGGAATATTTGGGTTTTCCACGTAACCGTTGGAGACCATGGCATTTGCAGCTCAGGTGCTTCCTACCCACAGATAGTATCTTAGTTTTGGCTGACTTTTGGTTAAAAACCAGGAAAGGAGTGGCAGAGAGGAGTGAATTTTTAATAAAACAGTAACAGCTTTTCATCTTTCTTACTCAGCAGTTGCAAAAGAGTGAGACATCAAAGAAATACAGGGAAAAGATGAGGAATGTCTAGCAGGAAAAATAAAAAAAAAAGGAAAATAATTTCTTTTTAGCTGACCCCTTAACAAGTCTTTGGTTTTCCAGCTTCAGACCCAAATCTGGAGTGGTCACTGAGATGCAGATTTGGTATGAGATGAGAGGACTTTCTGCCAAAAGACCATTTATCACTGGGTGTAAACTTCTCAGGCCCTTTGGATTTCAGCCCCCAGGTTTTCCACTGTTTGGAGCCAAGGAGAAACTTGCAGGAAAGAGGGAGCCCCTTACAAAGAAGGATCAATTCTGGAATGAAAAGGGATTGCTGCAAGTGGAGGATTTTTTTTTTATTTTCAGGCTGCATTGTGGAAACTTAAATGCTGCAAAACCAGCTGCTAAAATAAGTGTATTTGGGGGAAAGGCCTGACTGGGGATTAAAAATCAGAGTGTGAGTGAAAAGCTTTGGGAAAGAAACATCTTTCCTCACCTTGGGAAAGGTGCTTATTGTGACATGGGCTTCATTTGGACTCTGTTACATCATATTTGCACATCTGTCCTGTTGAGGGAAAAAAAAATAAAGCCATTTGGATGATGTTACTAAAGAGCTTAATGAAGTTAGGAAAATACCTCCTTTAATTACTGGGGATGCAAGTGCCTCCAATGGATCAAGATGATCCAACTGTGGATGCAATTCTGTGAGCTTCAAAACAGAATGTAACTCCTGAAATTTTTAATCCTAGAGATTTTACTTGTGTTTTTATAAGGGACTAGGTCTTCAGGTGTTGCAAAAGACACCCAGCTCAATTTCAGAATGAGAGAGTTTGCAAAACTTGGTTGATATTTCTCCGAAGTAAGCACAAAGCTTAAAGGATTTGTCATTGGTGTGTGTAGGAGACCTTAGAATATTGCATCTAAAAATACTGACTTATAGAAACCTTAGGACATTTTTGATTGCTTGACATGTTTAGAGAGGTACAACACTACTTTTTAAATTTTATTTTATTCTGCTTCTTCTGGAAAACACTTGAATAACTTTATGACTCTCTACCTCTCAAAATTCCCTCCAAACTTCCAATTAGCTGTCATGGGTTGTTTTAATTCCTATCCTAAACTACCATATCATGGCACACCAGGCTCTGCTCAACACCTGCTGAACTTCTTGTCTCTGATTATTGATGGAAGACCTCAGCATTCTGTCTGAGATCTGTCCATGAAGGTGTAAGGATCAGGTTTCTCACAGGTTTCTTCAGCTGGGAAATTTACACTGCCTAAAGATCTGCTTTATTTATCACATCTAACATTGTATTTAGATTTTGGCAATCACAGAGAGCCAGTCACCACACTAAGGGACTGAAAGCCCTTCAAGACTCTTCCCCCCTCCTTCTTTTTAATAACATTCCTCTGTTGATTTAAATTCAGCCCGTCCAAGGCTTCTGAGCACACAGTGAAACTTCTTTTAAAGAGATTTTGCTTGCTTTGGGTTTCTCAAACTCTTCACTCCACCTCTGACTCATTCCACGTGGGAGTATTTGCAAAATTCTTTGGCTTGCTCCATCTTTGATTGACGTCACCATTGTTTCCTTGCTATTTTTATCCACCTTGTCAGGGCTGGTAAGCACAGTGCAGAGTGTCCATTTTTCATCAGTGCTTGAAGGTTTTAGTGATGTCTTTAAAGCTGCTTAGTTGATCTTTATGGAGAAGCTTAAATAAATGCTGTTTGCATGAGGACTGGTAAAGCTGCAAGATTTCTGCTCCTCATTCTGTGCCACCTCCCAGTGTTAAGGTGCTTTGCAGAATCTCAGCCAGTGGCTACATGTCACGTATAACTTATTTTTGCATTGGGATTCTCATGATTGGTCATAGAAAAGGGAGGGTGGCAGGGGATCTGCAAGGAGGGGGAAGGATGCAATAATAAAACTGCTCCTTGCCACAGTTTTCATGTGTAACCTTCACAAATCACTCACTCTTTCCATCCCTGCCTGATGTAGAGGTGGAACAAGAGCAAAGTTCAAACAAATCCTGAGGGAGAACCTGAAAAGTGGGGTTAACCTCTATTCTGTTGCTGTCATCAAAAAGGGACCTGTAAATATATAGGTTACTATTATGTTTAATTAACTCTTGAAGGCTCCAGGCACTATGGCCCAAATCCAGCTTCCACCTCTGCAGGCTTTGAAGTGCTGGAGGAAGCGTGTCCTATGGCAGCGTAATCAATTTATCCTCACAAGGTGAGAGGACTTTAATGAAGGGAAGGATGATCAATGGATGTTTGCCAGCATGCTTGGCTTGGCTTCACAAATGTTCTCATTGCTGGCATGAAACCAAGCCAAAGGATCCACTTATCCACCCAAATGCTCCTTACTCATGGTGGGAGGTAGAAGAAGATGGTAGAATGAGCAGCAAAGATCACATTTCTTCAGCTTTTTTATCCCACCAAGTTATCTCTCATTCCTTTTCCTAGTGTTCAGGGCTTACCAAAATGTCACCTTTTTGTGTCGGGACACTGAATTATCTTTGTTGTCCATTCTACCTCCAAACCTATTTGGACAGTGGTCTTTGTACAGCCTTTTGCCCAAAGAACAGAGCTACTATCAATCAGAGCCCGTGAGCATGGACTGCTCTAAAACAGCTCAGCCACCACTTGCTGTAAGTCCTGCTTGGACAGCTGGTCCGTGTGGCCAGATAACTTCAATCAGCTGCTGATTGCTACTCCAGCTCTGTTCCCTGCTCCTATCAGACAGCTTTATGTTCTTGGCAGGAGAACCAAATGCTGGAGCAAATCTCTTCCAACCGATCGTACTACACTTAACAACTTCCGCCCCTTGATTGCTGAGGAAGTGATTAGGAGAAGAAAGTGTGTAGATCTTTCATCGTGCCTGCCTTAACTTAAGGGAGGTCAGGAATGGGAAGGGGAGGAGAGGCTTGAGCAGTCATTTAACTTTCTTAAAAGCTCTTATTCCACTATTTTCTCTACCTTGCTTATTGTCTGCTACCTAATTACTTCCATATCAAGTTCTTCAGCTCAGCGTGCGACCTCCCGCAGGCTTTTAGAGCTTCATCTGGAAGCTGCAGCTCTGAGACCTCATGTTCTCCTTCCCCAAACATGGAGTATGTTGTTTCCAAAACCAGATTCAGACTTTAATCCACACTTGATGTGTTCTCCTCGTGTCCCCCTGATGTTGGTGACGCTGCTCAGCATGCTCAGGTTCACCACAAACACGAGGCTTTTCTGGAGCTGGCCCCTGATGTGCTTGTGTGTGATCCTCAGGAAACTGCAATAACCAGAGAGATTTTAGGTAATTTCAGTTATATTTTTAACTTACACAGATGAATGAATTAGAAAAATTCATTTTTTTACTGTGGAAGAGATTTTTTTACTGTGGAAGTTGCAATGGGTCTTTAACTGCACATAATGGGAGGAAAATCTCTTTGAGGAGGACTCGGCCTCTGATGTGGTGCTGAATTTAGATATCCTAATGGCAAAAGAAGGAAATATGGAAACAGTTAAAATCAGTGTCCTCTTGTAATAGAGTTAATATGTCAGGTAACAGCATTTGTTGGGCCAAATAAATAGAGCTTTGTCAAGGGTTAGGGCTGTGCCAGCCACTAGGAGAATGACAGATGCTCTCTATTCACCCCTCTCCCTTCCCAAAGTGGAAGAGAAAGGGAATAAGACTTAGAGATTAGAAAAGAAAGCTTAGAACCGTGTTTTGAAGTATATTTCTCTTCAGCTTCCAGTGCCTTTGACTTCAACTTGTCTGTTTCCTGAAGGCTCTTTTAAGGAATTAGAGCCCAATTTTGTACGTGCAGTTTTGTGCTCAGTATTCAGTTTGGGCAGCACCAGGAAAAATCTCATTTTTAGGGGTCTTTATTCATGCAAATCAAGTAGTTTGATGGCCAAATGCCAGCAAGTATATCTGTAACTCATGACACCCACATTCCTTTAGGCTAAGACCAGAGGTTAAGCCTTTAGGCTGTGATTTTCAAAAGCTTAGGGATTTATAAGCATAATTCCCAGTAACAGAAAAGTAAACTGGGCAGCCAGATCCTATAGTCAACTTCAAAGATATTAACTCTTCCCCAGATCCACTCAACCAGTGCAGAGAGTGAGTGGACACCTTTTGGAAACAATTCCTCTGAGAAAAGGAGCATTTTAACCAGGCAGTGGGTTTAAATGAGTGAACCAGGCTGAAAGGGACAAAAGTTGTTCTCTGAGCTCAGAGTAAGGCAAAAACCTGATCCTGAGGAAGAAGAAATGATGGGCTAAGGCTGATGGAGTTCTTCCCAACCCTCACATAAGAGCTCTAAGTACCATGATCTGCCTCACGGCTCTAGAGGACTTCCAGTAGTTTCAGGGAGAATCCATCTTCTGTTTCTTTTCTCCACAGCAAAGTTTTCCAGTAGCACAGATAATTCTCTATCAATGTAGTGGTTTTGTGGGTTTTGTGGGGGTTTCTTTGGTTGGTTGGTTGTTTTTTTCCTGATTATTGGCTATTGCAATATTCCATTTTATTTCCTGTTTTCTATGCCATGTAATTTGGGCCTTGTACATAGTGTTAATACATGCAATAATTATAATTCTCCTTGACTGCATCATATTTAAAGGTGTAAGCTTCTCAATCCATCTCCTTGAGGCAGATTACCCAGGAGACAACCCGCACATTACAGATGGAGCTCCTCTGATCCCATTAACTGAACAGTGAGGAGAGCATTTAAATCACAGACTCCAGAGCCTCCTGAAACCCTGATCTCATTAAAAGCAAAGCTGGCAAGCCCGTGCCATTGGGGTGCCTCTTTGGGTGTACCTTTGAACTCGGGGCTGCATCCAAGGGGTAGGTGTTGAGTGGGGATGGGACTGAGACACTGGGAGGAGGTCCCTTAGACCACATCCACCTGTGCCTGTGAACTCCTGATCCTTCCTACCAGACACCTCGCAGCAATTCCTGAAGGTGCCAGGGGGCTCAAACCACCAAAGTGAGGCACAGAAGGAAAATAAAAAGAGCAGACAACTTAAAACCTAGTGGATTAATTAAATAATCTATATATTTACCAGTGATAATTCTCCAGTAAAAAAAAGCCTGCGGGGTTAGACATTTGATGGGGATTTTAATTCCTTAATTTGGAAGGTTTGGAGCCCTGAGGATTGTTACTCTTTTTGGTTTTGAAGTGATTTTGTGGAATTGTCATGATGCAGGAGGCTTTGTCTTTTGGGCTATGTGCTGTCAATACAAACATCTGTCAAGGACAAGCTGTAAGACAGTCCCACTGCTGAATTACATCATGTAGGTCATCCATTTTTATAGTGCTTAATGGTTCTGAGGTGCACACACTGATCTGATCTGGAGAATTAGGAAATCTGGATTATATTTGCTACTTTACCAGTAAAACCTCCCCTTTCTATAAGTAAGAGAAGAGACTTGTTTACCAAACTTTGCAATTTTGTTGTGTGACATATATATATGAAAAATATCCTGTGCAAGAAGTACTGAGTGTTAGTAGGGCTGTGGATTAATTCTGGATGGAGGGAAATATGTTTTGAATATTATATCATATATCATATATATATGATTGAATAACACTGATTCTAAAGATGAATAGAAAAATAATATACATCCCCTTTACCCTTCCCCTCCCTTCTTTACCTCAAATAATCTCTTTCCTGGCCCAAATTTTACATCTTTATCACTAGGAAAAACAAACTCAAATATTATTATCCCTTTTCCCTTCCCATTCTTTTCCCATTTACAACCTCCCATTCCCTCCTCTCTATTTTTTTTCATATACATGTGAGAAATGAGAGCCAAATATCCTATTTGACTGGTAGATTTTTCCAGAGCGTCTCTTACTGGAATTGCAACATCACGAGAACAGATAGAGAGGCACAAACCTCCTCATTGTCTTACAAGGGACATGGTAAGGTTCAAGGTGAAAATATCAATGACTTGGCTGTTTAAGTAGTTGTGTAAATTGTGTTCAAACTTCAGATAGATGTTTTTGTATGGAAAAGAAGACCATGACTCCATGGCTTTGAAACCCTTCCAGGGATGGGGACTCCACCCCTGCCCTGGGCAGCCTGGGCCAGGGCTGGAAAAACCTTTTGGGAAAGAAATTTTTCCTAATATCCAACCTAAACGTCCCCTTGGCAGCGATTTCCTCTTGTCCTATCACTTGTTACCTGGGAGAACTTGGGAATCACTGCAACCCAAACATAAGAGTGGGCAAGTCCAGACCTGGATTTACCAGAGCTGCATTTAAACCTTTTTTTTCTTTTTTCTTTCCCAAATATGTTACCTCTTTAGCATATCTGCTTTTAAAACCTTCTAGTTTTTATTCAAACAAAGTTCTGTTTTCTTTTCCCTTCTGTCTTCTTCAAGTTTCTCATTCAAAGAACAGGCAGAGCAACCTCAGCTGCAGCTCAGTTGTCTTCCTCTCATGGCTGCACTTTCCTGGAAGTAGACAGGTACTTTTTCCTTACAAATCTACTCTCCTTTGGCAGGGACACCAAGGTATCATTGTGCAGTGAGGGCTGGAGCCAGCAGAACATGTCAGGGTGCCTGCATACAGCAAAAATACCTGCCACGTGAGTAAACCCAGTGCACTGCAGGGGGAAAAGTTCTTCTTATGGAGGAGTATTTTGAAAAAGGAACGGGTAAATCTATGCTTATAGGAATGTTTTAGCCTTCATCCAGAGAGCTGGAGAGATGTGAGGCACAGAAAACATCTCAAATTTCCCTCTAGTCCAGTTGTAGAAAATTAGGAGGAGGTTGCCTAGATCCACCTTTAGCATATCAAGATGGGATGTCCATATCTGCATGATAGGTTGTTTTATTGATTTTTCTCAGTCCTGAGGGAGAGCAACATGACACTGGTCCTTATCCCTGGCTGTCTCCCAGTTCAGAGACAGTCCCAGTGTCTTCCCTGAGGTCTTGAGAGGCCACCAAGCAGAGCTGCTGTGGAACCAACACCTTCTGTGCGTGGTGGGGTTGAGTTTGGTGGAGAGAAGCTACATCCCTTTACGCAGCAGAATGGACAACGTGGGCCAATAATACCACACATCCATTTGATGGCATGAAAGGGGCTTCTCTGCAGAGAGCATTGTTTGTTTGTGTCTTCTCCTGCCCCTTCTCTCTCATCACCAGCTCCCGCTCCGTGTGCCTCCTTAGCACACCCTGTGATGGTGACACACACTCCATTGAACCCTGCTGGAGTCTGAAATTCCCCACCAGGAGACAAATAAACAGCCTTTTTTTTTTTTTTTTGCTTTTTCCCTTTTTTTTTCCTTTTTTTTTTCTTTTTTTTTGTCTGACTTCCCAGCCTGACATGCTATAAAATAAAATAAACAAGAATTCCAAGCCCTGCGTTGATCAACACTGGGGTGGTATGCAGAAAATATGTTGTGAAACAAATGCTTTGAATTAGGACAAATGCAGAGGCTCAGGGCTGATTAATAGCTACTGCAGTCAAAGACTTCTGAGATTCTTTTTAGGGTTTTTTTGTTGGTTTTTTTTTAATGCTGTGAGCCAGGATAGAATTTCAAACATATTAATGAGCAATAGTGTGAGTGTTCGTTGCTGAGCCACTCAGCAAAGTAAGTGCTACAACAAGCCAAGAAATACTTTTGGAGACTCTGTCACAAAGAAATCAAAGCAAGAGCACCACTGTCAACCTCTGGATTAATTGGTCTATAGGAGGGGGTAACTTTGAAGATAGGGAGGAGTGAAAGTCTGGGAGGCCAAGGATGGATTCCACTTGCTACACATGCACCAATTGATTGATGGATTGATTCGGGTTGACTGATGAAAAGCTCCATCAGCCTCATGCTGCATCAAGATCCAAACATGTCCAGTCAGGTAAGAAGGTTCATCTGCACAAAATAATCAACCTAGAGGTGTATGAACAGGATCTCTGGGACAGCTGGGAGAACCCCTCACTCTACAAACAATCATTTCCTCTTTGAGGCAGTGAAGTTTTGCACATGTATTTGAGAAATATGGATTTTTATTTCTTTGTATCCAACTATCCATTGGGAATGGGTTGGGAAAGCTTATCCTTTTTACCTGCTCCTTGGACTGGAACTCCACAAGATGAAGACAGAGATAACAACAGAAAGTTGTTGAGCCTCTGTTATCATCTCTTCACACAAAGTTGCTTGTGGGTGAGGAACTGGCTCCTGCCCAGAAAAATCACCTGCCCTCGTGAGCTGGTAACTTGGTAACTGATTATCTGCCCCAGAAATCTGGTGATTGCGAAGGAAGAGGTCTCCTGTCATCTCATTTATTGAGGAGCTGAACTGCTCAGCTGCCTCAGTGGCTGCAGCAGCAAGATGGGATGCTGGGTGGTGAAGGGAAATCCATACAGGTCTCTATGCAAGGGGAAAGGCGAGAACCTGAAAGCCTGAAAAGATTCAGGTGAACCCTCAGGAATGGGGAGAAAACTCAGGTAAGTGAGTGCATGTGTTTATTTCAGCAGTTCCTGTGGCTCCATTTATCTTTCTCTTAAAGTATGGGCATCAAAGTTCTTTGAGAAGCTGATGGTTCACAGCATCTCTGAGGAGGTTTATAGACCAGAGCCTTTCCAAAGCTGGTGAGGAATGATAAGCACTAGTCCCTCTTCCTCACTTTACCTTGTATGTGCCAAAAGCCTGGGACCAAAGAGCCCAAATTGAAAGAAAATGGAAACATGCTCTGGCCAAGAGAAGAACAGGATTGTCCAACCTGGTGAGACCCACCACTACAGACTTAAAAGTGTTTATTGAGGGATAGTTATTAGGCCCCTTGTTTCCCTGATGTAGATACCACCAAGGAGTTTCCCCATCCAGTTCTCTCCTTTATGGAGGAGAAGCAGATATTGAGATATCCTCTGGAATTTATTAAGCTCTAATTCAGGGCAGGAGAGGGAAAAATAGGCCTGTGAAACTGCTCTGCAGTCAGTCAGGGGTGGGGAAATAGCTTCAGTTCTGTCCACATGGTGCTGCTTGGTTTGGGAAGCTCTCTTAACTGTTCACAGCAATAAAAACCCCTTATCTTTTGCCTCGCCTGGTAGAAGAGAGTCCAGGAACAAAGCTACTGCCTGTTTCAAACCAGAAGGTGCTAAAGATGCATCCAGAAATCATATTGTTAAAGCTCCATCTCCTGGAGTCACACGATTATGCAAAACGTTCATGGTTTCATGGTTTCTTCTTTTAACACATTTCCTTCTCATGGTTAAGTTGGAAATGGGAACAGATGGATGCAAAGCACAAGGTGAGTGAAGGGAACTTTGGGGTTTGTTGGCTGGTTGGTTTTCTATTGTATGATTTGGGTAAGAGGGTAGGAGTTCAGGAATGCTTTTCTTCAGCCACAGTGAGAGCTTCCTCTAGAGGACTTCTGTAGCAAGCACTAGAAGCACCTCTGATGATGTCTACAGCTGTTCCCTTGCTACCATTTTGCTTCATACCAACACAGTGTGAATGATTAGGATGTTCAGAGGTGTTCCAAAGCCAGCAGAGCCCCGTGGCACAAGATTAAATCCTACCATATGGAACCATTTTAAGTGCTGAGCAACTACTGCCTGAGAATCCACCTCTTCTCTTCTGGAAACCAGAAGTCAAACCCAGTCTGCTCCTGGAAAAACTCAGCCATGCACCATACAAGTCCATCCCCACCAGCATGACACCCTCACACTGTCCAGACCTGGTTCTATATCACAGATACATTTAACACCAGTTAACACCACACCAGTGAGGAGACTGGAAGGACCCTGCAGTCACTCCAGTGCTCAGAAGATCACTTTGGGGTTCCATAAGTAAGTTCCTCAAAGCAGTGATGAAATCTTGAGTCACACTTGAAGAATTTACAATTTTACCATAACATATTCTTTTTTCACTGTTACGAAGCTGGCAGATGACTGTTGCTTTCTTAAAGCTTTCCTTTATAAACAAATAACACTCTGCTTTTTGTGTGTGTGAAAACTGATTTTACTTTTCCTAATCTTTTCTTCCATAAACCTTTGAGCTGCAATTACTAACTAGGCTGATTTGTAATCAAGATGCAAGAAATTAGAGCCCTAATCAGCCCCTCCTTCCCCATACACCTTTCCTCCACTGTGATTGCAAATACAGCATTTTGCTTTCGAAGCTACAAAAGCATTTTTAAAAGTTCAAATCTACTTAATCCATAAAACTAATTTGTGGCTGGGTAAGGAGGAGAAACAAAGGTTAGCAATTAATGGCCTGAGTTATTTAGAAATGACTGAGGTAGGCACTTTTCCTCTGGATTTTTTGATGACTTTTCACATGCAAATGTTGGCCTACATTGCACAGGAGCTGACAAAAAGTAGACTCGTGCAGATATGGAAATACTGTAAAGAGAAATTTAATGTGTGCTCTGGTTAAACCTGTGGGTAAAGTACATCTGTGCACCTGAGAAAAGTCTGGAGAAAAATTCTGGGCATCGTAAAGTAAATACCCAAACTTCCCATGGCCTTTGGACAAGGAACAGGTTTCCACTGCCTCATAATTTTCTTTAATTGCCTCAAATTTTTAGAATCATACCTAAAATTTGGCTGGATTATGGCCCTACCTCTCATCACAGTGATAGGGAAAAAGAAATGTGTTTATTTGATGGTATTTTCTTGATGATCACTGAAATGTGAAGAGTCTGGTTCTACTGAGATGCTGCAAAAGAATCATCTTGGGGAGCACACGTTTTGGGGTAAAAAAAGCCTCTGAAGGAGGGTAGTGGTGGGAACTCTGTCACTCAGCTTCCTTGGGTTGAATTATTTATAGAATCAGGACAATTACACTGAGAAGTAATCAAAAAAATGGGAAAATAAATCCCTGCTAATGGATTTTCCTAGAAGAACGTCTGTGGCTTCAGAGAGAGGGCTAAACCCTCCCTTAGCACGACTTTTAAGTGAATAATATTGAAGATTTCAGCCCTGATCTGGTCGTAGAAACTTGATTTTATTTAGGCGAATATTATTGGTTTATTAAGCACACTTAACTCCAGATCACAGCCCAGGAAAGGGAGGGGGGAAGGGGTGAAGACCTGCTGCTTATTCACAGCTTTAAAGTCATCATTTTCTGGGAGGTGAAATTATCTGTTCCCCAAAAAGTTCAATGCAGACTAGCTGGTATTTTTTAATTGATTGAAATTATACTTAATTTTCTTTCTTTCTTTCCTTTCCTTCTTTCTCTCTCCCTCCCATTCCCTCTTTCTCTTTCATGCTCTTTTTTTTCTTTATCTTTTTTTCTTTATTTTCCTTTTTCTTTTGTATTTTTTCTTTTCTTTTTTCTTTCTTTTCTTTCTTATTTTCTTTTTCCTTTCTTTTCTCTTCTTTCTTTCTATCACAGTTTTATTTCTTCTACATCCCACTGAAAAAATAAAGAATCTCAAAATATTCTGGATGGACTGAAGCTTCACAAGGAGAATAATAGTCATAATAACTATCATACAGTTAGAGAGGAAAAGAGGCATGCTGGGTATATCTGTCTCCCTATAGATGCTGTTCCATTTTTATTCAAGTGGAAATTGCAAGAGTTGTGTAGACGGGTCCTCTGAAGATCCCTGAATCAAGCCAATTTTAATTAATCTTATCAATCATTTCAGAATAATCAAATTAATGAAAAAAATGTGGTTGACTCTTTGATTCCAGCAGCAGCTACATTTTATCATATGAAAAAATGGCTTTTCCCTTTGTATTTTAAATGACTGAAATTTGAAAAATAGATTTGTTAACTTCATAAAGGGCAGTAAATGTTATTACAAAAGTGGTTGGTTAACTTGTCACTGCTCTGTTCTGAGGCTGGGAGTAGCACCCGCAGTGGGGTTATTGATATAAATAACATCTTTCTTTAGGAGGAGGAAGGCAACGTGTTCATTTATTAACACCTCAAGTCATCCCCACCCTCTCCAAAGATGGGAGCCCCCCAAAAATAAAGGGCAGACTAATGAGGGGCACAGAACTCATGGAGCTTGGAGATCTTGGCACTCTTTGGGATGACACGGTGGGGTTTTGGGGGAGGTAAGTGTGTGATGAAGAGCCCTGGTAGCTGCAGGAGCAATGGGAGAACCAAGTACTGCTTTATACACTGAGCAATGGGTGTTCCACACTAGTTCCATTTGATTTAGGTGGCAAACTCCTCGGGGCAAGGGGTCTTTCTGGGCTGGGATTGTCAAGCCCTTTGCACCGTGAGGTTCTGGGTCACGGTGAGATGTTTTTATGCTGTGCAGAGATGCTCAGGCCAGCAGCACCTTTGGGTTTGGGCTAGAACACAGCAGATTCTCTTCAGTGATTTTACTTTTCAGCTCAGTCTCTTCTACCTGCACTTGCTGAAGTTAACGACAGATTTTTGCTTCTAGTGGTGACAATACTTGATGTTTAGAGTTGCTACCAAGGGTTGAGGAGTGCAGAAAAGCTCCTGCTTGTACTTGCTCCTGTGCAAACCAAGGTCACTGCTCAACCTTGTGCACCACAACAGAGGTGGCACCTGTGGGGAGGAGCAGCCAGGGCAGGGGACCCCAAACTGACCAACGATGGATTCCATCCCATGTATGGCATATTCAATATAAAGCTGAAGGATTACAAGGGTCAAGCCTCTTCTTCAATTGCTGATTCTTAGAAGGACTCTTGTCTTTTCTGCCTTCCCAATCTGTGTGTTCCTGAATCCGGTTCCAGAATCCAACTCCTGAATCCAGTTCCCATTTGCTGCCAAATGGAAATTCTGGGAAATTCTGTGACACAGGAGACCTGGGTGGAAAGGAGGCTCCAGGTACCTCTGGTAACACCTCCCTAACTTCTTTCCAGTGATGGATGCAAGAACTCAGTATCTAAGCTGAACTATTTTCTTTTCTGAAGGATTCTAACATAGCTTCAAAACAGAGTGTCCCACAAACACAAACCAAAAGTAAAATAAATATTGTTACCATTTCAAATCACCCTAATTGAACGTGAAGGCTGTGTATAGAGCTATAATTCTGTCCAGAGGCTGCTTGTCAAGTCATGTTTTTATTGTAATTACCTGATTTGTTCAGCTTTAATCGTATTTACTTTTGAAGGTCAGCTGTCCTGCTCTGCAGTGGTTAGTGAAGGCTGGGAGAACACACGACACCCATGGGGAGGAAGGCAAAAAGCACATAAGCTCTTTTCATTTGGACTTCCCAGCAGAAGAGGTGGTATTTTCCTTCATGTCTTAGCACCCCTTTTTTACTCATCAATCCTATTATTATTTGTTCCATAATAACTCTTAGAAATGCTGCTTGTGCACCTGGTGATCTATACGTCCATCATCATCATCAACCCAAACCTCGGAGACCTTGCAATGTAAAGAGGCAAAAAAAAGCATGAGGAAACCAGAATTGGTATCAGCACAAGCACAGAATTTTGTGCTCTAGCACAAAACTTTATGATCACGGGGTTGTCAATTCTTTCTATGTCACATGAGCATTTAGGTGGACAAATCATGGTCCATCCTCCTCTCCTGGTGAGACAGAGAAAAATGCTTCGTCTGCCTGCCCTAAAATCATAGAATAGAATCATGGAATGGTTTGGGTTGGAAGGGACCTCCAAAGGTCATCTAGTCCAGCTCCCCTACAATAAGCAGGGACATCTCTACCTAGGGCAGGTTGCTCAGGGCCCCATCAAGCCTGACCTTGAATGTCTCCAGGGATGGGGCCTCCACCACCTCTCTGGGCAACCTGTTCCAGTGATCTGTCACTCATATTAAAGAACTTTTTCCTAAGTCTAACCTAAATCTACCCTTTTCTAGCTTAAAACCATTATCCCTTGTCCTATAAGCCCCTTTCAGGTATTGGAAGGTCATTTCTATAGGCTGGAAGAAGACTTTTAAAATAAAACTTTTAAAAAAAAAATGGCCAGGTCATTAGGCCAGCTCTGGCCTCTTCAGGTCAGTTTATCACTTTAATTTGTGTTTATTTTCTGAACTTTGGACATGGAATGGAAGAGCACAACGGTGAGGAGGACTCAGTGGCACCCAGCTCATGAATTTTTCCAGACAACAGCCATTTTTTGGGCAGGCTGCTCCTTAACTGTGTTCCAGTGTAAATCCAGCAGAGGAAAACCCCCAAAACCTAACAGAGCAGCAGACTTTTAAATACACCTGATTATTGTCAAAGCCCTTGTGTTTCTTAAAATTTGAAAGGACCATTAATATATTCATCAGCACCAACCTTAAGCCAGTGCAACGTGCTCCAGCATAAATTCTGTTATCAGTAAATCTCCTGCAATTCTCAGAAGAGGGAAAGTTGCTCAGTAGGAACATTGTTGGCAGCTTCTGGTTGAACAGAAGCACTTTCCTCGAGCTCACCTAAAGGAAAAGCTGCTTTTTTTTAAACTCTTTTCTCACCTTCATCTCTTCTCACCTTTCCTATATCCTAACCATATATAATAGCTGCTTTTTAGTTAAAATGTCTCAAAAAAACCCCATTTCTCTTTAAGGTCTGAGCACAATCCTTTTCCTAAGTAAACAATCCATACTGCTTTGGGGTTGTAGTGGGATTTTTTTGCTTCCAAATCATGCTGGATTAGAATAAAATGTCTATCTGGCCACGCAAGTTGCTGTGCTCTTGGTGTGGCAAACAAGGAGATGGAAAAACTCACCCATTTGTTCTTCCAAAATGGGCACTATGGGATTAATCACTTTTTTACCCAGCTGAGAAACAGCTGAATTAAATTTCCCTGGGTTTACCTAATACTGCACTACTCAGCTCATTTCTAGAGACTTAAAAAATGCTGCTGGGCTTGTATCAGCCTCGTGGACCTTCTGTTCCAGGAGCTGTTTCCAGTTTCTTTCCTAATGAGATTCCTCAAGGATTTTGTACATGGTCAATCTCCCAAGGTGGGCAGAGGAACTGACACCCCACTTGCTTATGCAAAGCATATGATATATCCATAGGCACCCCCTGATGGTATCAAAGCAGAATCTCAGGAAAGGAGAGGACACGTGGAACAGGGAGAATGAGATCCATCATAGGGCTTATCCTGGTTCCCTCAGGTCCTGACAGCACCTCCCTGGAGCAGCTTGAGGTCTATCAGCAGCTCCTGCAGCACACATCTCCCTCCCTACTGTTGGCTCAAAATGTGACTAAAGCAGCCCTAAAGGATGCAAGAACAAGGTAAACCATGTAAATAAAGATACAACAATTCATCTCTGCTCTTCTGTTAACTCGAGGAGCTGCACGTGGGGCTGCTTTGCTTGGTGGCATCTTATCATTAGCCCAAGGTGTACACGAAGATGGTCCCAGTAGGTGATTCCACAATAAAGAGATTAATCTCTAGGAATAAGGGCTTTTCCTTTCACCGTGATGAGACAGTGATGCTGGCACTACACTTAAAAAAGAGAAGCTCTTCTAATATGACCTGTATCCAGTGGTAGTGCAAATAGTGACATCCCTGCCAATACTCCACGTTCTGATGGCCATCATTTCATCAACACAATTCTACACTTTTACATGGGAATAAAAAGGGGTTTTCTTCATGCCAGCTGCTCCACAGTTCAGCCATCTTCAGCTCTGACTGATTTTTAGAAAGGATGCTGTGCAATGATACACTCACATATGGGATTATGGAGTTAAATGGAGCAACCTCTTAAAAAAAATAAAGAATTCTATTGTAGACAACTCCACACTTTATCTTCCTTTCAGATTGTAACCTTATATTCTGCTTTCAAACTTGGAACTCTTCCTCTTTGTTATCTTGTACTGTTAACAATTTCAGATTGTACTTTGTCTCCTCCCTCATTTAGAAAGCTTTTGTTTGCTGCTTCATCACTATCTGCATGTAGAGACAAGCCACCCAAGTCTGTGGGCTACAGGAATAATAGCACACTAGATAATATCACCAAACCAGCTACATGCTACAAGCACACCTGAAATTTTCCATGCTTCAGTACTATTAGGAGGCTAGGTAAATATGAAGAGTATTAGGAAACTCTTCTTTGTTACAATGGGGTCTAGAATGCCAAGGAATAAATTAAAAAAGCCTTGCATGGAGAACTTGATATATGAAATATAAAAGAAGAGACCAGGAAGGATAAAAAAAGTGGGAGTAGAAGATAGAAATGGTAACGTGACATTAGACCAAGGAAAAATAAAATGAGGATTAAGTGCATAGCCACTGATCACTGCAAAAGGCAGGATTTGACCAAACCTTTATGTTGATAGGTCCAAGGTTCAATTTCTGCCAGAAACTGGAGTTTTAAGACAATTGTCTCACTCAGCATTTGTGCAGCACATGGGATGGGGAGAGGTGGAGTGTCCTTTAAAAGTAAGGGGATAATAATGCAGCCATTTCCCTTCTCAGCTCGTTTTTAAGAGGCTTTTACTAATCATGACTGTTTGGGGGGTTTTTTAAAGGTGTAAAGTAACTGCTTTGCAATGTAGCCAAACTGCAACACAAAGTTCTAGGAAGTTCACAAAAGCTGAAGTTTTGGAGACCTTAAATCATGTATTTATTGAGTGTAAAGTCAGACAAAGCCACTGGAAAGCTGAGCCTTGTTTCTTACACATCCTAGGCCCTTGCAATCCACACGAATTACTCTGGGTCAGGAGCAGTTCCTTGTGTTTGATTAAAATACATCTTCAAAAAAAGATAAAAGGGTTGAAGATTGCCCAAAACAGTTTCAGCCTTTGGCCACAGTTATGGGTTTTTTCCCTCTTCACCAATTAGTCTTTAGCACCAAACATTTCCCCACCACCTGTGATCGACTCACATCCCATCATTCTGATGATTGTTCTCACTAAAACCTTTGCTCTCATAATTTTTGTGGGACTTTCTGCACCTCTTCTATTTAATTTATTTTTTTAAATAAAAAAACACGGCCACAAGAATTCTGGTGTATCTACACCCATTTGCCAAGGCCATGTGTAAATGGGAGCTCATTTTGCCTTTCCCATTCACTGTTCCCTTCTCCTACACAAGGATGGCAGGAATTCCTTCAGCCTTTCAGTTCTGGAAGTTCACTAGAGCAGCTCAGCATTGACCACCAATGGCTGCACTTTTGAGAGCTGTCATTTGACCAATTTTTAATCCATTTAACATGCTCTTTATTGACGTTGTGTAGCATTGACTCTATAATCAGAATATTCTGCACCACTGATTCAAAGGGCTGGCAAAAGCCCATTACATTTACAGACCATCCCATCGATAAACCTTAAAAGGCAGCAGGGAAGTCATTTTTCCTCCCCCCAAATTTAAAAGCTGCTTATTTTCTAGGAGTTGGGTTTGTTATTCTGTTAGCAATGAGGAAGGTTGGTGATATACCTCATTTTTCATCAAACAGAAAATATCCTTCCCCTTATCTCCTCAACATTTCTGTCCTTTCTGCATTGCCAGCTTAATGGGAGAGACCTTCTTGTCTTTCTGATGTTTTTAGCCATCAAACTTCTAGTTTAGATCATGTTTGTCCTTTATTCTAACCTGTGTTTGCCTTATTTGTAATGACAAACTTAGATTAATACAGTTTTTCCTCCTCCTCTTGCATCAAACCATGATTTGTGGGCATGGATTTTTTTTTTTTCAGAGAATTCCAAATTTTAATTCAGCTATTTCTAGATTTTGTTTAGGCTTTTACCAGCTTTTTTCTCATTTAAATCACAGTGTATTTATGCACACACACACACATATATATATATATATATACACACGCACATCATTATCATCAATCATTGTCAATGTGCAAGTTAGTGGCATGATAAACCAAATCTCTTCCACTTGTCTCTTGCTAATCTTGTTACCTGATTGACTGGATATTGGAAAAATTGGTATGACAAGAGACCCACAAATATGGAGCATGTACTGAACATGACAGTCCCACAGAAGACAGCCAGGGAGGACGGATGAAAGGAAAAAAAGACCATTTATGAACTAGGCAAGGACACAGAAGAATCAACAGAACTGGGGGGTCCTGCTTGCTGCTCTAAAAAGAGAAATTTGAAGGTTTATTGTTCTCTCCCAGCTCATGCTCTTGCCTTTGTAAATAACTATTCTCCACACAACTTCCCTCAGAAAAGTGATTTTTTTCTTTATTTGCTTTCCAGCTGAGCCTTTGGTTTATAATGAGCCCTGATTCATAAAGAATGTTCCATATCTGACTTTGTCGTGGGTTTTTTCCTGAAAATCCCTTTTGTGTGATTTATTTTGACTAAGATTATACACATAAATGAGCTCTTCACTTACTGAAGCTTTCATTCCTCCTCTATGTTCTTCTGCCCCTCTCAGAGACACAGTCCCCTGCCCCAAGCTGCCAATTCCTCCATGAATGGGGCAATCAGTCCTTCAGTTATTAATAAATATTAATCTGGTTGGATTTCACTTTCTAGGCACTGTGTTAGTCCATTAAAGAGAGAAAATGAGAGCAATCCTGCTACCTTATTCCTTTCTGGAGCACAAAACACAACTATACTATTTGTTTCACAGTAACATGTCAAGTAAACTTGTGATATATCAACTAAACATGGTGGAAAATCCCATCTTCAAGTCACAACTTCAATGTGGAATGATATATTATATATATATATATATTCATCATGTGTATATATATATAAAATGTATATGTATTGTATATATCATGTATATATATATCATATACTATCATATTGTATGTATCGTGTGTATATATATATATATATATATATATATTCATATATAATATTCATCATGTATAATATAACTCCACTTTGGACTGAGGCTACCCCATAGTCAGGGTAATCAAATCAGGTTCATTGAGCCTTAGACAAGAGTAGTTACAATCAGAAAAGAATTAATTCATGTTATAATGAAGTCTACTAAGTCTATATTTTTGACTTATAATTGAAAATATAGACTTAGTCTATATTGTTGACTTATAGCCGAAAACAAAGGCATTTGGCAATATTTGTAATGAACAACCCTTGACTACAATGGGACCATGTTTTTGGTTGTGTTTTCTCTCTGACCAACTTTTTTTTGTTGTCTCCATTTGGAACTGCTGAAGAATGGCTAATCCATCAGCACTGTCTGCACAGCTCAAGAACTATTGTCAGGACAGCTAAAAAACTGTCAGAAATGTGACGGGCTGACACAATGCACATTGAGGGCAAGAACAACACGTTTTCCTACAGAAATCCTGGACTTTGGCTCACATTTCATCATGAAGGAAATGATAAAATGCTGCAGAACTCCAGTCCTGGTCTGTTAAATGAAATTAAATTGCTCTAGATCAAAGCAAGCCCAGATAGTTAGTCTGGAGCAACAACAGGCTTGTGCATTCTTAAAGCAAATGGGAAAGGGTCATCCCAGCCAGGAGAAAAATGCACTAAGGAAAACAATTTAATATTCTGTTGGGAAAAAAAAAAAAAGATAGCTCATTTTCAATTTAATATTAAAAAATTGCTTCCATTAAGTCTCTGTGTTTTTTCCAATATCCATGTATGAGCTGCAGATTGAGCACTGCAATTCATCACCACTGGGCTGTGCCAGTGTGAGGGCCAGGCTGTGGGCTCCCACAGCAGGAACAACTTGCTGGGTGCTGTTCCTCCGTGTTCTAGAACCCATGCACACCACACTCTAAATACTGCTATAGAGGCCTTTGGGTTTAATTAAAACATTGAAAGGTGGGTATAGAAGTATTGAGAGCTCCTGCCAGTGTCTCTTATAAGCAGCAGTGGAAAGAGTATCTGGATTTCAGAGGGAATAATGCAGACGTGGAGTAACACAACCAAGTGCTGCACTGGGCATCAGTGTCCGGCCATGTTTTATTTGTAGAGAGAGAGATATATATAAAAATAAACATTATAAAGTGCTACACTGGGCATCAATGTCAGTCCACGGTTTATTTATATATATAAACTATATTAATAGGGTTTATATATATTTACACACACACAC